>JAVIAB010000047.1:47600919-47623419 GCA_032433765.1 Megaustenia siamemsis
GAGTTACGGAACTAATGATGAATGCTTCTCTTTTTCTCACATATTCTCCGCCCTATCGGTAACTACGCCAAGCATACATCGCGCTCCATTTTTGTCTCAGCATGGCGAATTTGAATAAGCTTGGAGTGGACTGCTTTATCCGAAGCAAACACATGAAGACCACTACAATTCTCACATCCAATACAGAGACCAATTGTGTACAAGCTTGTGAACAAAAATCACGGTAAGGGAGTTCCAATAATAGGTCCTAAATAGATTGTTTGTTAAGCCACAAACTAAGGTTTTATTTATTCTCTCTGTGACTTAGATTTTAGTCAATGGATTTATGGGAGAATAGGAAGAATTTGATCAAAAAAAAGAAAGGAAAACAAACGATGAAGTCTTTAAAAAAACTAAATAATGAAAGGAGAACTGCTAAAGACAATTCAAACAAGATAAATTCGATTTTTGGGGCATGTTAAAAACAGCAGCCTACTAAAAGTAATTTTAGAAGGGAAAATGCAAGGTAAAAGAGGGCAGAGGCAGACCAAGTCTAACATGGACAAGTGACATCAAAAGATATACAAGTCATTCGAATGATTGCACAATTAATGTTGAACGAATTCACGATTAATCTTGAAGAAACTACCGACTGATGTAGATAAACTTACAACTGATGTAGAATAACTTACAACTGATGTAGAATAAACTTACAACTGATGTAGAATAAATTTATAAGTGTTATAGAATACATCCACAACTGATGTAGAATAATTTACAACTGATGTAGAATAAACTCACACTGATGTAGACTAAACTTACAACTGATGTAGAATAAAATTACAAACTGATGTAGAATAAACTTACAACTGATGTAAAATAAACTTAAAACTGATGTAGAATAAAATTCCCAAAATAATGGAAACAACAGGTAAAAGAAAAAGAGGAAGACCCAGGGAGACACTGAGAAGAACATTGATGAGAGAGGCAAGAGCAGCAGGAATCGGCTCCCTCAATGAGATAGAACTGCTTGCACAGAACAGAGACAGATGGCGAGATTTGATAAAATATCTTTAAAAGAAAACTGCTAGAACAAAAATTCATATAGGAAAAGGTGTATCTTGGTCTACGCCCTATGGGCCGGTTACGGCTCGAAGGTCAATAGATAGATAGAATAAAATTACAACTGATGTAGAATAAACTTACAACTGATGTAGAATAAACTCACAACTGATGTAGAAATAAACTTACAACTGATGTAGAATAAATTCACAACTGATGTAGAATAAACTTTCAACTGATGTAGAATAAACTTACAACTGATGTAGAATAAACTCACAACTGATGTAGAATAAACTTTGAACTGATGTAGAAAAACTTACAACGGATGTAGAATAAACTTTCAACTGATGTAGAATAAACTTTCAACTGATTTAGAATAAACTCACAACTGATGTAGAATAAACTTACAACGGATGTAGAATAAATTTACAACTGATGTAGAATAAACTTTCAACTGATGTAGAATAAACGTACAACTGATGTAGAATAAACGCAGGACTGATGTAGAATAAACTCAGGACTGATGTAGAATAAACTTTTAACTGATGTAGAATAAACTTACAACTGATGTAGAATAAACTTACAACTGATGTAGAATAAACTTACAACTGATGTAGAAAAAACTTTCAACTGATGTAGAATATACTCAGGGTGATGTAGAATAAATTCGCGATTAATGTTGAAGAAAGACTGTTTTTGAAGAAATCCCATAGGGGGTTGAAATAACAACCAATGACTACATGGAAGAAACTCACGACTCTTATTCAAACTACTTTATTATCCGAGATCGCCGATGGTCGTTGAGGTACCACTAACAGATTTCGTCAACCTTCTCTATTTCTCTCTTTTTCTTCATTCATTCTGAGGAACTACAAAACTGCAAGGCCTGTCTATTCTTTAATGTTATCTTCCCATCCATTTTGCTGCCTACCTCTACATCTTACTCATGTTATATCCTTGCAGAATGGTCTTAACTAGATAATATATTATGATATGTAGTCAACAATTATCAATTTACATTTTTTCCACATAATTATCATAATAGCATCACATACTCCGATTTCTTGGTATATGCTTTTTGAACTTTTCATTCGTGAAACATGAGATATGTCCAAAAATCTTACGATAACATTTCATCTCCATATCTTATATTTCATTCTGTAGCTGTGCTGTAACGGAGTTAAAAACAAACTAACGAATAAGTTGAATAGACCAATTTCTGATGATAAACAACGCACTGCTGACTTGAGTATGTCAAACTGGCAAAACAAATAAATAGCCAGAAATCCCGTAGATTACGCCCATGACTGATGTAAGCTCTGTACTGCTTGTTAACAAACCCACGGTTAACGTTAAATAAACTCACGACAAACTTCAAAAAGACCTGACTGATTTTGATAACTTCCGTTTCAGTAGCCGGGTTTCTTTTAGGTGCACAATTAGAGAATAATAGAACAAATAAGTATGTGTTAGCACTCGGAAAATTAACAGACAAACAACAACAGAAAAAAACGAAGAACAATATATGGTCCGAAGTGGGATCGAACCCGTACTCCCTGGCACCGCGCCTTGCCACGAGAGGCCGAACGCTTGGCACACTGCCACTCAGCCAACTAAAAAATTGGCTATTGTAGTAGTGTCTTCCACGAAAGGCGATCTCAATGACTATAGCATAGGGTAACGATCTCAGACCGGAAATAAATTGTATATTTGTACTTTCCTATTAATGCAAGTATCTCCCAGTAGGGCTGAATACTTGTGTTGTAGACAAACATTTATTGGACGAAACAGCACGAATAGTAGTTCCCAGTGGTAATATACTGGGTACAAATAATAATACATAAATATTATTATATGGGAACTTCCGAGGCGATAATAGGGAATAATAGACAAAGAAGTATGTGTTTAGCACTCGGAAAAATTGACAGACAAACAACAATAGAAAAAAACGAAGAACAATATATGGTCCGAAGTGGGATCGAACCCGTACTCCCTGGCACCGCGCCTTGCACGAGAGGCCGAACGCTTGGCACACTGCCACGCAGCCAACTAAAAAATTGGCTATTGCAGTAGTGTCTTCCACGAAAGGCGATCTCAATGACTATAGCATAGGGTAACGATCTCAGACCGGAAATAAATTGTATATTTGTACTTTCCTATTAATGCAAGTATCTCCCAGTAGGGCTGAATACTTGTGTTGTAGACACATTTATTGGACGAAACAGCACGAATAGTAGTTCCCAGTGTTTATATACTGGGTACAAATAATAATACATAAATATTATTATATGGGGACTTCCGAGGCGATAATAGGGAATAATAGAACAAAGAAGTATGTGTTAGCACTCGGAAAAATTGACAGACAAACAACATAGAAAAAAACGAAGAACAATATATAGTCCGAAGTGGGATCGAACCCGTACTCAGTGGCACCGCGCCTTGCCACGAGAAGCCGAACGCTTGGCACACTACCACGCAGCCAACTAAAAATTGGCTATTGCATAGTGTCTTACACGATGACGTTCTCAATGACTATAGCATAGGTAACGATCACAGACCGGAAATAAATTGTATATTTGTACTTTCCTATTAATGCAAGTATCCCCAGTAGGGCTGAATACTTGTGTTGTAGACAAACATTTATAGGACGAAACAGCACGAATAGTAGTTCCCAGTGGTTATATACTGGGTTACACTAATAATACATAACACGATGCGTGCGTTTTATGGTCGATCTCAATAGAATTAGACACGCGATCTCACCCACACTTGTTTTTTTAAACTATGTACATTAACATTATAGAGCCACAGCGCTCAGTGGTTAGTGGACTGGACTACAAGAGACGAGACGTCGGGTCAATTCTGATCGACGGCTTCCGGGTTCCCCAGCCTGAAATTGGTACCGGATTCTTTCCTGGGAAAGTAAAGCGGCACGGGCGTAATACTGACCACATATTACCCCAAAAATCATGTGCCGAAGGTCTATAAAAATTATAGGTCACTACACCATAGAGCTAAGTAATTGTATTCAGCACTCGGTGAGATAGACTTAGATATCAATGAAATGTGGACTCACAGAGCAAGTACTAATGACAGCAGCAGAAGCAAGTGCCACACTGAAGAAAATGGAAAAACGAGCTTGGATCTCAGACACCACATGGAAATACATCAAAGAAAGAAGAGAAGCAAAGAGAGCCATGACTAATGTAAAGACAGATCTTGGAAAGGTTCTGGCAAAAGCAACATACAAAGAATTAGACAACAAAGTGAAAAGTTCGGCAAGAAGAGATACAAGAGCTTATATAGACACAACTTGGCAGAGAAAGCAGAAACAGCTGCAATTACAGGAGACAGCAGAACTCTCTATACTGTACAAAAGATGCTGACAAACACCTATACATCCAGTGGAACACCAATTCTAGACAAATCTGGATCAATGCTAACAACAAGCGCAGACATAAAAGCCGTTGGGCGGAACACTTCAAAGAAATTCTAACCGTCCACTACCCCAAGTTTAATAGATTTTGAAGCTGAAACACCAGCAGCAGAATTAAATGTAAATTTAGATGACTTCACCTTGAAGGAAATAGAAACCACCTTAAAGCTAATGACCAATAACAAGGCTGCTGGAGAGGATAAGTTAACAGCTGAGATCCTCAAGGCAATTGATAGCCATAATTTAATACATCTCCAAAAAATGTTCAACATCATTTGGAAAACAGAGAAGACGCCTCATAAATGGAAAAAAGGAATCATTGTTAAGATCCCAAAAAAGGGCAATCTTAGAGATTGTAACAACTGGAGAGGCGTGACACTTTTGTCAGTTGCCTCAAAGTTATTCTGTAAAATCATCCTAAATAGAATAAAGGATTCATAGAGATACAGTAATGCGTGAAGAACAGGCTGGGTTTAGAGAGGAAGGACTGAGCGAATGTTTCCCAATAGAACTGGGGTTAAACAAGGATGTATTTATCGCCCTTGTTATTTGGAATTGTTATGGACTTCATAATGAAGAAATGCTGCACTGGTAATAAAGGCATCGAATGGATACAAGGAGACCATTTGGAGGACCTCGACTTTGCTGATGACATAGTTCTCATCAGCAGTCAGATAAAAACGATGCAGGAAAACACAAATGAACTATCATCAATAGCCAGCAAAATTGGGCTTGAGGTCAATCATGAAAAGACTAAAGTCATGAAAAGTTTAATTCCAACAAGTGACAAAATATACATGGAAAACAAACCAGTAGAAGAGATCGATCACTTTATCTATCTTGGAAGTCACATTGATCGAGAGGGGATACGAGCAAAGAAATTAGAATCAGACTGGCTAAAGCAGCAATGTCTTTCAGAAGCCTTGAAAGTTGTGGAAATCAAAACTCATTAGCACAAACACAAAACTTAGGCTATTCAAATCAAATGTACTATCAACCCTTACGTATGCGTGTGAAAGCTGGAAAACAACATGAGATATAGAAACAAAATTGAACGCATTCGAAAATAAATGTCTAAGGAAAATACTTGGTATAGAATGGAACGAATTCAAAACAAACGAGGAAATTAGAGAAATCGCCAATCAACCACTAATATCTTCAGTAATAAAGAAAAGACGATGGTCATACGTTGGACATGTGATGAGAAGAGATAATAATCGAATAGCAAAGCAAGCCCTCATATGGGAAACAACAGGTAAAAGAAAAAGAGACCCAGGGAGACACTGAGAAGAACATTGATGAGAGAGGCAAGAGCAGCAGGAATCGGCTCCCTCAATGAGATAGAACTGCTTGCACAGAACAGAGACAGATGGCGAGATTTGATAAAATATCTTTAAAGAAAACTGCTAGAACAAAAATTCATATAGGAGAAGGTGTATCTTGGTCTACGCCCTATGGGCCGGTTACGGCTCGAAAGGTCAATAGATAGAACACCATATTCCCTATACGCACGTTGGCGTGACGGGGTGGGGGGGCCTCTTTACTTTTTTTTTTAATCATTAACATTACTCAAATAAAAGTCATTTTGGAAGGGAAAATACAAGTCAGACGAGAGAAAAGCAGACCAAGACCAACATGGATTGATAATATAAAAAATTGAACATGGACCTATGACAGCGTGCACTGTCAAGGGAAGAGCAAAATTAAAAATGATGTTCAATGGTAGCAATCATTCTTTGTGAAGACGGCAGCCAATGAATGAATGGCTGAACAAATAAAGTTAACCTCTTCATATCTAACTTGAACCAGGTACTTCATATCTAACTAGAACCGTGTAGTGTACATCTAATTAGAACCGGGTAGTGTACATCTAACTAGAACCGGGTAGTGTACATCTAACTAGAACCGGGTAGTGTAATCTAACTAGAACCAGGTAGTGTAATCTAACTAGAACCTGAAGTGTAATCTAACTAGAACCGGGTAGTGTACATCTAACTAGAACCTGGTAGTGTAATCTAACTAGAACCTGGTAGTGTAATCTAACTAGAACCTGGTAGTGTACATCTAACTAGAACCTGGTAGTGTAATCTAACTAGAACCTGGTAGTGTAATCTAACTAGAACCTGGTAGTGTACATCTAACTAGAACCTGGTAGTGTACATCTAACTAGAACCTGGTAGTGTAATCTAACTAGAACCTGGTAGTGTAATCTAACTAGAACCGGTAGTGTACATCTAACTAGAACTGGGTAGTGTACATCTAACTAGAACCGGGTAGTGTACATCTAACTAGACCTGGTAGTGTACATCTAACTAGAACCGCGTAATGTACATCTAACTAGAACCGGGTAGTGTAATTCTAACTAGAACCGTGTAGTGTACATCTAACTAGAACCGGGTAGTGTAATTCTAACTAGAACCGTGTAGTGTACATCTAACTAGAACCGGGTAGTGTAATTCTAACTAGAACCGGGTACTTTAGCAATGAGGAGAATAACGTCATCTCTGATAAGAGTTTTATTTATTATGATCAGAAAAGACATCACAGGACTCCGAGCACAACAATAGACACTCATCATATGAAGTGTTTGTAACGTAATGATTTCAATAGCTCGCTGGATGTGGCATTTACCTCAGAACTGCCATTTGCCATTTCAAAGTGTTTGTATTTCATAAACTTGTATTGTGTTTCAAAACTGTAGACTCGTTGAGTGCTGGATCAATATTCAACACAATAGTAGTTGAGGGCCATTATGACTTTGCTGTAGTCAATGTTCGACATCTCAACCACAAGCACACTTGAAGCTATCATATAAACGTTCCCAATACCCATTAACCCCTTTTGACAAGGGCAGAGCTATTGATTGCTTCTAATATAAATGTTGACTGATGAAGAAGTTCTGAAATTTGTTAACCTCAGTAATATATTGAATCTTTAATGTTTATGTCATCTCAAGCATAACGCGAGAAACGTTGCTAATTTCAGACACGCACCGAGAATGACGTTGTGGTTACCGCACTGACTTTTCTGCCGACCTGGAGGTTGAGGATACAAATGCCGGTTGAAGAAATGACTTTTTTTTCGCCTTAGAACGCTTTCAGTGCGTACACGGGTTCTTTAAACATGAAGGTAAAGGTCAAGGTAAAGTACGAGACTTGAATCGGCGTCTTCGCACACGAATTTTCACCCATATGTGCTCAGTCGCATATTCAGAAGTGTTCGGAGACTTCTGGATAGTGTGCCTTCAAGCATCGAAACTCACTATTCGATGCAGCATTCCTCACGTTCCCAGAGTAATACCCTGGTAACCCATTTCTACCAGCGGCTGGTTGACCGCGGGGTATTTTTCCAACCACGAGTACAACTCACACTGCTCCCAGCGGGAATCGATCAACAGGTTGCCCGAACGTTGGTCACGGTTTGGTTTTCATGTGTATAAGCAAGATCAACTAAGGTCACGTTTGTTTTCAATGTGTATAAGCAAGATCAACTAAGGTCACGTTTGTTTTCAATGTGTATAAGCAAGATCAACTAAGTCACGTTTGTTTTCAATGTGTATAAGCAAGATCAACTAAGGTCACGTTTGTTTTTAATGTGTATAAGCAAGATCAACTAAGGTCACGTTTGTTTCAATGTGTATAAGCAAGATCAACTAAGGTCACGTTTGTTTTCAATGTGTATAAGCAAGATCAACTAAGGTCACGTTTGTTTTCAATGTGTGTAAGCAAGATCAACTAAGGTCACGTTTGTTTTCAATGTGTGTAAGCAAGATCAACTAAGGTCACGTTTTGTTTTTAATGTGTATAAGCAAGATCAACTAAGGTCAACTAAGGTCACGTTTGTTTTCAATGTGTATAAGCAAGATCAACTAAGGTCACGTTTGTTTTTAATGTGTATAAGCAAGATCAACTAAGGTCACGTTTGTTTTCAATGTGTGTAAGCAAGATCAACTAAGGTCACGTTTGTTTTCAATGTGTGTAAGCAAGATCAACTAAGGTCACGTTTGTTTTAATGTGTATAAGCAAGATCAACTAAGGTCAACTAAGGTCACGTTTGTTTTCAATGTGTATAAGCAAGATCAACTAAGGTCACGTTTGTTTTTAATGTGTATAGCAAGATCAACTAAGGTCACGTTTGTTTTCAATGTGTGTAAGCAAGATCAACTAAGGTCACGTTTGTTTTTCAATGTGTATAAGCAAGATCAACTAAGGTCACGTTTGTTTTCAATGTGTATAAGCAAGATCAACTAGGTCACGTTTGTTTTCAATGTGTATAAGCAAGATCAACTAAGGTCACGTTTGTTTTCAATGTGTATAAGCAAGATCAACTAAGGTCACGTTTGTTTTCAATGTGTATAAGCAAGATCAACTAAGGTCACGTTTGTTTTCAATGTGTATAAGCAAGATCAACTAAGGTCACGTTTGTTTTTAAAATCTCATTCATGAATTGTCTGAGGTTTCTGTGAGAAAGAGAATAAAGATCCATGTCTACTGTTGTCCCCATTATATTATGGTAATTTGTTCATTTAATCCTAATTTAAGTCAAACATGGACCCTTTCTAAATCATATTTAAGAAAGATCAATACATGTGAGATGCGTTGCTTGAGAAAAGTAACAAACAACACAAGAAGAGATAGAATACCAAATGAAGCCATAAGAAAAATAGTAGGAACAAAACCCTGCCAAGAATATATAGAACAACAACAACTTAAATGGTTTGGCCACCTGGTCAGAATGAATCCTTACCAATCATCATCAAGGGCGTTCTTCTCGAGAATGCATGGAAAAAGACCAAGAGGAAGACCCAGAAGAAGATGGATGGATGCAGTGATAGAGACATGTAACAACAAAGGAAAATCACTAATTCAGACAATTCGAGCAGCACAAGAACGACAAATGATATAAACCACGACACCTTTTAGGCATCAGTGAAAAGAGAAAAGAAGAAGAAGAAGAGGAATCCTAATTAAAAAAAAAAACACTAACTTCATAATCTTCTTTTCCTTCCTCTAACACTGAGAGTTGCTAGGGCACAACTGACAGACTTCATGGACCTTTATGGATTGCTTACGATGAATAATGATATCATATGACGGATAACAGATGACTGTGTTCACTTTCTGTACGGTTTCCGCTTGTGTATTCTGGCGTGTGATGAGACTGCTATGATGGGGACTGCAGCTACCTTTCTTTGTTTGGGAGATGTGATATTAATTCGGATGATTCCACTGGCATGGGACGTTGGACAATTATGGGGTTGAATTTGTTTGCAGTTATACCGGGACCTTCCATGGCCATAACCATGATCTACTTCATTCATCTCTATCTTCTCTCATTCTTTGTGACTCTGCAAAGTCGAGGCCTACCCATTCTTCGATTCCTTTTTTTCCATATCTTTGTCTACCTTTCATTCTTCCTCCTTTAACAGCTTCTTGCCACATTATCTCTCCCAGGCCAGAAGATACATATCCCCTACCGTGATTAAAACCTGTGTTCAAGTTATTTGAAGAAGCATTAGATTTTTATCCATTTGGCCAGGCCATCTCCTGATATTGCTCTCTTAAATCCATGTTTGTTTAATTTTCTGGAGAGCTAACGTTTAATGATATTGGTGAGTTCCTTGCGATGTAATGAGAACACTGTCATTCCTCTTCAGTTATTGTATTCAGTGACGTTTCCTTTATAATTATATATTTTTTTGCTCCATTTAAGTGCGGTTGTCCATATTTGCCAGAAGTGTAAGAAAGTGGTTCCAGAATATTTGCTGTCAGTGCTGGAGTTGCCTTGAATAGTTATGCACTTAAGCTGTCATGACCAGGATCTTCACTGTTCATCAAATCTCTAATGGCTTTAATGATTTCTTCTTTCACTGAGTATCAATATTTGTGGCAAGATCCATTTCGGCTTCAGCAACATTTGGCTGCATCTGTGGTGATTTCATTTTGAGTATTTCTTTGAAGTGTTCTGCCCAACTTCCATCTTGTTCTATTTCTTTGAAGTGTTCTACCCATCTTTCATCCTCTATTTTTCTGAAGTGAACTGCACATCTTTCATCGTCTTCTTTTTCTCTGAAGTGTTATGCCTATCTTTCATCCTTTTCCATTCTCTGAAGTGCTCTGCCCATCTTTCGTCTTCTATTTCCGCAGAGATGAGTTCTTTTCTTCTCTCTCTCTTTCTTGTTTATTTTTGCGATACGCTTTCTCCGGATGTTTTTGCAGTTGTTTTCATTGTGAGTTGCTCATTAAATGAGCTGCTTTTACTGCCTGTTTCGCCTTTTGGTGTTCTATTTTATTTTGTTATCATACACTGAGAGGAGGTAATTCTATTTAACTGGATATCGTTAATTGCGTAGCCTAAGCTGTTGTCACGTTGAGTTTACTTAAGGCCGGATTTAGATATGGTGAGACCTAAAGTTGTCACGTTGAGTTTACTTAAGGCCGAATTTAGATATGGTGAGACCCAAAGTTGTTGTCACGCTGAGTTTACTTAAGGCCGGATTTAGATATGGTGAGACCCAAAGTTGTTGTCACGTTGAGTTTACTTAAGGCCGGATTTAGATATGGTGAGACCCAAAATTTTTGTCACGTTGAGTTTACTTAAAGCCGGATTTAGACATGGTGAGACCCAAAGTTGTTGTCACGTTGAGTTTACTTAAGGCCGGATTTAGACATGGTGAGACCTAAAGTTGTTGTCATGTTGAGTTTACTTAAGGCCGGATTTAGACATGGTGAGACCCAAAGTTGTTGTCCCGTTGAGTTTCCTTAAGGCCGGATTTAGACATGGTGAGACCTAAAGTTGTTGTCATGTTGAGTTTACTTAAGGCCGGATTTAGACATGGTGAGACCTAAAGTTGTTGTCATGTTGAGTTTACTTAAGGTCGGATTTAGACATGGTGAGACCTAAAGTTGTTGTCATGTTGAGTTTACTTAAGGCCGGATTTAGACATGGTGAGACCCAAAGTTGTTGTCCCGTTGAGTTTACTTAAGACCGGATTTAGACATGGTGAGACCTAAAGTTGTTGTCATGTTGAGTTTACTTAAGGCTGGATTTAGACATGGTGAGACCCAAAGTTGTTGTCACGTTGAGTTTACTTAAGGCCGGATTTAGACATGGTGAGACCCAAAGTTGTTGTCATGTTGAGTTTACTTAAGGCCGGATTTAGACATGGTGAGACCCAAGTTGTTGTCCCGTTGAGTTTACTTAAGGCCGGATTTATACATGGTGAGACCTAAAGTTGTTGTCCCGTTGAGTTTACTTAAGGCCGGATTTAGATATGGTGAGACCCAAAGTTGTTGTCATGTTGAGTTTACTTAAGGCTGGATTTATACATGGTGAGACCTAAAGTTGTTGTCATGTTGAGTTTACTTAAGGCCAGATTTAGACATGGTGAGACCTAAAGTTGTTGTCCCGTTGAGTTTACTTAAGGCCGGATTTAGACATGGTGAGACCCAAAGTTGTTGTCCCGTTGAGTTTACTTAAGGCCGGATTTAGACATGGTGAGACCTAAAGTTGTTGTCATGTTGAGTTTACTTAATGCCGGATTTAGACATGGTGAGACCTAAAGTTGTTGTCATGTTGAGTTTACTTAAGGCTGGATTTAGACATGGTGAGACCCAAAGTTGTTGTCACGTTGAGTTTACTTAAGGCCGGATTTAGACATGGTGAGACCCAAAGTTGTTGTCATGTTGAGTTTACTTAAGGCCGGATTTAGACATGGTGAGACCTAAAGTTGTTGTCATGTTGAGTTACTTAAGGCCGGATTTAGACATGGTGAGACCTAAAGTTGTTGTCATGTTGAGTTTACTTAAGGCCGGATTTAGACATGGTGAGACCCAAAGTTGTTGTCCCGTTGAATTTACATAAGGCCGGATTTAGATATGATGAGATCCAAAGTTGTTGTCATGTTGAGTTTACTTAAGGCCGGATTTAGACATGGTGAGACCTAAAGTTGTTGTCATGTTGAGTTACTTAAGGCCGGATTTAGACATGGTGAGACCCAAAGTTGTTGTCACGTTGAGTTTACTTAAGGCCGGATTTAGACATGGTGAGACCTAAAGTTGTTGTCATGTTGAGTTTACTTAAGGCCGGATTTAGACATGGTGAGACCCAAAGTTGTTGTCCCGTTGAGTTTCCTTAAGGCCGGATTTAGACATGGTGAGACCTAAAGTTGTTGTCATGTTGAGTTTACTTAAGGCCGGATTTAGACATGGTGAGACCTAAAGTTGTTGTCATGTTTAGTTTACTTAAGGCCGGATTTAGACATGGTGAGACCCAAAGTTGTTGTCATGTTGAGTTTACTTAAGGCCGGATTTATACATGGTGAGACCTAAAGTTGTTGTCATGTTGAGTTTACTTAAGGCCGGATTTAGACATGGTGAGACCTAAAGTTGTTGTCATGTTGAGTTTACTTAAGGCCGGATTTAGACATGGTGAGACCCAAAGTTGTTGTCCCGTTGAGTTTACTTAAGACCGGATTTAGACATGGTGAGACCTAAAGTTGTTGTCATGTTGAGTTTACTTAAGGCTGGATTTAGACATGGTGAGACCCAAAGTTGTTGTCACGTTGAGTTTACTTAAGGCCGGATTTAGACGTGGTGAGACCCAAAGTTGTTGTCATGTTGAGTTTACTTAAGGCCGGATTTAGACATGGTGAGACCCAAAGTTGTTGTCCCGTTGAGTTTACTTAAGGCCGGATTTATACATGGTGAGACCTAAAGTTGTTGTCATGTTGAGTTTACTTAAGGCCGGATTTAGATATGGTGAGACCCAAAGTTGTTGTCATGTTGAGTTTACTTAAGGCTGGATTTATACATGGTGAGACCTAAAGTTGTTGTCATGTTGAGTTTACTTAAGGCCAGATTTAGACATGGTGAGACCTAAAGTTGTTGTCCCGTTGAGTTTACTTAAGGCCGGATTTAGACATGGTGAGACCCAAAGTTGTTGTCCCGTTGAGTTTACTTAAGCCGGGTTTAGACATGGTGAGACCTAAAGTTGTTGTCATGTTGAGTTTACTTAATGCCGGATTTAGACATGGTGAGACCTAAAGTTGTTGTCATGTTGAGTTTACTTAAGGCTGGATTTAGACATGGTGAGACCCAAAGTTGTTGTCACGTTGAGTTTACTTAAGGCCGGATTTAGACATGGTGAGACCCAAAGTTGTTGTCATGTTGAGTTTACTTAAGGCCGGATTTAGACATGGTGAGACCTAAAGTTGTTGTCATGTTGAGTTACTTAAGGCCGGATTTAGACATGGTGAGACCTAAAGTTGTTGTCATGTTGAGTTTACTTAAGGCCGGATTTAGACATGGTGAGACCCAAAGTTGTTGTCCCGTTGAATTTACATAAGGCCGGATTTAGATATGATGAGATCCAAAGTTGTTGTCATGTTGAGTTTACTTAAGGCCGGATTTAGACATGGTGAGACCTAAAGTTGTTGTCATGTTGAGTTACTTAAGGCCGGATTTAGACATGGTGAGACCTAAAGTTGTTGTCATGTTGAGTTTACTTAAGGCCGGATTTAGACATGGTGAGACCCAAAGTTGTTGTCCCGTTGAGTTTACATAAGGCCGGATTTTAGATATGATGAGATCCAAAGTTGTTGTCATGTTGAGTTTACTTAAGGCCGGATTTAGATATGGTGAGACCTAAAGTTGTTGTCATGTTGAGTTTACTTAAGGCCGGATTTAGACATGGTGAGACCCAAAGTTGTTGTCACGTTGAGTTTACTTAAGGCCGGATAGAGTTATGGTGAGACCCAAGTTGTTGTCACGTTGAGTTTACTTAAGGCCGAATTTAGACATAGTGAGAACCAAAGTTGTTGTCATGCTCAGTTTACTTATATCAGGGCCGGATTTAGACATTGTGACCACCAAAGTTGTTGTTAAGTTGAGCCTACTTAGATCAGGACCTTAATTAGACGTGGTGAGACACAAAGTTAACTATGCTAAATGTAAGTTTGAAGCCCCCTGTTAACAAATTATATCAGAGCTTCTCTATAGCAAAATACAGTATAAACACATTTAACACCCGCTCAGATTGTAAGCCCTATGATGTAGCATAATTAGCCTAGGCATAAATCCAGCGCTGATTCAAGCATCCACTTATTCAGTATATCCATACACTAGTCTAGGTCCTCTCTTTGCATTGTAATCTAACGTTTACTTGATATTTCCTTTTACCTTATAAGAAAACATGTAATTTAACTTCTGCTCATTATAAGTTCAGTTTTGTAATACAAAATTTGGGAGCCGCGCTAGCTCAATGGTTAGTGAACTGGACTACAAAGGACGAGAGGTAGGGTTCGATCCTAACAGACGGCTTCCGGTTCACCCAGCCTTTAATGGGTACCGGATTTTTTTCTGGGAAAGTAAAGCGGCACGGGCGTAATACCGACCTCATTACCCCAAAAATTATGTGCCGAAGGTCTGTAAAATTCATGGTCACTAACAACATATTCCCATATTCCATACTTTACTCCTTTCTTTTTTGATTAAAAATTTATTATATTTTTTTCTGTTGGTGATAGGGTTCGATGTATTGAAATGTAATTGTAGATGGTTTAACTTTGTCTCTTTCTTTTTCTCTTCCTTTTTGACGATCACCCAACTTCTTTTCTTCTTTTCTCTTTCACTGATACCTAAAAGGTGTCGTGGTTTATATCATTTGTCGTTCTTGTGCTGCTCGAATTGTCTGAATTAGTGATTTTCCTTTGTTGTTACATGTCTCTGTCACTGCATCTATCCATCTTCTGGGTCTTCCTCTTGGTCTTTTTCCATGCATTCTCGAGAAGAACGCCCTTGATGGCGATTGGTAAGGATTCATTCTGACCAGGTGGCCAAACCATTTAAGTTGTTGTTGTTCTATATATTCTTGGCAGGGTTTTGTTTCTACCATTTTTCTTATGGTTTCATTTGGTATTTTATCTCTTCTTGTGTTGTTTGTTACTTTTCTCAAGCATCGCATCTCACATGTATTGATCTTTCTTAAATGTGATTTAGAAAGGGTCCATGTTTGACTTTCATAGCACAAAGTTGGTATGAAGATGCTATTTATCATTTGTTGTTTAGCTGGCATAGAAATGTTTGGATGTCTTAACAAGGTGAAAGCTGGTATGTGACAGCATTTGCTTTTTGTATTCTCATGTCAATTTCTCTGTCTAGTTTTCCATCTTCTGTGAACATTGTGCCTATATACTTGAATTCCTCTACTTGTTTTATTTCTTTGTCTTTGATCTTGATGTTTAATGGGTGTCTTAATTTGCTTATTCTTATAGCTTCTGTTTTTGCTGTGTTAATTTTCATACTGTAGTTTGTGCAGCTTTTATCTAGAGATGTTAAATGCTGTTGTAGCAGGTCTTCAATCTCATATATTAGGCATTGGTCATCTGCGAAGAGTAGCTCATTGATGCTGGAGTTTTCTACCTCTATGTTATTATTTGATTTGTCCTTGTTGTTGGTTGTTTCCTGATTTATTTTGTCCATATATATGATGAAGAGGAGTGGTGAGAGGACACATCCTTGTCTTACTCCTGTAGTAACCTGAAACCATTCTGACAGACCTTCCGATGTTCTGACGGCACTTTGACTGTTTTTATATAGTGCTATTATATTTTCTAGTAGTTGTCCTGCTACCCCATATGTTTCTAAAGTTTGCCAAAGTTTGTTCCTGTCCACACGATCAAACGCTTTTTCCTGATCTATAAACACTATATTTAGGTTTCTGTCATATTCTATTGTTTTTTCACATAGTTGTCTCAATGTAAATATAGCATCAGTACAGCTTTTGCCTTTTCTGAATCCTAATTGATTATTACTTAATTGAGGTTCTATTATATATCTTACTCTCCTCTCTAATATTTTAGCAAACATTTTACCAACTTGACTCAATAGGGATATTCCTCTGTACATTTCACACTCCCTTTTACTTCCCTTATTCTTCCAAAATGGGACAATGATAGGTTTTTGCCAATCGTCAGGGACTTTTCTTTCTTCCCAAGCCATATTGAATATGATAAGACCCAACTGCTGCTAATATTCCGGTTTGTCATACGCGCTGAAAAGGACGTTAAATGGACGTAGATATGATGTGTTGCAGATATAGATGTAGTTTGAAGAAGAACCGTAGCATCTGCGCCTTTCGACCCAGCACATCCGACTTCAGCATAGCGTCTTTGAATCCCTCTTAATCCCTTCTCACTTGGCCAGAATAGACTGGTCTTACAAAAGAGTAAAGGTAAAGGTAAAGTACGAGACTTGAACCGGCGTCTTAGCACGCGAGTATATACCCATATGTGCTCGGCCGCCTATCCAGAAATGTTCGGATATTTCTGCATAGTGTAGCCTCAAGCATCGAAACTCAGATGCGAAGCGACATTCCTCACCTTCCCAGGATAATATACCCTGGTACCCATTTCTGCCAACGGCTGGGTCGACCGTGGGGGTATTTTTTTTTTTTTTTTTTTTTCTTCCAACCACGAGTACAATTCACACTGCTCCCAGCGGGAATTGAACACGGGTTGTCCGAACGTCGGTAATCTAGTCGGGTGGTTTTCCCAACTAGGCTACCGAGGCCCCCAAAACAAAAGAGTATTGAGGATAACACCGACAGCTTAGGAATTTTAACCATAAGTAATTCTTAATGAAGCAAAAACAAAAAGAAAATATGAATCAATATGGTGCAAATAAGAATGCAGTAATTATTTTAGTCATGTAATGAGAAGGGAACAGATAGTATATACCGTGACAATTAAAAACAATAAGGGAACAACTAAAACTGGAAACAGAGAGAAAAGATACACGGTAACTGAAGTTAATAATTTAGTAAGAGGTCAATAATAATGTTAATAAACAACTATAGAGATGGAAAGTTGTAGATGGACATGGTCACCTATGCTAGTGGACATAGCACTGGATGTTTGATAATGATTTGTTAGTTATTTTTTTATTATTGTTGTTATTATTATTGAGAATTTTATTATGTAATTTTATTATGTACTTTTATTATGTACTTTCTTATACGAATCTCTACCGTCTGGTCTGGCAAAGACCTCTCTGCAAGGAGCAGTGAAAGGAGCGAGATGGAGATGTAGACAGAGAAAGAGATGGGAAGATAATATCAAAGAATGGACAGGCCTCGACTTTGCAAAGTCCCGAAGAATGACTGAAGATTGAAATAAATATAAAAGATTGACGAAAACTTTCAGTTGTGCTCCAATGACCCTGGGGTTAAGAGATGAAGAAGAAAGACCTTCTTATAAGACATCCATACAAATTATGTAAACCATATACGTTTTAAAGTTTCCCCCGAATTTTGCTGCTATGTCCGTTGAACATTTCTTCTTTGTGTTTTCCCTGTGTGCTTTATCCATTTACACTTTAACGTTGAAATCGTACATTACTAAAACTAGATCCCCGCCAGGTCAAGTTCCATTTACTTTATGTTTTTTGTAATATTTCCATTCGATTCTTCATCACTGTCATTCCTAGGTGTGTATTATTGTATAGTGGTGATGTTAAATATTTGTTTCATTCTTGATCATATCAATGTATCCTATGTTTTATGTTAGTCATATTTACTTTGAAAATCTCAATGGAAATATTGCAATTCCTGCACAGTTCACCATCTTCTCCAAAGCAGAACACCATGTTTATTGTTACTACTATAATTCACCTTATATCAGTTACACTATGTTTACTGTTACTACTATAATTCACCTTATATCAGTTACACTATGTTTACTGTTACTACTATAATTCACCTTATATCAGCTACATTATGTTTATTGTTACTACTATAATTCACCTTACATCAGTTACACTATGTTTACTGTTACTACTATAATTCACCTTATATCAGTTACATTATGTTTACTGTTACTACTATAATTCACCTTACATCAGTTACACTATGTTTACTGTTACTACTATAATTCACCTTACAACAGTTACACTATGTTTACTGTTACTACTATAATTCACCTTACATCAGTTACACTATGTTTACTGTTACTACTATAAATCACCTTACATCAGTTACACTATGTTTACTGTTACTACTATAATTCACCTTACAACAGTTACACTATGTTACTGTTGCTACTATAATTCACCATACATCAGTTACACTATGTTTTCTGATACTACTATAATTCACCTTACATTAGTTACACTATGTTTACTGTTACTACTATAATTTATCTTACATCAGTTGCACTATGTTTACTGCTGCTACTATAATTCATTTTACATCAGTTACACTATGTTTACTGTTACTACTATAGTGTACCTTACATCAGTTACACTATGTTAACTGTTACTACTATAATTCACCTTATATCAGTTACACTATGTTTACTGTTACTACTATAATTCACCTTATATCAGTTACACTATGTTAACTGATACTACTATAATTCACCTTATATCAGTTACACTATGTTTACTGTTACTACTATAATTCACCTTATATCAGTTACACTATGTTAACTGTTACTACTATAATTCACCTTATATCAGTTACACTATGTTTACTGTTACTACCATAATTCACCTTATATCATTCACACAATTTCATCTGCTACTACCATAATTCACCTTACATCATTCACACAATTTCATCTGCTACTACCATAATTCACCTTACATCATTCACACAATTTCATCTGTTACTACCATAATTCACCTTATATTATTCACACAATTTCTTCTGCTACTATTATAATTCCCATTAAGCAGTAGCATTATTTTTGCTGCCACTCTCATGTATTCACATTGAGCAGTTTAATGCATTTTCCCCTTTAAATTGATGCACTAATTTCACATTTATCTTGTTATCTACTTCACTCATCACATCTCACTCGTAATTCTTAAATTGCTCAAGCCATTCTTTAAGTTTTAGCCATTATGACAGCCATTTGTGTAGCAAATTTTGTTGTTGCACCTTTCTTTTTTTCTAGACCTATGATCTTCAAAATCCGGACGTTTATGGTTATGGTTATGAAAGGCCCCGGTATCACTGCAAACAAATTAAAATTCATAATTGCTCAACCGCCCGTGCCAGTGGAATCATCCGAATTACTATCTCATCTCCCAAACAAAGAAAGGTGCAAATCCGGACGTTTACACCAGAGAAGAAGACGATTGTCTGTTGCTATTACTGCAGCTTCTGCTTTCTTGACATATACAAGTTTGACAACGCTGTTCTGCAACCGCTAACGTAAAGGACCAATGTGACCTTTACTTTGATTGACCCCTGTCAGTTCAAATCTGTGAAAGCTGACAGAGCCAGCCAGTAGTCAATCTTCCTCTGGTATAGATTTGTGTGCGGTCAGTGCACTTTTTCTGCCAAGCAGCGTGAGGTAATTACATTGTACCTACACTCTGTGAGTAATAACGTTGGTTAATGCTTCAATAAAGAAAAATATGACACCTCTCCTGTCATTTAAAATGTGTGACTAGGCATTATTAATGTACGCAAAAAAATGATTCTAGTTTTCTCTTGGCACTGATGAAGCTAAGGTAAAGTACGAGATTTGAATCAGCGTCTTAGCCCGCGTGTTTTCACCAATATGTGCTTGGCCTCCTATCCAGAAGTGTTTGGAGACTTCTGGACAGTGTCGCTTCAAGCATCGAAACTCACGATGCAAGGCGGTACTCCTCACCTTTCTAGAGTACTACCCAGATACCCATTTCTGCTAGCGGCTGGGTAGACCGCTAAGGTATTTTGTTATTCCAACCACGAGTACAATTCACACTGTTTCGAGCGGGAATTGAACACATAACGTCCGAACGTCTGTAGCCTAGTCGGGTGGTATTCCCAACAAGGCTACCCAGGCCACATTAATGAAGGGTTATCTATACTTTAGTGGAATAGATTTCATGAATATTTAGTCAATCTGGTTTGCGTCTTTTACTTATTACTGTTTATTCATCCTTAGTTCATGCTGACTTGAACATTTATTCAAAACTGTTCTCTCATTTTGTTGTTGACCGTCATTGTACTCCAGGTTTCATTGTGCAGTTCGGTATCATCATCATCATCATCAAGTATCGGGCCTACTGGCGTAGGTGATCATGTCTCTCAACAAATTTCGATCTCGGCAGCTATTTATCATTTCTGTTGTTGACCTTCTGCCAAGCCATTCTCTTAAGCTGTCTGTTATTTTTTTCTCTTTGCTTCCCTCTATCTCTAGTCCCTCAATTTTTCCAGTTGTTACAATATATTCCAGTTGTTCTCTTCTCATAACATGGCCAAAAAATGATGATTGTTTCTTCCTAATATTAGAAATTAGCTTTCTTTTTTCTTTGACTTCTCTCAGAACATCTTCATTACTCTTCTTAGCTGTCCATGGTACTCTCAACATTCTTCTATAAAACCACATTTCTACAGACTCCAGTGATTTTCTTGTCTGTTGTCCTATTGTCCATGATTCGCATCCATATGTTAAGACTGGCTCTACATAAAATTTAAGAACTTTTTTTCTTGTTTCTAATGTCGAAAATGGATTGCATAGTATCTTCCTCATTTTTTTAAAGCTGCTTTTACCTGAGCCATTCTGCATCTCACCTCTTTTGTACATCTTTCGTCTGAGGTTAACAAAGTTCCCAAATATTTAAATTCATTACCTGTTATAATATTGTTCCACTTGTCTTTATTTTGCACTGAGGTGATGTCTTTTTCTTTGTTGTTACCATTACCTCTGTCTTTTTGCTTTCAAGGCTGAGTCCTTTATTTTTTATTTCTTTCACTATAATGTCCAACATTTCTTGTAACTCATTTTCACTCTTAGCGATTAAGACTGTATCATCAGCATACCTTAGATTATTTATATTATGACCTCCAATTGTTATTCCAGGCATGTCCCTTATTGATTTTAAAATAATCTCACTATAAATATTAAACAAATCTGGTGACAGCACACAACCTTGTCTAACACCCTGTTTTATTTGTTGAAACATTCCCAATTGGTTTCCAGGTCTTATGGCCGCTGTTTGTTGCCAGTACATGTTCTTTATTATTCTTAGATCGTTGCTGTCTACGTTTATGCTTTCTAAAATTTTGATTATTTCTTGGTGCTTTACTTTGTCAAATGCCTTGGTATAATCTATGAAACATAGGTATAGATCTGTTTTCACCTCTATGGCTCTTTCTACTAAAGATCTTATGATATAAATGGCATTGCTTGTTCCTTCAACTCTAACAAACCACACAGTTCATCGGTAATTTCTGGACTGATTTTAGCAGTACGCTATACTGTTATCACAATTCGTGTTCTTCATTTTCTTATTCTGGTGCTGAATCATTTCTCTATTTTTCTGCTCTTCGTCTGCAGTTGCTTTTTATTATGTTTCTTTTTTCTTTTTTCTTTTTCTGCTGCTTCTGCTGTTGCTACTTTTTCTTCTTCCATTGCTTATCTTTTTTACTTTCTTACTTTTTTCTTCTTTTCCTTCAACTTCTTCATCTTCCTCTTCATTTTTTCTTCCTCTTTTTTTCTTCTTCCTCCTCTTGTTCTTCTTCTTCCTCTCATTCTTCTACTTCCTGTACTTTTTCTTCTTTCACTTCTTTTTCCCCTTCCTCTTCTTCTTCGTCTTTACTTCTTCCTCTCTTTCCTCTTCTTTTCTTCTTTCTCTTCTTTTTTCTTCCTCTTCTTTTTCCTTCTTCTTCTTCTCTCCTTTCTTCATTCCCTTTTCTTCTCATTCCTCTCCTTCTTCCTCTTCCTCTCCCTCTCTTGTTCTTCTTTCTCTCCTTCTTCTTTTTCAACTTCTTCTTCTTGTTCTTCTTCTCTCCTTCATCTCTCTTCCTTCAACTTTTTCTTCTCCTTCCTCTCCTTCTTCTACTTCCTCTCCCTCTTCTCCTTCTTCTTCCTTTCCATCTCTTTTTCTTCTCCCTCCTTTCCTTCTTCTTCCTCTTCTTTTTTCTTCCTCTCCTTCTTTTTTTCTTCTCATTCTTCTCCTTCTTCTTCTTCTTCTTCCTCTCCTCTTCTTCCTCTTCCCCTCCTTCTCTTTTTCTTCTCCTTCCTCTTCTTC
>JAVIAB010000047.1:47628419-47923419 GCA_032433765.1 Megaustenia siamemsis
TTGATACATCAGCGTTCCATATTTACCTCTAATTGATACATCATCGTTCCATATTTACTTCTAATTGATACATCATCGTTCCATATTTACTTCTAATTGATACATCATCGTTCCATATTTACTTCTAATTGATACATCATCGTTCCATATTTACTTCTAATTGATACATCATCGTTCCATATTTACTTCTAAATGATACATCATCGTTCCATATTTACTTCTAATTGATACATCAGCGTTCCATATTTACTTCTAATTGATACATCAGCGTTCCATATTTACTTCTAATTGATACACCAGCGTTCCATATTTACTTCTAATTGATATAATCAGGGTTCAATATTTACTCTAATCTATTCAATCAGTTTTCTTGTTTTACATTAAACAAATTTGTGTTATACATGTGCATTCAAGGACAGCAGAAATCTGTACTGGGATCTCAGGAAAACAAAATTGCAGAGAAGGTGAGTTCTGCCAGAAAGCTTAAACAATCAAACTTTATATTTGCATAACTTATTCCGTTATTTAATTACGTTCAATAATATTAATAGTTCAATTACTGATACATTGTCACTTTACTATATTCATAGTAAGACTATTTAATTTAATCACAACTCAACTACCCTAGGGAGCCGCGATAGCTCAGTGGTTAGTGAACTGGACTACAAAGGATAAGAGGTTGAGTTCGATCCCAACCGAAGGTTTCAGGGTTCACCCAGCCTTAATGGGTACAGGATTTTTTTCTGAGAAAGTAATGAGGCACGGGCGTATTACCGACCACATTACCCCAAAATTCATGTGCCGAAGGTCTGTAAAATGTATGGTCACTAACATCATATTCCCTATATGCCACTTGGCGTGACGGGGGTACTTTACTTTTACTTACATTTGTAAGTTAGCGAACCTGTCAGAACAGATGAGACTAATTAGCTTCTGATCATGGACGATCAGGCACTAATAGAAGGACTACATGAGCAACTTAAATAGACTTAACAGATTAGGCATCCAATAAAACATGAAAGTCTACATCAACAAGACAGAGGTTATGAGCATCACAAAAAGAAAACAAAATAAAAATAGACTGCAGACAATTAAAACAATGTGAGGATTTTTAATATATAGGAAGTCTAGTGACAAACGATATGGGTGCCGCAATAGCTCAGTGGATAGTGAATTGGACTACAAAGGACAAGGGGTAAGGTTCGATCCCAACCTACGGCACCGGGTTCACCTAGCCTTAGTTGGGTACCGGATTTTTATCTGGGAAAGTAAAGGGGCACGGGCGTAATACCGACCACATTATCCCAAAATAATGTGCTGAAGGTCTGTAAAATATATGATCACTAACACCATATTTCCTATACGCCACTTGGTGTGACGGGGGCTCTTTGCTTATTCTAGTGACAAACGATAGTTCACAAGCAGTAGAAATAGACTCAAGATGCAACAGAGCTTGACAGCTCATCAGATAAATGTCACCACTACTGACCAATAAGGAAACAACGCTTGAGGCAAAACGGGCTCTGCACAACACAATTTTAATCCCAACGTTGTGCTACCAATGCCAGATCTCGACGCTTATCTCAAAAACTGCAGGCGAAAATATTACCGAGATGAAATGTGTTAGACGCATGACAGGAAACGACATGATAGATAAGATCAGACATAAACCAAGAAATAGGTCTAGGAATAACACCCACTGAAAGAAACAACAAATAAAATGGTGTAGCCACGTGCTAAGAAAGAAAAATCAAAACATAACAAAACGAGCCTTCAATAATCGCTACGACAACAGCAGACCCAAGGGTGGGCCACGAAAAAAATGGATTGATAGAATATTAGAAACACTAGAAAATAAAGCAGCATGAGAGGCCAACTGAAGAAGAACTGAGCGCAAATTATATCTCCCCTAGACGCTAAAAGGCAAATGAGGAAGGAAATAATGAAGCAAAAATTCCATATTTCTTCTCAATATCTATCCATTTTTTCCCTCTTTTTGTTTCTTTCTCTTTTTATATATTTCTCTAACTTCATATATATTTCTCTCTCTCTCTCTCTCTCTCTCTCTCTCTCTTTATAAACTTTTAAAATATATCTATGTTTCTCTCATATATCTCACTCTATCTTTGTATCTTCCTTATCTCTCTTCATATATCCTTTTTCTCGCTTCATGTATTTGTCTTTATCTCTCTTTACCTCCTTCTATCTACCTCTTCTGATTCCTTTCTTAACAACCCTCACATTGTTTCTCTACATGTTCATTATGTGTTGTTATGACTCATTGATATAATGGCGGGCATTTCAAAGGTTGTCGCGAGGAATTGCTTCTAAAGTCCAAAATGTCCTCTGACTGTTCAGGGCGTTGAGTTTGTGCCTGGGAACATGTTTAGGTACTCTTCAGTAGCAAGTCTCTGTGACCCAGTTTGTGAAGGTATACATCTTTTTCAAAGCGTTAAGATATGATATGTTTATGTCTCTTGAACCCTATGTTGTTCTGCTTCGTGATCTGTTTTTTCTGCGCAGTTGTATAGCTTGTTTCAGAGGTATCTTTCTCTTCTTTTGTGTATGTATATCTTGGCCTATTCAATGTTTCCTCCTGCCTTTGTAAGATCACTAGTTCTTCAATCCTCAGTTACATAACAGTTCCCTACTATCCATCGCAGCACTAGTTCTGTTTCCTCTAAGACTCTACGTCTGTTCTGTTCGACCCACTAGCACATCAGTATGCTTGTATGAGTTTTAGAAATCATTACGAGTTGTCACGAGAATTATGAAGTTCTATTTTTTCTGTAATAAATGCCTTCTCTGTTATGTAGATAAGATATTTATTGGGGGATTGTGTATTAGCTTCCGTAATACAAAAATATGTCAGCAAAATATTCCTGCGGATCATCACGAATAGAATAGCAAGAAAGTTAGAACAAGAACTTCATATTGTTCAAGCAGATTTCAGACACAGCAGAGGTACCCGGGACCACATCTTTAACATGAGAAACATTCTTGAGAAGTGTGGGGAATACAACATAGAACTGCGTACATGCTTCAAAAATTACAGCAAGGCCTTTGACTCCGTTCAACATCAGAAACTGTGGAACATCATGAAAGATAAGGGTTTTCCAACACAACTGATACAACTTATCAAATCACTAGAACGCAAAGAGCAATCAGCTATCAGAATAAAAAATTAAGTAAAGAGACCCGTCACGCCAAGTGGCGTATAGGGAATATGGTGTTAGTGACCCTACATGATTTTTTGGGTAATGTGGTTGGTATTGCTTTACTTTCCCAGAAAAAATCCGGTACCCATTTAAGGCTGGGTGAACCCCGAAAGCCGTCGGTTTGGATCTAACCCAAACTCTTGTCCTTTGTAGTCCAGTTCACTAACCAATGAGCTATCGCGGCTCCCATCAGCTATCAGAATAACGATATCAAATTGGTGTTAAATACAAAAAGGGGTGTGACAACGGATGTCTCATCTCTCCATAACTGTTCAATATCTATCTTGAGAACATCATGAGAAATGTCAGAAATGATGACAGATTTGTGAAGTTCGACCTTTTCACAATATATGGAACATAATTCTAGAACTCAGATACCCTGATGACACAGTCCTCCTCTCAAGCAGAGCAGAAGGATTAAAAGAGACAATCGAGTGTGTTAAAACACAATGAAGAGCAAAACCTCTATCTAAAAATACAGACAAGTAAAATAACGTCCATAGACGAAACAAAAAGACAATCCAAAATCACAATCAACAATGAAGAAGTTGAAATTGAAAGAAACTCTGAATATAACTGGGATCTGTTGTAACTAACAATGGAGACTGCCAGAAAGAGTTCCAAAGAGGACTAGCAATAGTAATACAACACTTAAATGCCATGAAGAACATGTGACACAATTCTAGCAAGGCAGTAAAATAAAAATTACTGAGGGTATGTATTTTCTAGATAGCAACATACCGTTGTGAATCATGGACAATCTCGTAAACAGTAAAGAAGAAAATTGATTCATTCGAAACAAAATGCTACAGAAAAATCCATAAAATACCTTGGGAAATGAAAAAGAGCATTGAAGACATGCTAAATGATTTAAACATTAAAATTAATTGTCTTATAAACACAATTCAACAGAGGAAATGTGAATACTATGGCCCCGTTTAAGTACAGCGGCCTGGAAAGAACAATATGGGCAGACATGGTTCATGGGCGACGCATCAGGGGCAGACAAAGAAGAACGAGGATTCAAGACATGAAGAAGACCATGAACATGGCAAGGGTAGAAGTGAGAGATCTGGCTAGAGAGACAGAGATTCTTTCAGACAGGCTGTGGTGAATGCAACGTTCTGTGGAGATCTGGCTAGAGAGACAGATTCTTTCAGACAGGCTGTGGTGAATGCAACGTTCTGTGGGAGATCTGGCTAGAGAGACAGATTCTTTCAGACAGGCTGTGGTGAATGCAACGTTCTGTGGGAGATCTGGCTAGAGAGACAGAGATTCTTTCAAACAGGCTGTGGTGAATGCAACGTTCTGTGGGAGATCTGGCTAGAGAGACAGAGATTCCTTCACACGGGCTGTGGTGAATGCAACGTTCTGTGGGAGATCTGCTAGAGAGACAGAGATTCTTTCAGACGGGCTGTGGTGAATGCAACGTTCTGTGGGAGATCTGGCTAGAGAGACAGAGATTCCTTCACACGGGCTGTGGTGAGTGCAACGTTCTGTGGGAGATCTGGCTAGAGAGAAAGAGATTCTTTCAGACAGGCTGTGGTGAGTGCAACGTTCTGTGGGAGATCTGGCTAGAGAGACAGATTCTTTCAGACAGGCTGTGGTGAATGCAACGTTCTGTGGGAGATCTGGCTAGAGAGACAGATTCTTTCAGACAGGCTGTGGTGAGTGCAACGTTCTGTGGGAGATCTGGCTAGAGAGACAGATTCTTTCAGACAGGCTGTGGTGAATGCAACGTTTCTGTGGGAGATCTGGCTAGAGAGACAGATTCTTTCAGACAGGCTGTGGTGAATGCAACGTTCTGTGGCAGATCTGGCTAGAGAGACAGATTCTTTCAGACAGGCTGTGGTGAATGCAACGTTCTGTGGGAGATCTGGCTAGAGAGACAGAGATTCTTTCAGACAGGCTGTGGTGAATGCAACGTTCTGTGGGAGATCTGGCTAGAGAGACAGATTCTTTCAGACAGGCTGTGAAGAGTGCAACGTTCTGTGAGAGATCTGGCTAGAGAGAAAGAGATTCTTTCAGACAGGCTGTGGTGAATGCAACGTTCTGTGGGAGATCTGGCTAGAGAGACAGAGATTCCTTCACACGGGCTGTGGTGAATGCAACGTTCTGTGGGAGATCTTGCTAGAGAGACAGAGATTCCTTCACACGGGCTGTGGTGAATGCAAAGTTCTGTGGGAGATCTGGCTAGAGAGACAGATTCTTTCTGACAGGCTGTGGTGAATGCAACGTTCTGTGGGAGATCTGGCTAGAGAGACAGATTCTTTCTGACAGGCTGTGGTGAATGCAACGTTCTGTGGGAGATCTGGCTAGAGAGAAAGAGATTCCTTCACACGGGCTGTGGTGAATGCAACGTTCTGTGGGAGATCTGGCTAGAGAGACAGAGATTCTTTCAGACGGGCTGTGGTGAATGCAACGTTCTGTGGGAGATCTGGCTAGAGAGACAGATTCTTTCAGACGGGCTGTGGTGAATGCAACGTTCTGTGGGAGATCTGGCTAGAGAGACAGAGATTCTTTCAGACGGGCTGTGGTGAATGCAACGTTCTGTGGAGATCTGGCAAGAGAGACAGATTCTTTCAGACAGGCTGTGGTGAATGCAACGTTCTGTGGGAGATCTGGCTAGAGAGACAGAGATTCTTTCAGACAGGCTGTGGTGAATGCAACGTTCTGTGGGAGATCTGGCTAGAGAGACTGAGATTCTTTCAGACAGGCTGTGAAGAGTGCAACGTTCTGTGGGAGATCTGGCTAGAGAGACAGAGATTCCTTCACACGGGCTGTGGTGAAAGCAACGTTCTGTGGGAGATCTGGCTAGAGAGACAGAGATTTCTTCACACGGGCTGTGGTGAATGCAACGTTCTGTGGAGATCTGGCTAGAGAGACAGAGATTTCTTCACACGGGCTGTCGTGAAAGCAACGTTTCTGTGGGAGATCTGGCTAGAGAGACAGAGATTCTTTCAGACAGGCTGTGGTGAATGCAACGTTCTGTGGGAGATCTGGCTAGAGAGACAGAGATTCTTTCAGACAGGCTGTGGTGAGTGCAACGTTCTGTGGGAGATCTGGCTAGAGAGACAGATTCTTTCAGACAGGCTGTGATGAGTGCAACGTTCTGTGGAAGATCTGGCTAGAGAGACAGATTCTTTCAGACAGGCTGTGGTGAGTGCAACGTTCTGTGGGAGATCTGGCTAGAGAGACAGAGATTTTTTCAAACAGGCTGTGGTGAGTGCAACGTTCTGTGGGAGATCTGGCTAGAGAGACAGATTCTTTCAGACAGGCTGTGGTGAATGCAACGTTCTGTGGGAGATCTGGCTAGAGAGACAGAGATTCCTTCACACGGGCTGTGGTGAATGCAACGTTCTGTGGGAGATCTGGCTAGAGAGACAGAGATTTTCTTCACACGGGCTGTGGTGAAAGCAACGTTCTGTGGGAGATCTGGCTAGAGAGACAGAGATTCTTTCACACGGGCTGTGGTGAATGCAACGTTCTGTGGGAGATCTGGCTAGAGAGACAGAGATTCTTTCAGACAGGCTGTGATGAGTGCAACGTTCTGTGGGAGATCTGGCTAGAGAGACAGAGATTCTTTCAGACGGGCTGTGGTGAATGCAACGTTCTGTGGGAGATCTGGCTAGAGAGACAGAGATTCTTTCAGACGGGCTGTGGTGAATGCAACGTTCTGTGGGAGATCTGGCTAGAGAGACAGAGATTCTTTCAGACGGGCTGTGGTGAATGCAACGTTCTGTGGGAGATCTGGCTAGAGAGACAGAGATTCTTTCAGACGGGCTGTGGTGAATGCAACGTTCTGTGGGAGATCTGGCTAGAGAGACAGAGATTCTTTCAGACGGGCTGTGGTGAATGCAACGTTCTGTGGGAGATCTGGCTAGAGAGACAGAGATTCTTTCAGACAGGCTGTGATGAGTGCAACGTTCTGTGGGAGATCTGGCTAGAGAGACAGAGATTCTTTCAGACAGGCTGTGATGAGTGCAACGTTCTGTGGGAGATCTGGCTAGAGAGACAGAGATTCTTTCAGACGGGCTGTGGTGAATGCAACGTTCTGTGGGAGATCTGGCTAGAGAGACAGAGATTCTTTCAGACAGGCTGTGATGAGTGCAACGTTCTGTGGGAGATCTGGCTAGAGAGACAGAGATTCTTTCAGACAGGCTGTGATGAGTGCAACGTTCTGTGGGAGATCTGGCTAGAGAGACAGAGATTCTTTCAGACAGGCTGTGATGAGTGCAACGTTCTGTGGGAGATCTGGCTAGAGAGACAGAGATTCTTTCAGACGGGCTGTGGTGAATGCAACGTTCTGTGAGAGATCTGGCTAGAGAGACAGATTCTTTCAGACAGGCTGTGGTGAATGCAACGTTCTGTGGGAGATCTGGCTAGAGAGACAGAGATTCTTTCAGACGGGCTGTGGTGAATGCAACGTTCTGTGGGAGATCTGGCTAGAGAGACAGATTCTTTCAGACAGGCTGTGGTGAATGCAACGTTCTGTGGGAGATCTGGCTAGAGAGACAGAGATTCTTTCAGACGGGCTGTGGTGAATGCAACGTTCTGTGGGAGATCTGGCTAGAGAGACAGAGATTCCTTCACACGGGCTGTGGTGAATGCAACGTTCTGTGGGAGATCTGGCTAGAGAGACAGAGATTTCTTCACACGGGCTGTGGTGAAAGCAACGTTCTGTGGGAGATCTGGCTAGAGAGACAGAGATTCTTTCAGACGGGCTGTGGTGAATGCAACGTTCTGTGGGAGATCTGGCTAGAGAGACAGAGATTCTTTCAAACGGGCTGTGGTGAATGCAACGTTCTGTGGGAGATCTGGCTAGAGAGACAGAGATTCCTTCACACGGGCTGTGGTGAATGCAACGTTCTGTGGGAGATCTGGCTAGAGAGACAGAGATTCTTTCAGACGGGCTGTGATGAGTGCAATGTTCTGTGGGAGATCTGGCAAGAGAGACAGAGATTCTTTCAGACAGGCTGTGATGAGTGCAACGTTCTGTGGGAGATCTGGCTAGAGAGACAGAGATTCTTTCAGACGGGCTGTGGTGAATGCAACGTTCTGTGGGAGATCTGGCTAGAGAGACAGATTCTTTCAGACAGGCTGTGGTGAATGCAACGTTCTGTGGGAGATCTAGCTAGAGACAGAGATTCTTTCAGACAGGCTGTGGTGAATGCAACGTTCTGTGGGAGATCTGGCTAGAGAGACAGATTCTTTCAGACAGGCTGTGGTGAATGCAACGTTCTGTGGGAGATCTGGCTAGAGAGACAGATTCTTTCAGACAGGCTGTGGTGAATGCAACGTTCTGTTGGAGATCTGGCTAGAGAGACAGATTCTTTCAGACAGGCTGTGGTGAGTGCAACGTTCTGTGGGAGATCTGGCTAGAGAGACAGATTCTTTCAGACAGGCTGTGGTGAATGCAACGTTCTGTGGGAGATCTGGCTAGAGAGACAGATTCTTTCAGACAGGCTGTGGTGAATGCAACGTTCTGTGGGAGATCTGGCTAGAGAGACAGAGATTCTTTCAGACGGGCTGTGGTGAATGCAACGTTCTGTGGGAGATCTGGCTAGAGAGACAGAGATTCTTTCAGACAGGCTGTGGTGAATGCAACGTTCTGTGGGAGATCTGGCAAGAGAGACAGAGATTCTTTCAGACGGGCTGTGGTGAGTGCAACGTTCTGTGGGAGATCTGGCTAGAGAGACAGATTCTTTCAGACAGGCTGTGGTGAATGCAACGTTCTGTGGAGATCTGGCTAGAGAGACAGATTCTTTCAGACAGGCTGTGGTGAGTGCAACGTTCTGTGGGAGATCTGGCTAGAGAGACAGATTCTTTCAGACAGGCTGTGGTGAGTGCAACGTTCTGTGGGAGATCTGGCTAGAGAGACAGATTCTTTCAGACAGGCTGTGGTGAATGCAACGTTCTGTGGAGATCTGGCTAGAGAGACAGAGATTCCTTCACACGGGCTGTGGTGAATGCAACGTTCTGTGGGAGATCTGGCTAGAGAGACAGATATTCTTTCAGACAGGCTGTGAAGAGTGCAACGTTCTGTGAGAGATCTGGCTAGAGAGACAGAGATTCCTTCACACGGGCTGTGGTGAATGCAACGTTCTGTGGGAGATCTGGCTAGAGAGACAGAGATTCCTTCACACGGGCTGTGGTGAATGCAACGTTCTGTGGGAGATCTGGCTAGAGAGACAGAGATTCCTTCACACGGGCTGTGGTGAATGCAACGTTCTGTGGGAGATCTGGCTAGAGAGACAGAGATTTCTTCACACGGGCTGTGGTGAATGCAACGTTCTGTGGGAGATCTGGCTAGAGAGACAGAGATTCTTTCAGACAGGCTGTGGTGAAAGCAACGTTCTGTGGGAGATCTGGCTAGAGAGACAGAGATTCTTTCAGACGGGCTGTGGTGAATGCAACGTTCTGTGGGAGATCTGGCTAGAGAGACAGATTCTTTCAGACAGGCTGTGGTGAATGCAACGTTCTGTGGGAGATCTGGCTAGAGACAGAGATTCTTTCAGACAGGCTGTGGTGAATGCAACGTTCTGTGGGAGATCTGGCTAGAGAGACAGATTCTTTCAGACAGGCTGTGGTGAATGCAACGTTCTGTGGGAGATCTGGCTAGAGAGACAGATTCTTTCAGACAGGCTGTGGTGAGTGAAACGTTCTGTGGGAGATCTGGCTAGAGAGACAGAGATTCTTTCAGACGGGCTGTGGTGAATGCAACGTTCTGTGGGAGATCTGGCTAGAGAGACAGATTCTTTCAGACAGGCTGTGGTGAATGCAACGTTCTGTGGGAGATCTGGCTAGAGAGACAGAGATTCTTTCAGACAGGCTGTGGTGAGTGCAACGTTCTGTGAGAGATCTGGCTAGAGACAGAGATTCTTTCAGACAGGCTGTGGTGAGTGCAACGTTCTGTGGGAGATCTGGCTAGAGAGACAGAGATTCTTTCAGACAGGCTGTGAAGAGTGCAACGTTCTGTGAGAGATCTGGCTAGAGAGACAGAGATTCCTTCACACGGGCTGTGGTGAATGCAACGTTCTGTGGGAGATCTGGCTAGAGAGACAGAGATTCTTTCAGACAGGCTGTGGTGAGTGCAACGTTCTGTGGGAGATCTGGCTAGAGAGACAGATTCTTTCAGACAGGCTGTGATGAGTGCAACGTTCTGTGGGAGATCTGGCTAGAGAGACAGAGATTCCTTCACACGGGCTGGGTGAATGCAACGTTCTGTGGGAGATCTGGCTAGAGAGACAGATTCTTTCAGACAGGCTGTGGTGAATGCAACGTTCCATGGGAGATCTGGCTAGAGAGACAGTGATTCTTTCAGAAGGGCTGTGGTAAATGCAACGTTCTGTGGGGAGATCTGGCTAGAGAGACAGATTCTTTCAGACAGGCTGTGGTGAATGCAACGTTCTGTGGGAGATCTGGCTAGAGAGACAGATTCTTTCAGACAGGCTGTGGTGAATGCAACGTTCTGTGGGAGATCTGGCTAGAGAGACAGAGATTCCTTCACACGGGCTGTGGTGAAAGCAACGTTCTGTGGGAGATCTGGCTAGAGAGACAGAGATTTCTTCACACGGGCTGTGGTGAATGCAACGTTCTGTGGGAGATCTGGCTAGAGAGACAGAGATTTCTTCACACGGGCTGTGGTGAAAGCAACGTTCTGTGGGAGATCTGGCTAGAGAGACAGAGATTCTTTCAGACGGGCTGTGGTGAATGCAACGTTCTGTGGGAGATCTGGCTAGAGAGACAGAGATTCTTTCAGACAGGCTGTGATGAATGCAACGTTCTGTGGGAGATCTGGCTAGAGAGACAGAGATTCTTTCAGACAGGCTGTGAAGAGTGCAACGTTCTGTGGGAGATCTGGCTAGAGAGACAGAGATTCTTTCAGACAGGCTGTGAAGAGTGCAACGTTCTGTGGGAGATCTGGCTAGAGAGACAGAGATTCCTTCACACGGGCTGTGGTGAATGCAACGTTTCTGTGGGAGATCTGGCTAGAGAGACAGAGATTCTTTCAGACGGGCTGTGATGAGTGCAATGTTCTGTGGGAGATCTGGCAAGAGAGACAGAGATTGTTTCAGACAGGCTGTGATGAGTGCAACGTTCTGTGGGAGATCTGGCTAGAGAGACAGAGATTCTTTCAGACGAGCTGTGGTGAATGCAACGTTCTGTGGGAGATCTGGCTAGGGAGACAGATTCTTTCAGACAGGCTGTGGTGAATGCAACGTTCTGTGGGAGATCTGGCTAGAGACAGAGATTCTTTCAGACAGGCTGTGGTGAATGCAACGTTCTGTGGGAGATCTGGCTAGAGAGACAGATTCTTTCAGACAGGCTGTGGTGAATGCAACGTTCTGTGGGAGATCTGGCTAGAGAGACAGATTCTTTCAGACAGGCTGTGGTGAATGCAACGTTCTGTGGGAGATCTGGCTAGAGAGACAGAGATTCTTTCAAACAGGCTGTGGTGAGTGCAACGTTCTGTGGGAGATCTGGCTAGAGAGACAGAGATTCTTTCAGACAGGCTGTGAAGAGTGCAACGTTCTGTGGGAGATCTGGCTAGAGAGACAGAGATTCTTTCAGACAGGCTGTGAAGAGTGCAACGTTCTGTGGGAGATCTGGCTAGAGAGACAGAGATTCCTTCACACGGGCTGTGGTGAATGCAACGTTCTGTGAGAGATCTGGCTAGAGAGACAGAGATTCCTTCAGACGGGCTGTGAAGAGTGCAACGTTCTGTGAGAGATCTGGCTAGAGAGACAGATATTCTTTCAGACAGGCTGTGAAGAGTGCAACGTTCTGTGAGAGATCTGGCTAGAGAGACAGAGATTCCTTCACACGGGCTGTGGTGAATGCAACGTTCTGTGGGAGATCTGGCTAGAGAGACAGAGATTTCTTCACACGGGCTGTGGTGAAAGCAACGTTCTGTGGGAGATCTGGCTAGAGAGACAGAGATTTCTTCACACGGGCTGTGGTGAAAGCAACGTTCTGTGGGAGATCTGGCTAGAGAGACAGATATTCTTTCAGACGGGCTGTGAAGAGTGCAACGTTCTGTGAGAGATCTGGCTAGAGAGACAGAGATTCCTTCACACGGGCTGTGGTGAATGCAACGTTCTGTGGGAGATCTGGCTAGAGAGACAGATATTCTTTCAGACGGGCTGTGAAGAGTGCAACGTTCTGTGAGAGATCTGGCTAGAGAGACAGAGATCCCTTCACACGGGCTGTGGTGAATGCAACGTTCTGTGGGAGATCTGGCTAGAGAGACAGAGATTTCTTCACACGGGCTGTGGTGAAAGCAACGTTCTGTGGGAGATCTGGCTAGAGAGACAGAGATTCTTTCAGACGGGCTGTGGTGAATGCAACGTTCTGTGGGAGATCTGGCTAGAGAGACAGAGATTCTTTCAAACGGGCTGTGGTGAATGCAACGTTCTGTGGGAGATCTGGCTAGAGAGACAGAGATTCCTTCACACGGCTGTGGTGAATGCAACGTTCTGTGGGAGATCTGGCTAGAGAGACAGAGATTCTTTCAGACAGGCTGTGATGAGTGCAATGTTCTGTGGGAGATCTGGCTAGAGAGACAGAGATTCCTTCACACGGGCTGTGGTGAATGCAACGTTCTGTGGGAGATCTGGCTAGAGAGACAGAGATTCTTTCAGACAGGCTGTGATGAGTGCAATGTTCTGTGGGAGATCTGGCTAGAGAGACAGAGATTCTTTCAAACGGGCTGTGGTGAATGCAACGTTCTGTGGGAGATCTGGCTAGAGAGACAGAGATTCCTTCACACGGGCTGTGGTGAATGCAACGTTCTGTGGGAGATCTGGCAAGAGAGACAGAGATTCTTTCAGACAGGCTGTGATGAGTGCAACGTTCTGTGGGAGATCTGGCTAGAGAGACAGAGATTCTTTCAGACGGGCTGTGGTGAATGCAACGTTCTGTGGGAGATCTGGCTAGAGAGACAGATTCTTTCAGACAGGCTGTGGTGAATGCAACGTTCTGTGGGAGATCTGGCTAGAGACAGAGATTCTTTCAGACAGGCTGTGGTGAATGCAACGTTCTGTGGGAGATCTGGCTAGAGAGACAGATTCTTTCAGACAGGCTGTGGTGAATGCAACGTTCTGTGGGAGATCTGGCTAGAGAGACAGATTCTTTCAGACAGGCTGTGGTGAATGCAACGTTCTGTTGGAGATCTGGCTAGAGAGACAGATTCTTTCAGACAGGCTGTGGTGAGTGCAACGTTCTGTGGGAGATCTGGCTAGAGAGACAGATTCTTTCAGACAGGCTGTGGTGAATGCAACGTTCTGTGGGAGATCTGGCTAGAGAGACAGAGATTCTTTCAGACGGGCTGTGGTGAGTGCAACGTTCTGTGGGAGATCTGGCTAGAGAGACAGATTCTTTCAGACAGGCTGTGGTGAATGCAACGTTCTGTGGGAGATCTGGCTAGAGAGACAGATTCTTTCAGACAGGCTGTGGTGAGTGCAACGTTCTGTGGGAGATCTAGCTAGAGAGACAGATTCTTTCAGACGGGCTGTGGTGAATGCAACGTTCTGTGGGAGATCTAGCTAGAGACAGAGATTCTTTCAAACGGGCTGTGGTGAGTGCAACGTTCTGTGGGAGATCTGGCTAGAGAGACAGATTCTTTCAGACGGGCTGTGGTGAATGCAACGTTCTGTGGGAGATCTGGCTAGAGAGACAGAGATTCTTTCATACAGGCTGGGGTGAGTGCAACGTTCTGTGGGAGATCTGGCTAGAGAGACAGATATTCTTTCAGACAGGCTGTGAAGAGTGCAACGTTCTGTGAGAGATCTGGCTAGAGAGACAGAGATTCCTTCACACGGGCTGTGGTGAATGCAACGTTCTGTGGGAGATCTGGCTAGAGAGACAGATTCTTTCAGACGGGCTGTGGTGAATGCAACGTTCTGTGGGAGATCTGGCTAGAGAGACAGAGATTTCTTCACACGGGCTGTGGTGAATGCAACGTTCTGTGGGAGATCTGGCTAGAGAGACAGAGATTCTTTCAGACAGGCTGTGGTGAAAGCAACGTTCTGTGGGAGATCTGGCTAGAGAGACAGAGATTCTTTCAGACGGGCTGTGGTGAATGCAACGTTCTGTGGGAGATCTGGCTAGAGAGACAGATTCTTTCAGACAGGCTGTGGTGAATGCAACGTTCTGTGGGAGATCTGGCTAGAGACAGAGATTCTTTCAGACAGGCTGTGGTGAATGCAACGTTCTGTGGGAGATCTGGCTAGAGAGACAGATTCTTTCAGACAGGCTGTGGTGAATGCAACGTTCTGTGGGAGATCTGGCTAGAGAGACAGATTCTTTCAGACAGGCTGTGAAGAGTGCAACGTTCTGTGAGAGATCTGGCTAGAGAGACAGATATTCTTTCAGACAGGCTGTGAAGAGTGCAACGTTCTGTGAGAGATCTGGCTAGAGAGACAGAGATTCCTTCACACGGGCTGTGGTGAATGCAACGTTCTGTGAGAGATCTGGCTAGAGAGACAGAGATTCTTTCAGACGGGCTGTGGTGAATGCAACGTTCTGTGGGAGATCTGGCTAGAGAGACAGAGATTCCTTCACACGGGCTGTGGTGAAAGCAACGTTCTGTGGGAGATCTGGCTAGAGAGACAGAGATTTCTTCACACGGGCTGTGGTGAAAGCAACGTTCTGTGGGAGATCTGGCTAGAGAGACAGAGATTTCTTCACACGGGCTGTGGTGAAAGCAACGTTCTGTGGGAGATCTGGCTAGAGAGACAGATATTCTTTCAGACGGGCTGTGAAGAGTGCAACGTTCTGTGAGAGATCTGGCTAGAGAGACAGAGATTCCTTCACACGGGCTGTGGTGAATGCAACGTTCTGTGGGAGATCTGGCTAGAGAGACAGATATTCTTTCAGACGGGCTGTGAAGAGTGCAACGTTCTGTGAGAGATCTGGCTAGAGAGACAGAGATTCCTTCACACGGGCTGTGGTGAATGCAACGTTCTGTGGGAGATCTGGCTAGAGAGACAGAGATTTCTTCACACGGGCTGTGGTGAAAGCAACGTTCTGTGGGAGATCTGGCTAGAGAGACAGAGATTCTTTCAGACGGGCTGTGGTGAATGCAACGTTCTGTGGGAGATCTGGCTAGAGAGACAGAGATTCTTTCAAACGGGCTGTGGTGAATGCAACGTTCTGTGGGAGATCTGGCTAGAGAGACAGAGATTCCTTCACACGGGCTGTGGTGAATGCAACGTTCTGTGGGAGATCTGGCTAGAGAGACAGAGATTCTTTCAGACAGGCTGTGATGAGTGCAATGTTCTGTGGGAGATCTGGCTAGAGAGACAGAGATTCCTTCACACGGGCTGTGGTGAATGCAACGTTCTGTGGGAGATCTGGCTAGAGAGACAGAGATTCTTTCAGACAGGCTGTGATGAGTGCAATGTTCTGTGGGAGATCTGGCTAGAGAGACAGAGATTCTTTCAAACGGGCTGTGGTGAATGCAACGTTCTGTGGGAGATCTGGCTAGAGAGACAGAGATTCCTTCACACGGGCTGTGGTGAATGCAACGTTCTGTGGGAGATCTGGCAAGAGAGACAGAGATTCTTTCAGACAGGCTGTGATGAGTGCAACGTTCTGTGGGAGATCTGGCTAGAGAGACAGAGATTCTTTCAGACGGGCTGTGGTGAATGCAACGTTCTGTGGGAGATCTGGCTAGAGAGACAGATTCTTTCAGACAGGCTGTGGTGAATGCAACGTTCTGTGGGAGATCTGGCTAGAGACAGAGATTCTTTCAGACAGGCTGTGGTGAATGCAACGTTCTGTGGGAGATCTGGCTAGAGAGACAGATTCTTTCAGACAGGCTGTGGTGAATGCAACGTTCTGTGGGAGATCTGGCTAGAGAGACAGATTCTTTCAGACAGGCTGTGGTGAATGCAACGTTCTGTTGGAGATCTGGCTAGAGAGACAGATTCTTTCAGACAGGCTGTGGTGAGTGCAACGTTCTGTGGAGATCTGGCTAGAGAGACAGATTCTTTCAGACAGGCTGTGGTGAATGCAACGTTCTGTGGGAGATCTGGCTAGAGAGACAGAGATTCTTTCAGACGGGCTGTGGTGAGTGCAACGTTCTGTGGGAGATCTGGCTAGAGAGACAGATTCTTTCAGACAGGCTGTGGTGAATGCAACGTTCTGTGGGAGATCTGGCTAGAGAGACAGATTCTTTCAGACAGGCTGTGGTGAGTGCAACGTTCTGTGGGAGATCTAGCTAGAGAGACAGATTCTTTCAGACGGGCTGTGGTGAATGCAACGTTCTGTGGGAGATCTAGCTAGAGACAGAGATTCTTTCAAACGGGCTGTGGTGAGTGCAACGTTCTGTGGAGATCTGGCTAGAGAGACAGATTCTTTCAGACGGGCTGTGGTGAATGCAACGTTCTGTGGGAGATCTGGCTAGAGAGACAGAGATTCTTTCATACAGGCTGGGTGAATGCAACGTTCTGTGGGAGATCTGGCTAGAGAGACAGATATTCTTTCAGACAGGCTGTGAAGAGTGCAACGTTCTGTGAGAGATCTGGCTAGAGAGACAGAGATTCCTTCACACGGGCTGTGGTGAATGCAACGTTCTGTGGGAGATCTGGCTAGAGAGACAGATTCTTTCAGACGGGCTGTGGTGAATGCAACGTTCTGTGGGAGATCTGGCTAGAGAGACAGAGATTCTTCACACGGGCTGTGGTGAATGCAACGTTCTGTGGGAGATCTGGCTAGAGAGACAGAGATTCTTTCAGACAGGCTGTGGTGAAAGCAACGTTCTGTGGGAGATCTGGCTAGAGAGACAGAGATTCTTTCAGACGGGCTGTGGTGAATGCAACGTTCTGTGGGAGATCTGGCTAGAGAGACAGATTCTTTCAGACAGGCTGTGGTGAATGCAACGTTCTGTGGGAGATCTGGCTAGAGACAGAGATTCTTTCAGACAGGCTGTGGTGAATGCAACGTTCTGTGGGAGATCTGGCTAGAGAGACAGATTCTTTCAGACAGGCTGTGGTGAATGCAACGTTCTGTGGGAGATCTGGCTAGAGAGACAGATTCTTTCAGACAGGCTGTGGTGAATGCAACGTTCTGTGGGAGATCTGGCTAGAGAGACAGATTCTTTCAGACAGGCTGTGGTGAATGCAACGTTCTGTGGGAGATCTGGCTAGAGAGACAGAGATTCTTTCAGACAGGCTGTGGTGAATGCAACGTTCTGTGGGAGATCTGGCTAGAGAGACGGAGATTCTTTCAGACGGGCTGTGGTGAATGCAACGTTCTGTGGGAGATCTGGCTAGAGAGACAGAGATTCTTTCAGACAGGCTGTGGTGAATGCAACGTTCTGTGGGAGATCTGGCTAGAGAGACAGAGATTCTTTCAGACAGGCTGTGGTGAATGCAACGTTCTGTGGGAGATCTGGCTAGAGAGACAGATTCTTTCAGACAGGCTGTGGTGAATGCAACGTTCTGTGGGAGATCTGGCTAGAGAGACAGATTCTTTCAGACAGGCTGTGGTGAATGCAACGTTCTGTGGGAGATCTGGCTAGAGAGACAGATTCTTTCAGACAGGCTGTGGTGAATGCAACGTTCTGTGGGAGATCTGGCTAGAGAGACAGAGATTCTTTCAGACGGGCTGTGGTGAATGCAACGTTCTGTGGGAGATCTGGCTAGAGAGACAGATTCTTTCAGACAGGCTGTGGTGAATGCAACGTTCTGTGGCAGATCTGGCTAGAGAGACAGAGATTCTTTCAGACAGGCTGTGGTGAGTGCAACGTTCTGTGGGAGATCTGGCTAGAGAGACAGAGATTCTTTCAGACGGGCTGTGGTGAATGCAACGTTCTGTGGGAGATCTGGCTAGAGAGACAGAGATTCTTTCAGACAGGCTGTGAAGAGTGCAACGTTCTGTGGGAGATCTGGCTAGAGAGACAGAGATTCTTTCACACGGGCTGTGGTGAATGCAACGTTCTGTGAGAGATCTGGCTAGAGAGACAGAGATTCCTTCACACGGGCTGTGGTGAATGCAACGTTCTGTGAGAGATCTGGCTAGAGAGACAGAGATTCCTTCACACGGGCTGTGGTGAATGCAACGTTCTGTGAGAGATCTGGCTAGAGAGACAGAGATTCCTTCACACGGGCTGTGGTGAATGCAACGTTCTGTGAGAGATCTGGCTAGAGAGACAGAGATTCCTTCACACGGGCTGTGGTGAATGCAACGTTCTGTGGGAGATCTGGCTAGAGAGACAGAGATTCTTTCAGACAGGCTGTGATGAGTGCAACGTTCTGTGGGAGATCTGGCTAGAGAGACAGATTCTTTCAGACAGGCTGTGGTGAGTGCAACGTTCTGTGGGAGATCTGGCTAGAGAGACAGATTCTTTCAGACAGGCTGTGATGAGTGCAACGTTCTGTGGGAGATCTGGCTAGAGAGACAGAGATTCCTTCACACGGGCTGTGGTGAATGCAACGTTCTGTGGGAGATCTGGCAAGAGAGACAGAGATTCTTTCAGACAGGCTGTGATGAGTGCAACGTTCTGTGGGAGATCTGGCTAGAGAGACAGATTCTTTCAGACAGGCTGTGGTGAATGCAACGTTCTGTGGGAGATCTGGCTAGAGACAGAGATTCTTTCAGACAGGCTGTGGTGAATGCAACGTTCTGTGGGAGATCTGGCTAGAGAGACAGATTCTTTCAGACAGGCTGTGGTGAATGCAACGTTCTGTGGGAGATCTGGCTAGAGAGACAGATTCTTTCAGACAGGCTGTGGTGAATGCAACGTTCTGTGGGAGATCTGGCTAGAGAGACAGATTCTTTCAGACAGGCTGTGGTGAGTGCAACGTTCTGTGGGAGATCTGGCTAGAGAGACAGATTCTTTCAGACAGGCTGTGGTGAATGCAACGTTCTGTGGGAGATCTGGCTAGAGAGACAGAGATTCTTTCAGACGGGCTGTGATGAGTGCAATGTTCTGTGGGAGATCTGGCAAGAGAGACAGAGATTCTTTCAGACGGGCTGTGGTGAGTGCAACGTTCTGTGGGAGATCTGGCTAGAGAGACAGATTCTTTCAGACAGGCTGTGGTGAATGCAACGTTCTGTGGGAGATCTGGCTAGAGAGACAGATTCTTTCAGACAGGCTGTGGTGAGTGCAACGTTCTGTGGGAGATCTAGCTAGAGAGACAGATTCTTTCAGACAGGCTGTGGTGAGTGCAACGTTCTGTGGGAGATCTGGCTAGAGAGACAGATTCTTTCAGACGGGCTGTGGTGAATGCAACGTTCTGTGGGAGATCTGGCTAGAGAGACAGAGATTCTTTCATACAGGCTGGGGTGATTGCAACGTTCTGTGGGAGATCTAGCTAGAGAGACAGAGATTCTTTCATACAGGCTGGGGTGAATGCAACGTTCTGTGGGAGATCTGGCTAGAGAGACAGATATTCTTTCAGACAGGCTGTGGTGAGTGCAACGTTCTGTGGGAGATCTGGCTAGAGAGACAGAGATTCCTTCACACGGGCTGTGGTGAGTGCAACGTTCTGTGAGAGATCTGGCTAGAGAGACAGAGATTCCTTCACACGGGCTGTGGTGAATGCAACGTTCTGTGGGAGATCTGGCTAGAGAGACAGAGATTTCTTCACACGGGCTGTGGTGAATGCAACGTTCTGTGGGAGATCTGGCTAGAGAGACAGAGATTCTTTCAGAAAGGCTGTGGTGAAAGCAACGTTCTGTGGGAGATCTGGCTAGAGAGACAGAGATTCTTTCAGACGGGCTGTGGTGAATGCAACGTTCTGTGGGAGATCTGGCTAGAGAGACAGATTCTTTCAGACAGGCTGTGGTGAATGCAACGTTCTGTGGGAGATCTGGCTAGAGACAGAGATTCTTTCAGACAGGCTGTGGTGAATGCAACGTTCTGTGGGAGATCTGGCTAGAGAGACAGATTCTTTCAGACAGGCTGTGGTGAATGCAACGTTCTGTGGGAGATCTGGCTAGAGAGACAGATTCTTTCAGACAGGCTGTGGTGAATGCAACGTTCTGTGGGAGATCTGGCTAGAGAGACAGAGATTCTTTCAGACGGGCTGTGGTGAATGCAACGTTCTGTGGGAGATCTGGCTAGAGAGACAGATTCTTTCAGACAGGCTGTGGTGAGTGCAACGTTCTGTGGGAGATCTGGCTAGAGACAGAGATTCTTTCAGACAGGCTGTGGTGAATGCAACGTTCTGTGGGAGATCTGGCTAGAGAGACAGAGATTCTTTCAGACAGGCTGTGGTGAATGCAACGTTCTGTGGGAGATCTGGCTAGAGAGACAGATTCTTTCAGACAGGCTGTGGTGAATGCAAACGTTCTGTGGGAGATCTGGCTAGAGAGACAGATTCTTTCAGACAGGCTGTGGTGAATGCAACGTTCTGTGGGAGATCTGGCTAGAGAGACAGAGATTCTTTCAGACGGGCTGTGGTGAATGCAACGTTCTGTGGGAGATCTGGCTAGAGAGACAGATTCTTTCAGACAGGCTGTGGTGAATGCAACGTTCTGTGGCAGATCTGGCTAGAGAGACAGAGATTCTTCAGACGGGCTGTGGTGAGTGCAACGTTCTGTGGAGATCTGAGCTAGAGAGACAGAGATTCTTTCAGACGGGCTGTGGTGAATGCAACGTTCTGTGGGAGATCTGGCTAGAGAGACAGAGATTCTTTCAGACAGGCTGTGGTGAATGCAACGTTCTGTGAGAGATCTGGCTAGAGAGACAGAGATTCTTTCAAACAGGCTGTGGTGAATGCAACGTTCTGTGAGAGATCTGGCTAGAGAGACAGAGATTCCTTCACACGGGCTGTGGTGGGGAATGCAACGTTCTGTGAGAGATCTGGCTAGAGAGCAGAGATTCCTTCACACAGGCTTGTGGTGAATGCAACGTTCTGTGAGAGATCTGGCTAGAGAGACAGAGATTCCTTCACACGGGCTGTCGTGAATGCAACGTTCTGTGAGAGATCTGGCTAGAGAGACAGAGATTCCTTCACACGGGCTGTCGTGAATGCAACGTTCTGTGGAGAGATCTGGCTAGAGAGACAGAGATTCCTTCACACGGGCTGTGGTGAATGCAACGTTCTGTGTGAGAGATCGGCTAGAGAGACAGAGATTCCTTCACACGGGCTGTGGTGAATGCAACGTTCTGTGAGAGATGGCTAGAGAGACAGAGATTCTTTCAGACAGGCTGTGGTGAATGCAACGTTCTGTGGGAGATCTGGCTAGAGAGACAGAGATTCTTTCAGACAGGCTGTGATGAGTGCAACGTTCTGTGGGAGATCTGGCTAGAGAGACAGATTCTTTCAGACAGGCTGTGGTGAGTGCAACGTTCTGTGGGAGATCTGGCTAGAGAGACAGATTCTTTCAGACAGGCTGTGATGAGTGCAACGTTCTGTGGGAGATCGGCTAGAGAGACAGAGATTCCTTCACACGGGCTGTGGTGAATGCAACGTTCTGTGGGAGATCCTGGCTAGAGAGACAGATTCTTTCAGACAGGCTGTGGTGAATGCAACGTTCCATGGGGATCTGGCTAGAGAGACAGTGATTCTTTCAGACGGGCTGTGGTAAATGCAACGTTCTGTGGGAGATCTGGCTAGAGAGACAGATTCTTTCAGACAGGCTGTGGTGAATGCAACGTTCTGTGGGAGATCTGGCTAGAGAGACAGATTCTTTCAGACAGGCTGTGGTGAATGCAACGTTCTGTGAGAGATCTGGCTAGAGAGACAGATTCTTTCAGACAGGCTGTGGTGAATGCAACGTTCTGTGGGAGATCTGGCTAGAGAGACAGATTCTTTCAGACAGGCTGTGGTGAATGCAACGTTCTGTGGGAGATCTGGTTAGAGAGACAGATTCTTTCAGACAGGCTGTGGTGAGTGCAACGTTCTGTGGGAGATCTGGCTAGAGACAGAGATTCCTTCAGACAGGCTGTGGTGAGTGCAACGTTCTGTGGGAGATCTGGCTAGAGACAGAGATTCTTTTCAGACAGGCTGTGGTGAGTGCAACGTTCTGTGGGAGATTTGGCTAGAGACAAGATTCTTTCAGACGGGCTGTGGTGAATGCAACGTTCTGTGGGAGAATTGTCTAGAGACAGAGATTCTTTCAGACGGGCTGTGGTGAATGCAACGTTCTGTGGGAGATTTGGCTAGAGACAGAGATTCTTTCAGACAGCTGTGGTGAATGCAACGTTCTGTGGGAGATCTGGCTAGAGACAGAGATTCTTTCAGACAGGCTGTGGTGAATGCAACGTTCTGTGGGAGATCTGGCTAGAGACAGAGATTCTTTCAGACAGGTTGTGGTGAATGATGCAACGTTCTGTAGGAGATCTGCTAGAGAGACAGATTCTTTCACAATGGCTGTGGTGAATGCAACGTTCTGTGGGAGATCTGGCTAGAGAGACAGATTCTTTCAGACAGACTGTGGTGAATGCAACGTTCTGTGGGAGATCTGGCTAGAGAGACAGATTCTTTCAGACAGGCTGTGGTGAATGCAACGTTCTGTAGGAGATCTTGCTAGAGAGACAGAGATTCCTCACACGGCTGTGGTGATGCAACGTTCTGTAGGAGATCTGGCTAGAGACACAGATTCTTTCACACGGCTGTGGTGAATGCAACGTTCTTTAGGAGGTCTGGCTAGAGACAGATTCTTTCTCATGGGCTGTGGTGAATGCAATGTTCTGTAGGAGATCTGGCTAGAGACACAGATTCTTTCACACGGGCTGTGGTGAATGCAACGTCTGTAGGAGATTGGTTAGAGGCACAGATTCTTTCACACTGGCTGTGGTGAATGCAACGTTCTGTGGGAGATCTGGCTAGAGACAGATTCTTTCACACGGGCTGTGGTGAATGCAACGTTCTGTAGGAGATCTTGTTAGAGACAGATTCTTTCACACTGGCTGTGGTGAATGCAACGTTCTGTAGGAGATCTGGCTAGATACACAGATTCTTTCAGACGGGCTAGGGTGAATGCTACGTTCTGCAATTGACATCGACGTGGTGATGATCTCTGTCGTGTTTTTCTTTTCAATGACCTTTGACCGATAAAGCAATCAGTCGCTCGCGCGTATTGTGACCTTATATAGGGCACCAACAAACATAATCCAGTTTAAATATCGTGGTCATGCATCACAGAGTGACCCATAGGTGCTTCTTTATGGCGTTTACCACTGTCATTGATTTGAGCTTCAAGTTCACGATGACGTAAGACTTTGTATTGAGTATACCTTATCTAGTCGTTGCCCGTCCTGTTATTCTGTCTCAGCACTATCAGTGTATACAAGCCCAGCTTTGTAGAATCGGCTGCGAACAAGACCCTCATTGGCATTGCGTTTATTTGTTGTTAGAACACGTTTGTTTCTAAAATTAACTTTCATAGTCTTCATTCATTTTAATTAATTTATTAACTGTAACATTGTGCATATCGTTGTGCCATGCTGCGGAGTTCGTACACATAGGTCAGGGTTCTCCTCTGACTTTATCGAGATTCTCGTAAAGGATATCGGAGCACCTATGGATTCGTCCTTCGTACAGTGATGATGATCCTACAACAACAAAACATAAATTTGTGCAGTGATGATGATCCTACCAACAACACAACATAACTTTGTGCAGTGATGATGATCCTACCAACAACACAACATAACTTTATGCAGTGATGATGATCCTACCAACACACAACATAACTTTATGCAGTGATGATGATCCTACCAACAACACAACATAATTTTATGCAGTGATGATGATCCTACCAACAACAACAACAACATAACTTTGTGCAGTGATGATGATCCTACAAAACAACAACAACATAACTTTATGCAGTGATGATGATCCGACCAATAACGACAACATATCTTTCTGCAGTGATTATGATCCTACCAAAAACAACAACATAATATTGTGCAGTGATGATGATTCTAACAACAACATAACTTTGTGCAGTGATGATGATTCTACCACAACAACACAACATAACTTTGTGCAGTGATGATGATCCTACCAACAACAATATAACTTTGTGCAGTGATGATGTTCCTACCAACAACAACATACATTTGTGTAGTGATGATGATCCTACAAATAACAACACAACATAACTTTGTGCAGTGATGATGATCCTACCAACAACAACACAACATAACTTTGTGCAGTGATGATGATCCTACCAACAACAACACAGCTTTGTTCAGTGATGATGATCCTACCAACAACACAACACAATTGTGTGCAGTGATGATGATCCTACCAACAAGAACAACAACAACATAACTTTGGGCAGTGATGATGATCCTACCAACAACAACATAACTTTGTGCAGTGATGATGATCCTACCAACAGCAACAACAACAACATAACTTTGGGCAGTGATGATGATCCTACCAACAACAACAACAACATAACTTTGTGCAGTGATGATGATCCTACCAACAACAACAACAACATAACTTTCTGCAGTGATGATGATCCTACCAACAACAACAACAACATAACTTTGTGCAGTGATGATGATCCTACAAAACAACAACAACATAACTTTATGCAGTGATGATGATCCGACCAATAACGACAACATATCTTTCTGCAGTGATTATGATCCTACCAAAAAACAACAACATAATATTGTGCAGTGATGATGATTCTAACAACAACATAACTTTGTGCAGTGATGATGATTCTACCAACAACAACACAACATAACTTTGTGCAGTGATGATGATCCTACCAACAACAATATAACTTTGTGCAGTGATGATGATCCTACCAACAACAACAACATAACTTTGTGCAGTGATGATGATCCTACAAAACAACAACAACATACCTTTGTGTAGTGATGATGATCCTACCAATAACAACACAACATAACTTTGTGCAGTGATGATGATCCTACCAACAACAACACAACATAACTTTGTGCAGTGATGGTGATCCTACCAACAACAACACAGCTTTGTTCAGTGATGATGATCCTATCAACAACACAATACAATTGTGTGCAGTAATGATGATCCTACCAACAAGAACAACATAACTTTGTGCTGTCATGATGATCCTACCAACAACAACAACATAACTTTGGGCAGTGATGATGATCCTGCCAACAACAACATAAATTTGTGCAGTGATGATGATCCTACCAACAACAACAACAACAACATAACTTTGGGCAGTGATGATGATCCTACCAACAACAACAACATAACTTTATGCAGTGATGAAGATCCTATCAACAACAACAACAACATAACTTTGTGCAGTGATGATGATCCTATCAACAACAACATAACTTTGTGCAGTGATGATATTCCTATCAACAACAACATAACATTTTGCAGTGATGATGATCCTACCAACAACAACAACGACATAACTTTGTGCAGTGATGATGATCCTACCAACAAAAACAACAACAAAACTGTGTGCAGTGAAGATGATCCTACCAAAAACAATACAACATAACTTTGCGCAGTGATGATGATCCTACCAACAACAACAACATAACTTTGTGCAGTGATATGATCCTACCAACAACAACAACATAATATTGTGCAGTGATGATGATCCTACCAACAACAACATAACTTTGTCCAGTGTTGATGATCCTACCAACAATAAAAACAACACAGCTTTGTTCAGTGATGATGATCCTATCAACAACAACAACATAACATTGTGCAGCGATGATGATCCTACCAACAACAACAACATAACATTGTCCAGTGTTGATGATCCTACCAACAACAACAACACAACTTTGTGCAGTAATGATGATCCTACCAACAACAACAACATAACATTGTGCAGTGATGATGATCCTACCAAACAACAACCCAACTTAACTTTGTGCAGTGATGATGATCCTATCAACAACAACAACAACACAGCTGTGTGAAGTGATGATCATCCTACCAACAACAAAACATAATTTTATGCAGTGATGATGATCCTACCAACAATAACATATTATTGTGCAGTGATGATGATCCTACCAACAAGAACAACATAACTTTGTGCAGTCATGATGATCCTACCAACAACAACAACAACAAAAACACAACATATCTTTGTGCAGTGATAACGATCCTACCAACAACAACACAACATAACTTTGTGCAGTGATGATGATCCTACCAACAACAACAACATAACTTTGTGCAGTGATGATGATCTTATCAACAACAACAACATAACTTTGTGCAGTGATGATGATCCTACCAAAAACAACAACATAACTTTGTGCAGTGATGATGATCCTATCAACAATAATACACATAAATTTTTGCAGTAATGATGATCCTACCAACAACAACTCAACATAACTTTGTACAGTGATGATGATCCTACCAACAAACAACAACAACAACACAACATACATTGTGCAGTGATGATGATCCTACAACAACAACAACATAACATTGTGCAGTGATGATGATCCTATCAACAACACAACATAACTTTGTACAGTGATGATGATCCTACCAACAACAACAACAACAACACAACATAACATTGTGCAGTGATGATGATCCTATCAACAACAACAACATAACTTTCTGCAGTGATGATGATCCTACCAAAAACAACCACACAACAACATAACTTTGTGCAGTGATGATGATTCTACCAACAACAACAACAACAACAACATAACTTTGTGCAGTGATGATGATCCTACCAACAACAACAACATAACTTTGTGTAGTGATGATGATCCTACAAAACAACAAACATACCTTTGTGTAGTGATGATGATCCTACCAATAACAACACAACATAACTTTGTGCAGTGATGATGATCCTACCAACAACAACACAACATAACTTTGTGCAGTGATGATGATCCTACCAACAACAACACAGCTTTGTTCAGTGATGATGATCCTACCAACAACACAACACAATTGTGTGCAGTGATGATGATCCTACCAACAAGAACAACATAACTTTGTGCAGTCATGATGATCCTACCAACAACAACAACATAACTTTGGGCAGTGATGATGATCCTGCCAACAACAACATAACTTTGTGCAGTGATGATGATCCTACCAACAACAACAACAACAACATAACTTTGGGCAGTGATGATGATCCTACCAACAACAACATAACTTTATGCAGTGATGAAGATCCTATCAACAACAACAACAACATAACTTTGTGCAGTGATGATGATCCTATCAACAACAACATAACTTTGTGCAGTGATGATAATCCTATCAACAACAACATAACATTTTGCAGTGATGATGATCCTACCAACAACAACAACGACATAACTTTGTGCAGTGATGATGATCCTACCAACAAAAACAACAACAAAACTGTGTGCAGTGATGATGATCCTACCAAAAACAACACAACAATACTTTGCGCAGTGATGATGATCCTACCAACAACAACAACATAACTTTGTGCAGTGATATGATCCTACCAACAACAACAACATAACATTGTGCAGTGATGATGATCCTACCAACAACAACATAACTTTGTACAGTGTTGATGATCCTACCAACAACAAAAACAACACAGCTTTGTTCAGTGATGATGATCCTATCAACAACAACAACATAACATTGTGCAGCGATGATGATCCTACCAACAACAACAACATAACATTGTCCAGTGTTGATGATCCTACCAACAACAACAACACAGCTTTGTGCAGTAATGATGATCCTACCAACAACAACAACATAACATTGTGCAGTGATGATGATCCTACCAAACAACAACCCAACTTAACTTTGTGCAGTGATGATGATCCTATCAACAACAACAACAACACAGCTGTGTGAAGTGATGATCATCCTACCAACAACAACATATTATTGTGCAGTGATGATGATCCTACCAACAAGAACAACATAACTTTGTGCAGTCATGATGATCCTACCAACAACAACAACAACAACACAACATATCTTTGTGCAGTGATAACGATCCTACCAACAACAACACAACATAACTTTGTGCAGTGATGATGATCCTATCAACAACAACAACATAACTTTGTGCAGTGATGATGATCCTACCAAAAACAACAACATAACTTTGTGTAGTGATGATGATCCTATCAACAATAATACAACATAAATTTTTGCAGTAATGATGATCCTACCAACAACAACACAACATAACTTTGTACAGTGATGATGATCCTACCAGCAACAACAACAACAACACAACATAACATTGTGCAGTGATGACGTTCCTACTAACAACAACAACATAACTTTGTGCAGTGATGATGTTCCTACCAACAACAACAACATAACTTCGTGCATTTTTTTGTCGAAGTTTTTATTAACAAACAAAAAATGTTTGTTGCTCCGAAATTACTGTCGTGTTCTATTCAGCGTTACAGTAAAATCTTCATTTTTATCCTTCACCCTGGAAACTTAAAAATAACCTCTACTGCGATGAAATGTGTCAGACGGATGATAGGAAACAGTCTGAGAGATAGATCAGAAATGAAGAAATGAGAAAAAAAGCTAGGAATAGCCCCCGCCATAGCAGATAAACAACATAAAATGGTTTGACCACGTGACAAGGCAGATTAATCAAAACACACCGAGCTCTCAATAAACGTTGCGAGAATACCAGACCCAAGGGTCGACCACGAAAATGATGGATCGATGGAATATTAGAAGCACTAGGAAACATAACGCAGCAGAATCGAACATAAGAGCTGAAGACCGTAAATTATATCTCCCATCGACGCTGAAAGGCAGATGAAGAAGGAAAGAAGATGAAGACATTTTAACCACATTTTAAATGAAAATGTCTTTAGCACGATGAGGATAACACTATCACCTAGATATTCTCTCGTGTATTTTCCTTCCTGCAGTAAGAGATCTACTATATTTCTTATAATATAAGAAGAGAAAAAAGATTACATACATTTTCAATTATTATTTTTATTTTTTCCATATTTGCCTCAACAAAATCCTTGCTCTGATCTGATCAGGATTATCATAGTCAATTTACTCTTTTGTTTCAGAAAATGTCCCCATTCTAAGCTCCAATTCGAATTAGAAGTACCAGGGCAAGTCCTCCGCTTCCAAACGCATCCTCTACATTACCGACAAGTCTAGCAGAGAAAACCCCACCACTCCGCGGAATCGAGCGCTGTATCAGCCAACGAGCGCTGTAGTAATTGAACCGTGGGATCGATATTTTTCTTCTTTCAGTCCCACCCCACCAGTCTACACATTCCGTCCATCCATCCATCGCTATTCCGTTTCTCAGCCTGTCCTCTGTTTTTCCAGAGCCGCTGTATTACCAGAACGCTTCCCTTCGATTCGGATCGACTACTACTGGCGCAAATCCGTTCAAGGGACATTACCTCTGTGACATCTGCTTTATTTTGTTTGCTGACGATTTCCAAAAATATGAGGTAACGGTTCGGATGTGTGTCTGTTTAACTGAAGTCTTTGGACACAAATTGTGTTGTTGTGTTAATTTCGTTGAATAGTGGATGTGTTGTGGATGTGTTGGCAAGTATTCCACTGTGTAACTTTGATTCTCTATGATCATGTAAAATATATTTCAATTTTCATTTAGTCTTTATTTACTGGCTTCTCGAATTCAGTTTGTATTTCCAAATCTCATTAGGTTGCAGGAACGTAACGTTATTTCCTCTTAAAGATATGATTTCATTATGCTCTAGTTTATATTATATCATTATTTGATGAAATGAGTTAATTCTAAATTATCAAACCTTGGGAAATTCTTTCTGAACATCAGTAGAGGCGATAGCCTGATAACTAGATCTCGTCGGTGGTGCGGAGATCGTGCACCCTGTCCAGACTGTTATGTTCCATCAGTAAGAGATTGAAGTACCCACTGTCCAAGTATTGCTGCATTATAGAAGAACACGAAACGGCAGTTTAATTGTTGGTAGTGATTCTGAAAGCCACCACTTTTATCCTTAAACTACGTGATCACGCTTCCAGATAATGGCGATGATCTGCCCAAATAATGGGCATCGGGTCTTTGAAGGTGGCATCTGCTGCTTTGTTTGAAGCTCATTACAAATTTACAGTTATTTGTGTCCCTCTATCCTCGCTACTACTGCTCGAGATATCTTTTTAAATGTGGGATCATTCAGCTTGTGATAGATTTTTTTTTTCCACTTTCGTATATCACTTATTTCAACCAACGGCTTCCGGTTCACCCAGCCTATAGTGGGTACCGGATTTTTTTCTGGGAAATTAAAGCGGCAGGGGGTTATAACCGACCACATTACCCCAACAATCACGTGCCGAAAGTCTGTAAAATTTTTGGCCACTAACACCATATTACCTATACGCAACTTGGCGTGACCGGGGTACTTTACTTTTTTTTTATATCACTTATTTAATCCAGTAAAATCAGACACACAATAGGTGTATCAGTTTTACATATTTCGTTCTTATCGTATTCAATCTACATTAGTATCAATCCTAACCAGAATACGACAGTCCGCTCCTATCATAGTCTTTCTACTCAATAAAAGAAACAAAAATAAGACAGTCCTCTCATATCATAATCTATTTATTCAATAAAAGAAACAAAAATAAGACAGTCCTCTCATATCATAATCTATTTATTCAATAAAAGAAACTAAAATAAGACAGTCCTCTCATATCATAATCTATTTATTCAATAAAAGAAACTAAAATAAGACAGTCCTCTCATATCATAATCTATTTATTCAATAAAAGAAACTAAAATAAGACAGTCCTCTCATATCATAATCTATTATTCAATAAAAGAAACTAAAATAAGACAGTCCTCTCATATCATAATCTATTTATTCAATAAAAGAAACTAAAATAAGACAGTCCTCTCATATCATAATCTATCTATTCAATAAAAGAAACTAAAATAAGACAGTCCTCTCATATCATAATCTATCTATTCAATAAAAGAAACTAAAATAAGACAGTCCTCTCATATCATAATCTATCTATCTCAATAAAAGAAACTAGAATAAGACAGTCCTCTCATATCATAATCTATCTACTTAATAAAACTTACTAGAGTAAGACAGTCCTCTCATATCATAATCTATCTTCTCAATAAACGTAACTAGAGTAAGACAGTCCTCTCATATCATAGTCTATCTTCTCAATAAACGTAACTAGAGTAAGACAGTCCTCTCATATCATATTCTATCTTCTCAATAAACGTAACTAGAGTAAGACAGTCCTCTCATATCATAGTCTATCTTCTCAATAAACGTAACTAGAGTAAGACAGTCCTCTCATATCATTGTCTATCTTCTCAATAAACGTAACTAGAGTAAGACAGTCCTCTCATATCATATTTATCTTCTCAATAAACGTAACTAGAGTAAGACAGTCCTCTCATATCATAGTCTATCTTCTCAATAAACGTAATCAGAATAAGACAGTCCTCTCATATCATAATCTATCTTCTCAATAAACGTAACCAGAGTAAGACAGTCCTCATATCATAATCTATCTTCTCAATAAACGTAATCAGAGTAAGACAGTCCTCTCATATCATAGTTTATCTTCTCAATAAACGTAATCAGAGTAAGACAGTCTTCTCATATCATATTCTACGAGACAGACACAGACATACATTACCCTACGATCTTCTGTCAATCTGAATGAAACGGGGACAAATAAATATAAAATTATCTAGCAGCGTCACTACAAAAAAAAAAAAAAAAAAAAAAAAAAAAAAAAAAACTGTACACAGCTGTACCACATTCTCGAATTGTACCGTCTTATTTTAAGTAAAACTCTGCATACAAATTTACATGTATTTTTCTCCTTAGTATATACAACCAATGATGTTACCAATCGTTGACTACAAAACGGTTCCCTAATTAATATGTTCTATATACATAACAAACCAATTGTAGTAATAGTAAGATAAAGTACTTTATTATCATGCTTCATATACATCATTGGGAGCCGCGATAGCTCAGTGGTTAGTGAACTGGACTATAAAGGACAAGGGGTAGGGTTCGATCCCAGCCGACGGTTTCCGGGTTCACCCAGCCTTAATGGGTACCGGATTTTTTCTGGGAAAGTAAAGCAGCACAGGCGTAATACTGACCACATTACCCCAAAAATCATGTGCTGAAGTTCTGTAAAATATAGGGTCACTAACACCATATTTCCCTATACGCCACTTGGCGTGACGGGGGCTCTTTACTTTTACTTACTTATATACAACATTATCAATTCTGGTGCTTGGTAAGGCATTTCTCTATTTTAAAATTCTATCTTTTCTGTTATCAGTTCTAGTGTTTAGTAAGGCATTTTTCTATTTTAAAAATCCATCTTTTCAGTTATCAATTCTAGTGTTTATTAAGACATTTATTTCTCTATTTTAAATTCCATCTTTTCTGCTATCAATTCTAGTGTTTATTAAGACATTTATTTTTCTATTTTAAAAATCCATCTTTTCAGTTATCAATTCTAGTGTTTATTAAGACATTTATTTCTCTATTTTAAAATTCTATCTTTTCTGTTATCAGTTCTAGTGTTTAGTAAGGCATTTTTCTATTTTAAAAATCCATCTTTTCAGTTATCAATTCTAGTGTTTATTAAGACATTTATTTCTCTATTTTAAAATTCTATCTTTTCTGTTATCAGTTCTAGTGTTTAGTAAGGCATTTTTCTATTTTAAAAATCCATTTTTTCAGTTATCAATTCTAGTGTTTATTAAGACATTTATTTCTCTATTTAAATTCCATCTTTTCTGCTATCAATCCCAATGTTTAGTAACACACTTCTCTGTGTTTAAATTCTACTCCTTTATTATATGTATCATTGGTCCCTCCACCTCAGACAGTCATATTACGGTTACGCCTTATGTATTTTGGCGTGTGCTGTAGCTGCCTTCATGGGGACTGCAGCTGCCTTTCTTTGTTTGGATCGATGAGATGTTAATTAGATGATTCCACTGGCACGGGCGGTTGAGCAATTATGGATTTTAATACCACTGGATTGATACTGGGCCTTCGAGCAACTACAACTACAACTATTATCCCACATAATATACACGATTTGCTTCTTTTCTTCTTTTTTCTTTATTATCACTGTTGTCTCTATAATGTCTACTTTGTAATGACTACTTAGTGATCGTGATCGGAGTAGTACCGTTCTCTATTTTCATGATAGGAAACTGATGGTAGGAAACTTGTGATAGGAAACTGATGACGGGAAACCTGTGATAGGTAACTGATGATAGGAAACTTGTGATAGGAAACTGATGACAGGAAACCTGTGATAGGTAACTGATGATAGGAAACTTGTGATAGGAAACTGATGACAGGAAACCTGTGATAGGTAACTGATGATAGGAAACTTGTGATAGGAAACTGATGGTATGAAACTTGTGATAGGAAACTGATGATATGAAACTTGTGAAAGGAAACTGATGATATGAAACTGATGATAGGAAACTTGTGATAGGAAACTGATGATATGAAACTGATGATAGGAAACTGTGATAGGAAACTGATGATATGAAACTTGTGATAGGAAACTGATGATATGAAACTGATGATAGGAAACTTGTGATAGGAAACTGATGATAGGAAACTGATGATAGGAAACTTGTGATAGGAAACTGATGATAGGAAACTGATGATAGGAAACTTGTGATAGGAAACTGATGGTAAGAAACTTGTGATAGGAAACTGATGATATGAAACTTGTGATAGGAAACTGATGATATGAAACTTGTGATAGGAAACTGATGACAGGAACCTGTGATAGGTAACTGATGATAGGAAACTTGTGATAGGAAACTGATGATATGAAACTTGTGATAGGAAACTGATGGTAAGAAACTTGTTATAGGAAACTGATGACAGGAAACTTGTGATGGGTAACTGATGATTGGAAACTTGTGGTAGGAAACTGATGATAGGAAACTTGTGATAGGAAACTGATGGTAAGAAACTTATGATAGGAAACTGATGATAGGAGACTTGTGATAGGAAACTGATGATAGGAAACTTGTGATAGGAAACTGAAGACAGGAAACTTGTTATATGAAACTGACGGTAGGAAACTGATGATAGGAAACTGATGATAGGAAACTGATGATAGGAAACTTGTGATAGGAAACTGATGATAGGAAACTTGTGATAGGAAACTGATGATAGGAAACTTGTGATAGGAAACTGACGGTAGGAAACTTGTGATAGGAAACTGATAGTGTGAAGGTTATAATAGGAAACATGATAGAACAAAATGATGACAAGAATGGATGATGGGAAACTTATTATAAACCTATGATAGGAGACTGAAATAGAAGACTGGGAACTGATGATATTAAGCTAATGATATGAAAATGATGATAGGAAACCGATTCTAGGACATTGGATATAGGAAACTGATTGGAAACGTTCTCAATAAAACTTTGCAGCAGGAGACATTCTGATCATCAGAATATTGCCACACTAAGCTAGTATTTCGACCCACCATTCTCTTGCTCCTGTAAGTCGAGACAGGTCCGCCTAGGCCATGACTCCCAGATGTCGGCTTCCTGCTGCATGCTGGACCGGAAGACTCGCAAAACGTCACCAACTTTGACGTGGATCGCCAGTCAAACAGTCACATCTTTTATCATATTTTACCTACTCTTGTATCAATCACAGTATTGGCAGAATACTTATCACACTGCTGCAAAAAGTGGTGATGGTTATGATATTACAATTTGAATAACAGCACCATGTTTCGATACACCACACTGAAGGCGTGACGGAGTTTTCTCACATTTCTTCTTTCTTCTCATCACTGGAGGCTAGAATGACAGAGCTATTTATTATCTTATTCTGCCTTTTCTATTATCGATCATTCACATGAAACGAGTTAGCTTATATTTGGCAAGGACACTAACACGTCTGTGTAGGGAAACGGGAAGCAGTTATGCGTACGATTGGCAATCATCATCTTCATCAAGTACCGGCCTAGTGGCGTAGGTGATCATGTATCTCCACAACATTCGATCTCGGCAGCTATTTATCATTTCTGTTGTTGACCTTCTGCCAAGCCATTCTCTTAAGCTGTCTGTTATTTTTTCTCTTTGCTTCCCTCTATCTCTTCGTCCCTCAATTTTTCCAGTTGTTACAATATATTCCAGTTGTTCTCTTCTCATTAAATGGCCAAAAAATGATGATTGTCTCTTCCTAACATTGGAAATTAGCTCTCTTTTTGCTTTGACCTTTCTCAGAACCTCTTCATTACTCTTCTTAGCAGTCCATGGTATTCTCAACATTCTTCTGTAAAACCACATTTCTACAGACTCCAGTGATTTTCTTGTCTGTTGTCCTATTGTCCATGATTCGCATCCGTATGTTAAGACTGGCTCTACGTAACATTTAAGAACTATTTTTCTTGCTTCTATTGTCAAAAATGGATTCCATAGTATCTTCCTCATTTTTGGAAAGCTGCCTTTGCCTGAGTGATTGGCAATAAAGACATTAAATAGATGGTGGGGCCTTAAAGTTGGTGAGAATTGACGGACTAACGAGACTTTAATGTGACTAGAAACCACATAAACATTGAAACAAATAAGGCATTCGGCAAAGAGGAGGCCAAGAGATCTATTGTCTCACGAGTAGATTTCAAGAAGTCGATGTGCTTTTCAAAAATAAGAGGTTAAAGTAGGAGGTATAATGCCCAAGTCTAGGAGCAGCTATTTTCTGAGAATGTTTCGGGACACGCAGTCCGACTCAGAAGGAGAGGGAAGAATAAATGGAGAAAGAACCGTATCGTGCAAAAAGATGCCATCATCTTAAAACAAGATGTCATCATCATACAACAAGATGTCATCATCATACAACAAGATGTCATCATCATGCAACAAGATGTCATCATCATATAACAAGATGCCATCATCATACAACAAGATGTCATCATCATACAACAAGATGTCATCATCATACAACAAGATGCCATCATCATACAACAAGATGTCATCATCATACAACAAGATGTCATCATCATACAACAAGATGCCATCATCATACAACAAGATGCCATCATCATACAACAAGATGTCATCATCATACAACAAGATGTCATCATCATACAACAAGATGTCATCATCATACAACAAGATGCCATCATCATACAACAAGATGCCATCATCATACAACAAGATGCCATCATCATACAACAAGATGTCATCATCATACAACAAGATGTCATCATCATACAACAAGATGCCATCATCATACAACAAGATGCCATCATCATACAACAAAATGTCATCATCATACAACAAGATGCCATCATCATACAACAAGATGTCATCATCATACAAAAAGATGTCATCATCATACAACAAGATGTCATCATCATACAACAAGATGTCATCATCATATAACAAGATGTCATCATCATACAACAATGTGTCATCATCGTACAACAAGAATGTCATCATGATACAACAACATGTCGTCATCATCATACACCAAGATGTCATCATCATATAACAAGATGTCATCATCATACAACAAGATGTCGTCATCATACAACAAGATGTCATCATCATACAACAAGATGTCATCATGATACAACAAGATGTCATCATGATACAACAAGATGTCATCATGATACAACAAAATGTCATCATCATACAACAAGATGTCATCATCATACGACAATATTTCATCATCGAACAACAAGATGTCATCATCATACAACAATCATCATCATCATGTACCCTACCGGTTGGCGTAGGCGATCATGTCCCTCCACAATCTTCTATCTACAGTGCATCGTATCAGTTCTGTTGTTGACTGTTTTCCATGCCTTGACACCAAGCTATCCAGTATGTTCTCTCTTTGTCGTCCGCGATCTCTCATTCCTTTTATTTTGCCAGTTGTAACCAAGTATTCCAACTTTCCTCTTCCCATGATGTGCCCAAAAAATGTTGATTGCTTCTTTCTGATGTTTTTTAAGAGCTCCCTTTTTGTGTTGGCCTCTTTGAGAACTTCCTCATTGGTCTTTTTATCTGTCCAGGGAACTTTCAACATTCTTCTGAGAAATCCCATCTCTGTGGCCTCTAACCGTCTTTTCATTTGTTTGTCTACTGTCCATGATTCGCTTCCATAGGTCAGAATTGGTTCTATATAGCACTGATGAACTCTCTTTCTCATTTTTATTGTCATAGATTTGTTGCATAAGATATTTTTCATTTTCTTAAATGCTTTTTTGGCCTGAGCTATTCTGCTTTTTATTTCTGTGGTGCATCTCCCATCTGATGTAATTATTGTGCCCAAGTATTTCAAACGTTGCACTTGTTTTAGATTTGTCTCGTTTATTTTATGCTGCATGATGGTGATGATTGTTTCTTCGATATAACCATTACTTCTGGTTTCTTACTATTCAGACTGAGACCTTTCTTGTTGCTTTCTTCTACTATTATGTCTATCATTTCTTGTAGTTCGTTCTCTGTCTCTGCTATTAAGACTGTGTCATCCGCATATCGCAAATTATTTATGTTGTGACCGTTGACTTCAATTCCTTTTTTGTCTACTATTGATCTCATAATATATTCGCTGTAAAGTGAAAACAAGTCCGGTGACAGAACACAGCCTTGTCTGACTCCTTGTTTTATATATTGGAATTGTCCTGTTTGATTGTTAATTCGTATAGCTGCTGTTTGTTGCCAGTACATATTTTTTATGATTCGCAGATCCTTGCCATCAATGTTTAATTTCTCCAGCATATTGATTATTTGGTTAGCGCAATCGATAGGCGGTTGGCTTACCACGGCAACAGCCGGGGTTCGTATCCTGGCGAGGACACCTGGGTTTTACTAATTCCCTAAAAATTAGTGGGAGCCGCGATAGCTCAGTGGTTAGTGAACTGGACTACTACGGACAAGGGGTAGGGTTCGATCCCAACCGACGGCTCCGGGTTCACCCAGCCTTAAATGGGTACCGGATTTTTTCTGGGAAAGTAAAGCAGCACGGGCGTAATACCGACCACATTACCCCAAAAATCATGTGCTGAAGGTCTGTAAAATATAGGGTCACTAACACCATATTTCCCTATACGCCACTTGGCGTGACGGGGGGTACTTTACTTTACTTTTATATTGATTATTTCCACATGCTTTACTTTGTCAAATGCTTTCGTGTAGTCCATAAAGCACATATATAGATCTTTCTTTACCTCTATAGATCTTTCTATCAATGTCCTTAAGACATACAACAATATGACATCGAAATACAAGATACCATCATCATTCAACACGATACCATAATCATAGAACAAAATGCCATCATAAACAAGATGCCATGTATGGAAATCTGATACTCGCGTTCATATTTACTTTATCATCGTCACATTTTGGCGTAAGGTGGTCGGCGTCACCCCAGGCGGTCTTTCTTTCCAGAAAAAATCGTCAGCAATCAATTAAAGATTAAGAGACCTAATTGGTGCTCGGTGAAAACAATGAACCAGTCCTCGTGTAATCAAATGACCAACCCACTAGTCACTGAGTTACTGCAATTTCCTGTGTGAGGGCGGGGCTATAGTATTTTCATAAAATTAAGGAAGTGTAACATCAAATATCAAGAAAGATTAGCGAGTAGAAAAGAAAGAAATCTTATTCTTTTAGAAAGTGTAAAAATAGAATGCACCAAAGCTTTTGATAGAATATAAACAATAAACAACTTATAGACTGCTTGAAAGTTATACATCTAGATGACACAGTCATAAGACTAATATGTAATTTATTCTGGGAGCAAACAGTAATAATAAAATATAACAAAGAGAAATCTGCGCTAATTGATATAAAAAGAGGAGTAAAACAGAATTGCATCCTATCACCGAGCTTGTTCAATGTATACAGATAGCAAATTGTTAAAACCATCACAGAGATACCAGACCAAAACATTAATGGATAGAAAATCAATAACCTAAGATATGCTGATGATACTGTATTACTAGAAGAAAATATTAAAGAACTACAACAATTACTTAAGAAATAAACATGATAGGCAAAAAAATATGGAATAGATATGAATATCAAAAAGACTAAAACTATGATCATAAACAAAGATAATACTCTAAACACACAAGTTTAAAAAAAAATCAAAGTTGAAGAAATATACCTGGAGACAGTTCAGAGCTACAATTACCTTAGACATACTATAACCAGTGATGGAAAATGTAAAACGGAAATAAACAAAAGAATAGAAATGGCAAAAAGTAACAGCTGTCATTGTAAAAAGTATTGTTATGGAAACAGAGCCATATATTTTAGAGCAGTGATCTCTGCAATATGTGCCATTTTGGCACGCAAGGTTTCTGTTTTTGAGATTGTAGTTCTGCCCTATGTGCCGTCTTCGGCTCGAAAGGACCATAGACAGATAGAATATAACATATGACGAGAGATTAGCGAGTAGCAGAGAAATAAATCGTATCCTTTAAGGAAGGGTAATATAAAAAATGAGTGAGTGGGTGGTAGAGAAACAATCTGCCCCATACTAATCACGAAAGTGTACCAGTCCAAAGTTGGTTTGTCAATGATCTGCTGATTTAATTGCCGTGCTAATTTGTTATCTTCATAAATATTAAACGCATAACAATTTGTTATCTTCATAAATATTAATCGCATAACAATTTGTTATCTTCATAAATATTAAACGCATAACAATTTGTTATCTTCATAAATATTAAACGCATAACAATTTGTTATCTTCATAAATATTAAACGCATAACAATTTGTTATCTTCATAAATATTAAACGCATAACAATTTGTTATCTTCATATATTAAACGCATAACAATTTGTTATCTTCATAAATATTAAACGCATAACAATTTGTTATCTTCATAAATATTAAACGCATAACAATTTGTTATCTTCATAAATATTAAACGCATAACAATTTGTTATCTTCATAAATATTAAACGCATAACAATTTGTTATGAGGCAATAATGTTTATTAGAGGTTGATATACACTAAATTATAGAGACAGTTCTGGTAAGTAAGTAAAGAACCCCGTCACGCCAACTGGCGTATAGGGAGTATGGTGTTAGTGACCATCATTTGTACAGACATTCCCCACGTGAATTTTGATGTAATGTGGTCAGTATTACTTCTGTACCGCTTTACTTTCCCAGAAAAAAAGCCGGTACCCATTAAAGGTTGAGTGAACCCGGAAGCCGTCGGTTGGGATCGAACCCGACCTGTAATGACAGTTATAGTGGATAGTTGATATGTCACACTGGGAAGTTTCAAAATAATCAATCGTTGACATTTTGATTAAAAAAATAGCGTTGATGTGCTAAAACATCATTAATATCAAACATTGGTCCCGATAGAAAATGCACTTTTGTGTGTGGTGTCATTCGTTTGAATCTTTCCATTAGATTGTATATAACATGAATGAGTGTAATATGATGATCATTTTCATTCCATATATATTGGAACATTGATAAGACTGTAATTAAAACGCCACTTTAAGGTTTATAAAACAGTTGTGGTATATAAAAAAACGAACTTTGGACTAGAAATTCGTCAAACATCTCCGTCTCTCTCCTATTAACAACAAACCAGCCGCTGTACATCTATTGTGCGGCATTGAGCTGGTGAAGTATGGAAACCAGGCCAGGGTTGCACATTTGGTGTTTTTTGTTCTGGCTTTCAAGGCATTGTTTTGATTACAAAATTGTTCTCTGGCAACCATGTTGTAAACACTTCTGGTTGTTAGCAACCCGTTGTGTGCTGTAACGATGAATACAAACGATTTGTTTGTTTCTATAATGTATATTGTTTGTGGTTTCAATAGTTATGTGTATTATTACTATTATAAAAATGTTCAATTAGACCATAAGAGAGATAACTAGCAAGTCTTCAACATAATTCTAGAGATGAACAATAACATGATTTTCTCACCTGTAAAATAAAGCATGTATTCTAAATAAAAGACATCACCTCAGTGAAAAATAAAGACAAGTGCAACAATATTAAAACAGGTAAATTAATTTAAATATTTGGGAAGTTTGTTAACCTCAGACGGAAGATGTACAAAAGAGGTGAGATGCTGAATGGCTCAGGTAAAAGCAGCTTTCCAAAAAATGAGGAAGATACTATGGAATCCATTTTTTACAATAGAAATAAGAAAAAGAGTTCTTAAAGGTTATGTAGAGCCAGTCTTAACATATGGATGCGAATCATGGACCTTAGGACAACAGACAAGAAAATCACTGGAGTCTGTAGAAATGTGGTTTTACAGAAGAATGTTGAGAGTACCATGGACAGCTAAGAAGAGTAATGAAGATGTTCTGAGAGAGGTCAAAGCAAAAAGAGAGCTAATTTCCAATATTAGAAAGAAACAATCATCATTTTTTGGTAATGTAATGAGAAGAGAACAACTAGAATATATTGTAACAACTGGAAAAATTTAGGGATGAAGAGATATAGGGAAGCAAAGAGAAAAAATAACAGACATCTTAAGAGAATGGCTTGGCAGAAGGTCAATAACAGTAATGATAAATAGCTGCCGAGATCGAAAGTTATGGAGAGACATGACCACCTACGCCAGTAGGCCCGGTACTTGATGATGATGATACTAAATAATGCACATAATGCACATACAAAAGTAGAAGAAAACACAGACTAGAGACCCAGTCACAGAAAGATTAAAAGACAACATCAACGAAACTAAGAAAATATCACATGATAAATCTCCCTGAAGAGCGAGTGCTTGAAATGTGTGTATCGTTCGGCAATCGGAAGTTTATAAGTAAAGGTTCTCTCCACGACTTGTTAAGCGTATGGGGAATATGGTGTTTGTACCATTCTTTTTCCATGACCTATACCACTTCGGGCAAGATACAAACTTCAAGTTCTAACTATTCTTGCAGTCTCAGTCATTGTCAATTGACGTTGCTGTATCGTTTCTCGGATGTTGTCAAGCGTTTCTCTGATATTGTCAAGCGTTTCTCGGTCAAGCGTTTCTCGGATTTGTCAAGCGTTTCTCTGATATTGTCAAGCGTTTCTCGGATGTTGTCAAGCGTTTCTCTGATATTGTCAAGCGTTTCTCTGATATTGTCAAGCGTTTCTCTGATATTGTCAAGCGTTTCTCGGATGTTGTCAAGCGTTTCTCTGATATTGTCAAGCGTTTCTCGGATGTTGTCAAGCGTTTCTCTGATATTGTCAAGCGTTTCTCTGATATTGTCAAGCGTTTCTCTGATATTGTCAAGCGTTTCTCTGATATTGTCAAGCGTTTCTCGGATGTTGTCAGTCCGTCTTACTCGTGGACCTACCACGAACGTTTCTTCAATCTTTCTTGTAATGTATGTTTTGTATTGTAGCATTCACCTGGCATTCCTTCCAGAAAAACAAGCCATTTGTTGTCTCTCTATGTAGTTCAGAATTGATTTGTTGCCCAATATCTCTTTTATGACATCATTTCTAATTCTGTCTCTTCTAGTCACTCCAAGCGCTTTTCTCAAACATCTCACCTATGTGGTGACTAGCTTCCTTTTATATTTACTCGCGAGCGTCCATGATTGGCACTGATAGCGCAAGGTGGGAATGGATATACTCTGTATTGGGAGCCTCGGGAGCCTCGTAGGGAAAACCATCCGACTGTGCTACCGACGTTCGGACAACCCGTGTCCGATTCCCGCTGGAAGCGGTTTAAATTGTACTGGTGGTGGGGAAAAAAATTACCCTCGCTGCTGACCCAGCTGCTGACACAATAGGGTACCAGGGTAGTACTCTGGGAAGGTGGGGAATGTCGCATCGTGAGCTTCAATGCATGAAGCGACACTATCCGGCAGTCTTAGAACACTTCTGGATAGGCGGCCGAGCACATATTGGTTAAACTCACACTCACGTCCTAAGACGCCGATTCAAGTCTCGAACTTTGCCTTTACTTGTATACACTGTATGAGATGTTTCTTTGTGATGATAGGTACTGTTTTGTGCTAAAGTGTAGGGCTAGCTATCCCACTATTTGGTTTTTGTCTTGTTACATATTGTTTTTATGACTAATGGCACAGTTTCATTAAAGTGGCCTTCGGTTTCACGTCAAGCCGCCTTTCTTCTACCTTTCAGCTCCCTGTGGAGCATAGATCATGAACACTTTCCAGGCCGTTCTGTTTCTTGTCATTCTTTTAAGGTCATTCCATTTCTTCCCCATCATCTTCATCTCTGCTTCTATCTGTCTTTTCCAAGAATTCTTTGGTCTTCCTCTTTGTCTTTTTCCCTGGGGATTCCAAAAAGGGCCTGTTGTGTAATACTCTCAGTTGGCTTCCGCAGTGTGTGTCAGGCCGCCTTTGCTTCCCGTAACATATATTGTACTCATTCTCAAAAGAATGGTGAAACACAGAACCTGGTCAGATAAACATACGCTTAGGGATTTAATTCTGTGGTGAAACACAGAACCTGGTCAGATAAACATACGCTTAGGGATTTAATTCTGTGGTGAAACACAGAACCTGGTCAGTTAGATAAACATACGCTTAGGGATTTAATTCTGTGGTGAAACACAGAACCTGGTCAGTTAGATAAACATACGCTTAGGAATTTAATTCTGTGGTGAAACACAGAACCTGGTCAGATAAACATACGCTTAGGGATTTAATTCTGTGGTGAAACACAGAGCCTGGTCAGATAAACATACGCTTAGGGATTTAATTCTGTAGTGAAACACAGAACCTGGTCAGATAAACATACGCTTAGGGATTTAATTCTGTGGTGAAACACAGAGCCTGGTCAGATAAACATACGCTTAGGGATTTAATTCTGTGGTGAAACACAGAACCTGGTCAGATAAACATACGCTTAGGGATTTAATTCTGTGGTGAAACACAGAACCTGGTCAGATAAACATACGCTTAGGAATTTAATTCTGTGGTGAAACACAGAACCTGGTCAGATAAACATACGCTTAGGGATTTAATTCTGTGGTGAAACACAGAACCTGGTCAGATAAACATACGCTTAGGGATTTAATTCTGTGGTGAAACACAGAACCTGGTCAGATAAACATGCGCTTAGGAATTTAATTCTGGCCGTTCTGATGATGAAACGAGTGTACTAACCACTCATCCGTCGAGGCTATCCGAAAGTGTGTGAAAGTAAACATGAAGTAGGGTCTTTCGCGTGTTGTTTATTGTTCCTGCTGAAGTCCCATTGAGCCGGAACGTCGTTTAAATTTGTGTCGTCCATTAATTACGTAAAACTTTAATCGTACCATTTTTTCTTAATTTTTCCTACTTAGATTCAGCTGCTTAATACTATCATATATTCTCTGCAGCTCTGATCTCGGCCTCGCATCATATTTAGTGTATTGTATGCAATCATCATACATTATAAGTAAGCTGTCGTTTAGGATCGAACCCTACCTTTGTCTTTTGTAGTCCAGCTCGCTAACCACTGAGCTATTGCGGCTCCATTATATATGTGTGCTTATTTCTAATTATATTTTTGCTTGTTTTCCATGTCAGAATATTGTTTGGCTGTTGATGCAACAGCTTGTAAACTTGTGCCGTTCGGCTCAGTGACAATTATTTTCCTGGGAAGTCTGCGAATTCGCTCTCATCCTGTTATAGGGATCAGGAAAACATTTTCATGTCGACTTGAGGCATATGGTAGTCACCGTAATCTTTGGCAAGATACTGTAATCAAAGTACTGTTCACTGAACTAATCTGTCACAACTGTCTTTTTTCATTATCTTCTTCTGTCTATATTTTCACCCGATGCTAGAGTATTCCCCAGTTTCCTCTTCAGTTTTTCGTGTTTCTCTTCTCTTGATATTATATTGTTGTTGTTGTTGCGTTCGCCAGCTTTCAACTCTGACGAAGTCCCTAGAGACTCGGAACTGAATTTTGCGTGTTAATCCATTTTTTCCCCTGGCAGCCGTGTGCACAGGGGTCCCTCGCCGCACAGGCAGATAACTCCGTCTTCGGAGGTACTCATATTTTTTTTTCCGTCGATGAGTAACTGACGTTTCAAGCCGGGCCTCGCTACTGAGACCAGGGATGGTTGTCGCAGAGAGAAATCATAAATAAAAATCCCAACCGGTGTAGCCGAGATTTGAACCCACAACCTCTCTGTCCCGAGGCCGGCGTCTTGCTTCGAGACCAACCAGTCCCCATGGACTTGGAATATGAGGAAACTGCAACAAGGAACACTTTTTATGCATAGCCTGCAATGGTTCCTGCCGCCTATCCACCATATACCAGAAGTTTACGTCCTCCCGAAAGTGATGAATTTCATATTTCTTTAAAAATGTATAGCGCTTGATGATGTTAGGCCATCGTTGTTGACTCCAATTTCGAACATATAAACACACATCGTTAGATTATTCCCGTCGCACATCAAACAACAGACCGTAAGATGAGCGTGCGGCTGGTCTAGGGATTTACGATGAGCCATTACGATAACGTAGCACACATAATAATGTCGTATGCACTGCAAAGACGCGCCCTTTAGAATCCTGATTACTCTAGGGAATGTAGCCTACGACGAACAGAACACGGTGCAAATTCCCTAAAGAGATAAAACTGCGGCTGACGAAGCATTTCACATTAATGAGTAACATGGAAGTAACTTACGTCAAGCAAATCCAACAACGGTCATGAACAGCACCAATGTGACGTAAAGCGAAGAACAAGCCTAGACGATGGAAGGTCGCATCCACAACACTTGATTTATCAAAAATGGAATATTGCCGGCGTACGACATTGTTTTATCGGCGCAGATGTAATAAGTAGATCATCATCTTGACTTTATCGCATAGGAGTGCAATGGAGAACCAAAATTAATCAGACATCGAATGCACTTTCTGCAGCGATCGAGAGAACGTGGACTAGATCCGCCATCTTAGAAACGGAAGTCCTCTTGATATTATAACAAATGTATTTATTGAAAATAACATGATTTAGAAGTTATTCTAAAAACTTATCATCATATGCCTTAAAGACATATATTTATGTGTCCTTTTAAAATTATATGTCATGTGATCCTATTTAGTACTCTCTTTAATGTCTAAGATTGCAAATCATGGACAGTAAACAGAAAGATAAAACATCAGGTCTCAGCAGTTGAGATGTTCTTTTGTTCGTTCCGAAATATGTTTAAGATGTTTCGTAGAGGGTTCATGACAAGGTGCCAAAAGAGGCAGATGAAGAGACTAAGAATATGAAAGACATCATCATCATCATCAAGTACCGGATGCGGCTGGCATAGGTGATCATGTCTCTCTACAACTTTCGATCTCGGCAGTTATTTATCATTTCTTTTGTTGACCTTCTGCCAGACCATTCTATTAAGCTGTCTGGTATCTTTTCTCTTTGCTTCCCTCTATCACTTTGCCCCTCAATTTTCCAACAATATATTCCAGCTGATCTCTTCTCATTACATGCCAACAAATAATGATTGTTTCTTCCTAATATTGGAAATTAGCTTTCTTTTTGCTTTGGCCTCTTTCAGAACGTTTTCATTACTCTTCTAATTGTCCATGGTATTCTTCACATTCTTCTGTAAAACCACATTTCTATAGACTCCAGTGATTTCAGTCAAAGGCTAGCGGATCCAACCGTAAACAAACCGACGGAAAGGAACAGAAAACCACCGCCGTAATATTCCAGCCGTTTCCATCACGTGACATGTCACAATATCTTCATCCTGAGATTGACAATGACCTGTCTTTTCGGGTTTGCCATAATAGAATGTCCTTGTTACTCGTCTTTGACAGTCCATGATGTACTTTTCACATTCCATCATTTCAGTTGGCCTGCCTTGCTCTGAAGCACACTTCTTCTTTAAGTACAATAACTGCTGACGTAGGTGATAATACATCTTCGCATATCTTTGCCTCTACGGTTTTTATCACTTCAGCTATATACTTTTTAACATGCTAATCTCGCTAACTGCCTCATATCCTTTCTGTTTTCCTCTGTAATTTGTATTCCCTTGAATCGTTTTCCAGTTTTTTTTACCAAATGTTTCTGATTTCTTCTTTTCATAATAAGGCCAACGGTTAATGAACGTTTTCTTTTAATGTTAGTTTTAAGCTTTTTCGTGTGCTTCCACCGGATAAAATACTTCAAAGAGGAAAAAAATCGAAAGTCGAAACATTAAATAAGGAAGAAGATTGGAGAGCACAGTACTTGCTTTGCCCTGGGATCTAGTAACACACGCTATTGCATCCACAGGTCAGAATAGAATACATCAATATGATGAATTATGTATGTTTTATCTAGTTACAAAAATAGTGTACAATTGTTTTCACCTTTAGGAATGATGACACTGCTTGAACTATTACTATTCTACACTTCAAATGGTGGTTTGATGGCAGGAACCGTTGAGGTTCTGTCTGAAAAATGTTATTTGGTGCAGTTTACTCATATTCCAAGTCCGGCTTGCTGCTGGAGCTAATGCGTTTAGTGCTCTGTGCACCCCGTGAGCTGTGTTTTTCATCTGGATCGTGTTTCGATAATGCGATTGTTTACGATAAATGATGATATCGTAATGACGAACACAGTTCGATGCGTTCACTTTCGTTGCGGCTACGGCTTGTGTCTTTTGACGTTTGTTGTGTCTGCTATGAGGGGGACTGCAGCTATCTTTCTTTGTTTGGATCCTTCAGTGAGATGAGATGTTAATACGGTTAATTGGGGAACTGGTTGGTCTCGAGGCAAGACGCCGTCCTCGAGACAGAGAGGTTATGGATTCAAATCCCGGCTGCACCAGTTGGAATTTTTATTCACGATTTCTGTCTGCGGCAACCACCCCTGATCTCAGCAGTGAGGCCCGGCTTGAAACGTCAATTACTCATGGACGGAAAAAATATGAGTACCTCCGAAGACGGAGTTATCTGCCTGTGACCCGAGTGACCCCTGTGCACACGGCTGCCAGGGAAAAACGGATTAACACGCAAAATTCAGTTCCTAGTCTCTAGGGACTTCGTCAGAGGTAATTCTTGGCGAACAAAAAAAATATGGATGATAACACTGGCACGTGCGGTTGAGCAATTATGGGTTTTAATTTGTTTGCAGTGATGCCGGAGCCTTCGACTAGCTATAACTATAACGCAGCACATCTTTTTTTTTAAGTGCTTTGATTTATAAAATATTTCTCGGTAGTTGATGGATTTAAAAGAAAAGTTGTGAATGATGTTTTTAGTTTCAGCAAGTTGCATGCGATTGAAGTATTACAATTAATTATTACCACAGAATTTGGGATGAGATGGTCTGTGCCTTTTTTGAACATCTGTCTGAACATTGTTCCGAACTTCTATCTGAACGTCTTAGTGAACATCTTTCTAAAATTGTTTCTGAACATTTTTTGAGCATCTTTCTGAACATCTTTCAGAACATCTTTCTGATCTTGTTTCTGAATTTCTTTTTGAACATATGTCTGAGCACCTTTATGTATTTGTTTCTGAACATTTTTTAAAACTTCTTTCTGAACGTCTTTCTGAACTTCTCTCTGAACATCTTTCTGAACATCATTCTGAACATCTTTCTGAACATCTTTTTGAACATCTTTCTGAACACCTTTCTGAACATCTTTCTGAACTTCTCTCTGAACATCTTTCTGAACGTCTTTCTGAAAATCTTTCTGAACATCTTTCTGAACATCTTTCTGAACATCTTTATGAACACCTTTCTGAACATCTTTCTGAACTTCTGTCTGAACACATTTCTGAATTCTCTCTGAACTTCTCTCTGAACTTCTCTCTGAACTTCTCTCTGAACTTCTCTCTGAACATCTTTCTGAACATCTTTCTGAACTTCTCTCTGAACATCTTTCTGAACATCTTTCTGAACTTCTCTCTGAACTTCTCTCTGAACATCTTTCTGAACATCTTTCTGAACTACTCTCTGAACATCTTTCTGAACATCTTTCTGAACATCTCTCTGAACATCTTTCTGAACTTCTCTCTGAACTTCTCTCTGAACATCTTTCTGAACATCTTTCTGAACATCTTTCTGAACATCTTTCTGAACTTCTCTCTGAACACCTTTCTTAACGTCTGACAACACCTTAACCACTTCGCTACCGGATCTCTTATTTCCAATTACTTAAATGTATACCCCAGTTTCAACACTCTACGTCACACCGGCATATAAAGGCACGTTGTTACATTTCCATATCAGCAATCGTATCTTCATGGACGTGTGATAAACGTAATCAGACATACTTTACTCCTTTACTTTACCTTCCTTTGACTGTACTTTCGAGTCAATATATTTTTAGTTGGAACGACTGTACTGTCTGCTTTTAAAGCTCATGAAAATATCAACACCGGAATGTTCCATCAAGATACTGGGACAATCGAGAGTGAGTTAGATAAATATTTGACTAGCTGGAGACACGACCTGTTTAAACTCGTCTCTATGCTGGACCAATCAGACGAGCTGTCCTGGAGGATGCTACATTATATAGGACGAACCAGGAAAGGATGGGTGGAAATAGAACTTTCTCGAATGCATTACATTATTATTACATTTTAAAATAGTTTTCTAACTCTAGCTGTCGATACGTTAACTTCACTGCATCTGCCTCTTAGCATTTGCGCCAGTCCTTATTTTAAGTCGATATGAATGTCTGGTGCCTGTTTCTCTATCTGTATGTGTCGTTTCGTCTATTTATTTTTTCGTGTATGTAAGTATCTATACTATGTTCATTTGCCTGCATGTCTGTCGATATGTTTGTCTTCTCAGTATATATTTGTCAATCTCTCCGTCTCTCAAATATTTTTTAAATAATTTAAAATTTATATTTCTTTCTTTCTTTCTTTCTTTCTTTCTTTCTTTCTTTCTTTCTTTCTTTCTTTCTTTCTTTCTTTCTTTCTTTCTTTCTTTCTTTCTTTCGTTATTTATTTATTTATTTATTTTCTTTATTCCTTTCTCTCTTTCCTTAGCACTCATGTTGTAGTGTATGCGACTGCCTTTAACACTAACTAAGCCATACATTCAGAAGCCGATAGACCAGATACTAGTACAATCACGGCATTAGATATTAAGTCAGATTGACATTCTAACAAAATACCTCTAACCATTTCCTTCAAACCTTTAAATATGCAATTTCATGCCAATTTTACACGAGAAATGATGTCATGAAGTTCATTTACGCGCCTTACAAGAATATAATTAAAGGAGTTCGCGACTCGCAATGTTATGGGAAACAATCCCACAATGTCGTGTTTTCTTCGTCTTCTAGACTTTTTGATCAGTTTCCTCAATTTTTCCTTTCTGAAATTAAGGTCGTCATCAATCTCTTCTAGTTTAAAACAGCTGAAATTATGTTGTTTCTCCCAAGTGTTGTTTCTCCTAGTGTTGTTATGCCTAGTGTTGCTTCTCCCTAGTGTTGTTTCTACTTAGTCTTGTTTCTCTCTAGTGTTGTTTCTCCTAGTGTTGTTTCTCCTAGTTTTGTTTCTCCCTAGTGTTGTTTCTCCTAGTGGTGCTTCTCCCTAGTGTTGTTTCTCCTTAGTCTTGCTTCTCTCTAGTGTTGTTTCTTCATAGTCTTGCTTCTCCCTAGTGTTGCTTCTACCTAGTGTTGGTTCTCCCTAGTGTTGCTTATCCAAAGTGATGTTTCTCCCTAGTGTTGCTTCTCCCTAGTTATTTTATAACTAGTGTTGCTTCTACCTAGTTTTGTTTCTCCCTAGTGTTGCTTCTCCCTAGTGTTGTTTCTCTTTAGTCTTGCTTCTCTCTACTGTTGTTTCTCCATAGTCTTGCTTCTACTTAGTTTTGGTTCTCCCTAGTGTTGTTTTTCCATAGTGTTGTTTCCCCCTAGTGCTGTTTGTCCCTAGTTTTGTTTCCCCCTATTGTTGTTTCTCCCTAGTGTTGTTTCTCCCTAGTGTTGATTCTCCCTAGTGTTCTTTGTCCCTAGTGTTGTTTCTCCCTAGTGCTGTTTCTCCCTAGTGTTGTTTCCCCTAGTGTTGTTTCTTCCTGGTGTTGTTTCTCCCTAGTGTTGTTTCTTCCTGGTGTTGTTTCTCCCTAGTTTGTTCTAGAGAATTGATTGAATAGATTATATAGATTATATACAATATATAGATGATGTAGATTGTATAGATTTCTTCTGCAAGTTTCCTTTCAGTTGTTAGTTTAATAAAAGTTGTACCGCACCTGCCAGGTATAGATACGAGACAGTAGTTATAATAGGGTGTTTTAACTTTGCTGATAAGATCATTTCCAAAAATTGAGAAAGATACTGTGCAATCCCTTTTTGACAAAATAAACCAAAAAAACCTTCTTAAATGTTATGTAGAGCCAGTCTTAACATATGGATGTGAATCATGGACAATGGGACAACAGACAAGAAAATCACTAAGGCTATATAAATGAGGTTTTACAGAGCAATGTTGATAATACCATGAACAGCTAAGATGAGTAATGAAAACGTTATGAAAGAGGCCGAAGCAAAGAGAAAGCTTATATTCAAGATTAGGAAGAAACAATCAGCATTTCTTGGCTATGTAATGAGAAGAGAACAGCTGGATTATATTGTTACAACTGTGAAAATTGAGGGACGAAGAGGTAAACAGAGGCAAAGAGAAAAGATACCAGACAGCTTAGGAGAATGGCTTGGCAGAAGGTCAACAACAGGAATGGTAAATAACTGTCCTGACTGAAACTTGTGGAGAGACATGATCACCTACGCCAGCAGACATGGTACTTGATGATGATGATGATGATGATGACGACGATGATGATGATGATGACGATGATGATGACGATGATGATGACGATGATGATGGTGATGATAAGATCAGACTGGACAATTCAAAGTTTCAACGCGAAAAGTTTACACCAGGGAACAAGGTCAACAAAAACAGATCCTAGAAGTTCTATCAAGGCTTAATAGTAAAATAAGACTCTTTATAATAAGACTTTATATAAGAGTCTTATGCAAAAGACTTTATATAAGACTGTCAATGAAAGACTCTTTAAATAAAATACGACACAGAAGAGACACTTAGTTCTGACAGTGTGTGAATGATAACTAAAATAGACATAAAAATATATAACCATGCAGGGACGTGGCATATCTTGTGTAGTTCTTGACAAATTCATCATGTCTGTCAGAATGTTGGAAAACGCTTTTAACTAAAATTATTCTCGCCTATTGTATTCAACAAGAATGTTGAAAGTTCCCTGGACAGATAAAAAGACCAATGCGGAAGTTCTCAAAGAGGCCAACACAAAAAGGGAGCTCTTAAAATACATCAGAAAGAAGCAATCAACATTTTTTGGGCACATCATGAGAAGAGGAAAATTGGAATACTTGGTTACAACTGGAAAAATAAAAGGAAAGAGAGATCGCGGACGACAAAAAGAGAAAATACTGGATAGCTTGGTGTCATGGCATGGAAAACATTCAACAACAGCACTGATACGATGCACTGTGGATAGAAGATTGTGGAGGGACATGATACGCCAACCGGCAGGGTACATGATGATGATGATGATGATGATGATTGTAAACAAAAATGATAATTCCTCAAAAATTCTTCTTTGACATTGTAGACTCTTAAATTGTTATCATTAGATTATACTTGTGTTTGTCAAACCTCATTTTGATATTGATGACGCAATTAATCAATGTCATGACCAGGAAACGACCCTGATCTTGAATGTTGATTAAATGCTGACTCATTCTGACCAGCATGCACAATTTCATTCAGAGCTTCAATTACGGAAAATAAATCACGATTCAGTATGATTGTTTGTTATCAGTTTGCTGATAAATGTTTTGTCATTGTTTCTATTTAATCTTACTTGTAGCGATTTATTTTTTATTTATAATATAATATTTATTATATTATATTTATTATTTTATATATTAATTTTCATCTATACACTTCAACATTGTGGTGTTTCGTTGTTTCCAAGTCCCATACATGAACATAAATATGTGTTAAAAACGTTTCTATATATCTGAGTGCGTGTGATATTTCTTGTGATAAACATTAGGGAAATACTACAGCTACTTTCAACGTTATTATTTTAACGCTGGAGTTGGGAAAGATGGGGTGGGGAGTGAGATATTGATGAGCTGAAGGTAGTGTAGCGTTAAGTACAACACTCATCGCATGCTCCATAGTAGCCCATTCAAATCCCATGAGGAACAATTGAACGTTTCTCTTCTATCGTTTTCTTTATTTTTCTTCTTTTTTTCTTTTTTATCAACGGCCATTAATATAAGGTTATGTGAGGTCGAGTGCTAAAAATCCTATCGGAGACTCATGAAATGTAGTATATTCCGTTTTCTCGTTGAGCACTTTAAAATCCATTAAAATGTTAAGTTAGGAATAATAATTTGCATAATGTTTTCAGGTGCTTCAGAAATTAATAAAAAAGATAACAAATCAATTACCACTATAACAATTATATTTCACATAAGAAAGAAAAAATATGACATTAGGGATTCCCACTGAGGCTGTGGAGAACATGAACTATGTTCATCTTCCTCTGTAATTAGGAAAGAGAGCGAGTTACTAATATACCATTTTCCTAGTCGAACTTGATGATGATAATGATTATGATGATGACAATGATGATAACAATGACGATGATGAGGACGATGGTTATAAAAATGACGATGATGATGACAATGAAAATGATGATGATGGTGACGACGATGATGATGATGACAATGGTTATAAAAATGACGATGATGATGACAATGAAAATGATGATGATGGTGACGACGATGATGATGATGACAATTATGATGACGACAGTGATGATGGTGACAATGATGATAACAATGATTATGATGACAATGATGATGATGACAATGATTAAGATGATGACAATGGATAAAATGGTGATAATGGTTATAATGGTGATAATGGTTATAATGGTGATAATGGTTATAATGGTGATAATGGTTATAATGTTGACAATGGTTATAGTGGTGGCAGTGGTTATAATGGTGGTAATGGTTATAATGTTGACAATGGTTATAATGGTGATCATGATTATAATGATGACAATGATTAAGATGATGACAATGATGATGATGACAATGATTACGATGATGACAATGATGATGACAATGATTACGATGATGACAATGGATAAAATGGTGATAATGGTTATAATAATGACAATTTTTATGATGATGACAATGATTATGATGATGACAATGGTTATGATGATGACAATGGTTATGATGACAATGATTATGATGACAATGGTTATAATGATGACAATTTTTATGATGATGACAATGGTTATGATGATGACAATGGTTATAATGATGACAATTTTTATGATGATGACAATGGTTATGATGATGACAATGGTTATAATGATGACAATTTTTATGATGATGACAATGGTTATGATGATGACAATGGTTATGATGATGACAATGGTTATGATGATGACAATGGTTATGATGATGACAATGGTTATGATGATGACAATGGTTATGATGATGACAATGGTTATGATGACAATGATTATGATGACAATGGTTATGATGATGACAATGGTTATGATGATGACAATGGTTATGATGATGACAATGGTTATGATGATGACAATGGTTATGATGATGACAATGGTTATGATGATGACAATGGTTATGATGACAATGATTATGATGACAATGGTTATGATGATGACAATGGTTATGATGATGACAATGATTATGATGATGACAATGGTTATGATGACAATGGTTATGATGATGACAATGGTTATGATGATGACAATGTAGGTGATGCTGCTGCTGATGAAACTTCGATATATGATATTTATTTTATTTTTTTAAAAGTCAGTATAACTTTGCAGTACTTACCACGTCTACACCCAGTTCTTAGATTCTGTTCACTTCTCGCTTCTTGATTTAAAAAACAGTGTACAAATATTGACTGGTCTATCATAGACAACGTTTAAAGTTCTTGAATGAGCACAATTGTGCAAGGAAATATCAATGATACACAAAATGATGTCACCTACTTTAAGGTCAGGAAATCACGGGGTTAGGAGGGGATATAGAGACGGGGGGGGGGGTGAGTTCGATAACTACAAGCATCGTCCGAAGCTTCTGATTTTGATACTAGACCCCTATTCTCAAAGCTACAGGGATCTTTATGCTCGTCCCTACACAGATACTTATTTTCAGACGCTACAATGACTTTTAATTCTCAATGCTAGAGTGACATCCATTCTCAAACGCAACAGAGACCTGTATACTGAACGCTATAAATACCATTTTTTCAACGAAACAGAGACCCCTATTCTCAACGCGACAGAGACCACTATTCTCAAAACTACAGAGACCCCTATTCTCAACGCTACGGAGACCCCTATTCTCAAAGCTACAGAGACCTCTATTCTCAAAGCTACAGAGACCCCTATTCTCAACGCTACAGAGACCCCTATTCTCAACGCTACAGAGACCCTTATTCTCAAAGCTACACAGACCTCTATTCTCAAAGCTACAGAAACCTCTATTCTCAAGCTACAGAGACCCCTATTCTCAAAGCTACAGAGACCCATATTCTTAAGCTACAGAGACCTCTATTCTCAAAGCTACACAGACCTCTATTCTAAAAGCTACAGAGACCTCTATTCTCAAAGCTACATAGACCTCTATTCTCAACGCTACACAGACCTCTATTCTCAACGCTACAGAGACCTCTATTCTCAAAGCTACACAGACCTCTATTCTCAACGCTACACAGACCTCTATTCTCAACGCTACACAGACCTCTATTCTAAAAGCTACACAGACCTCTATTCTCAAAGCTACAGAGACCTCTATTCTCAACGCTACACAGACCTCTATTCTCAAAGCTACACAGACCTCTATTCTCAACGCTACAGAGACCTCTATTCTCAACGCTACAGAGACCTCTATTCTCAACGCTACACAGACCTCTATTCTCAACGCTACACAGACCTCTATTCTCAACGCTACAGAGACCTCTATTCTCAACGCTACACAGACCTCTATTCTCAACGCTACAGAGACCTCTATTCTCAAAGCTACAGAGACCCCTATTCTCAAAGCTACAGAGACCCCTATTGTCAAAGCTTCAGAGACCTCTATTCTCAACGCTACACAGACCTCTATTCTCAACGCTACAGAGACCCCTATTCTAAAAGCTACAGAGTCCCCTATTCTCAAAGCTACAGAGACCTCTATTCTCAAAGCTACAGAGACCCCTATTCTCAAAGCTTCAGAGACCCATATTCTCAAAGCCACAGAGACCTCTATTCTCAAAGCTACAGAGACCCCTATTCTCAAAGCTACAGAGTCCCCTATTCTCAAAGCTAGAGACCTCTATTCTCAAAGCTACAGAGACCCCTATTCTCAAAGCTACAGAGACCTCTATTCTCAAAGCTACAGAGTCCCCTATTCTCAAAGCTACAGAGACCTCTATTCTCAAAGCTATACAGACCTCAATTCTCAAAGCTACACAGACCTCTATTCTCAAAGTTACTCAGACCTCTATTCTCAACGCTACAGAGACCCCTATTCTCAACGCTTCAGTGACCCCTATTCTCAACGCTTCAGTGACCCCTATTCTCAATACTACAGAGACCCCTATTCTCAAAGCTATATAGACCCTTATTCTCAATACTACAGAGACCCCCTATTCTCAATACTACAGAGACCCCTATTCTCAACGCTACAGTGACACCTATTCATAACGCTACAGATGCCCTTACCCTCAATGCTACAGGGACATTTTTTTTTTCAAATAGATGTAGTGACTGTCATTCATGAGAAGAAGAAAATGATGCAGCGACCTCTGACTAGTTCAACAAACGCTTTGGGATGTTGGTTCTGTGACCAAATGACACGATGTTGATGTCAAAGGATTCGTCATTTTTTTAATCTTTTGACCATCATCATGTACCATACCGGTTGGCGTAGGCGATCATGTCCCTCCACAATCTTCTATCTACAGTGCATCGTATCAGTTCTGTTGTTGACTGTTTTTCATGCCATGACACCAAGCTATCCAGTATTTTCTCTCTTTGTCGTCCGCGATCTCTCTTTCCTTTTATTTTGCCAGTTGTAACCAAGTATTCTAACTTTCCTCTTCTCATGATGTGCCCGAAAAATGTTGATTGCTTCTTTCTGATGTTTTTTTAAGAGCTCCCTTTTTGTGCTGGCCTCTTTGAGAACTTCCTCATTGGTCTTTTTAGCTGTCCATGGAACTTTCAACATTCTTCTGAGAAATCCCATCTCTGTGGCCTCTAATCGTATTTTCATTTGTTTGTCTACTGTCCATGATTTGCTTCCATTGGAATCTTTTGATAACGAGCATTATTCCACCAAAATCATCATCATCAAGTATCATGAATGCTGGGGGGTAGGTGATCATGTCTCTCCAGAATTTTCGATCTCGATAGTTATTTATCATTTCTGTTGTTGAACTTCTGCTAAGTCATTTTCTTAAGCTGTCTGGTATCTTTTTTATTTCCTTTCTTCTATCTCTTTGTCCCTCAATTTTCACAGTTGCCACAATATATTCCAGTTGTTTCCTTCGCATTACATGGTCAAAAAATGATCATTGTTTCTTCTTTATATTGAATAATAACTCTCTCTTTTTGCTTTGACCTCTTTCATAACATTTTCATTACTCTTCTTAGCTGTCCATGGTATTCTCAACATTTTTCTGTGAAACCACATTTCTACAGCCTCCAGTGATTTTCTTGTCTGTTATCCTATTGTCCATGATTCATATCTATATGTTAAGACTGGCTCTACATAACATTTAAGAACTCTTTTTCTTGTTTCTATTGTCAATAATGGATTGCACAGTATCTTCCTCATTTTTTTGGAAAACTGCTTTTGCCTGAGCCATTCTGGATCTCACCTCTGTTGTACATCTTCCGTCTGAGGTTAACAAAGTTCCCAAATATTTAAATTCATTTACCTTTTTTAATATTGTTCCATTTGTCTTTATTGGGCATTGCGATATGTCTTTTTCTTTGTTGCTACTATTAGTTCTGTCTTTTTGCAATTCAGGCTGAATTCTTTATTTTTGTCATTGAGCCTGAGTCCTTTAATTTTGCTATTGAGAAAGGTCCTTTATTTTTGCTATTTAGGCTGAGTCCTTTCTTTGTGCTATTAAGCCTGAGTCCTTTATTTTTGCTATGTAGGCTGAGTCCTTTCTTTTTGCTCTTAGGTCTATATCCTTTATTTTTGCTATTAAGAACGAGTCCTTTATTTTTGCTATTAAGGCTGAATCCTTTATTTTTGTAATTGAGGCTCAGTCCTTAAATTTTGCTATTGAGCTGTGTCTTTTATTTTTCTTATAAAGACTGGGTCCTTTATTTTTGCTATTAAGGCTGGGTCCTTTATTTTTGCAATTAAGGCTGGGTCCTTTAGTTTTGCTATTAAGGCTTAGTCCTTTATCTAAAAATATATTGTTCATAAATATTTACTTTTACTAAAATATGATGATCTTCATGTGTTGTGTCACAAACTGAAATCACTTCAATAAAGGTAAAGGTAAAGTACAAGACTTGAACCGGCGTCTTAGCACGCGAGTTACCACCCTTATGTGCTCGGCCGCCTATCCAGAAATGTTCGGAGATTTCTGTATAGTGTCGCCTCAAGCATCGAAACTCAGTAGCGAAGCAACATTCCTCACCTTCCTTGAGTAATACCCTGGTACCCATTTCTGCCAATGGCTGGGTCGACCGTGGGGGTATTTTTTTTATTTTCCAGCAACGAGTACAATTCACACTGCTCCCAGCTGGAATCGAAAACGGATTGTCCGAACAACGGTGGTCTAGTCGGGTGGTTTTCCCAACTAGGCTACCGAAGCCCCCCAACACTTCAATAATTTATCTCAATTATTAGAATAAGTGAGACCTTCATCATATCCATCAATAAAAGATGCAAAATTAGCAAAATTTGAAATAAAATGCCGTTTTTAAATGACAGCTAACAGATGTGTCAAGAACAACGTGATCTTTGTCAATATCGGCAGATAAACATAATTGTTCCGCTCGTTAACTGCTGGGTGGGTAACTCAATCGATTAAACCAGTTTCTGACCAAAAGAGATGAACATCAGTTCGATTTTACGTACAGAGATGAATGTTTTTTTTTTCCAAACATGAAATTGTGAAATACAGCTCTTAATGTGTACAAAACGTGATTACTAAAGTGTGCAGCAAGATCTATATTATTGGTCGTTTCAAAATATTTTGAAGGTGTTTAAAATTCCATATCTCTGCAACCAATTGATTGATAATGCTGAAATTTTGCATATGGTCTTGTGATTTTTTTGTCCCAAGAAGTACATTCATTTCCTCACCAACAAACGTATAGTTTTAAATATTCTTTATTTGAAGTATACAAATTTAAGGCATTTTGGTCAAACCATATATTTGGAGGAATTACCGCTTCATATGAGTGAGCACCCACGGACTTGTCATCTTGAACGTAATGCGCGCCAATTTCCCTGTTTTAAGCACTAAAAAACACATAAAACGCGTCATAGTTATAATTTTTTATCCGGTGCATCCCATTTCCTGTCGTTTTGTTGTGATTTATGTGCAACGGCGTATCCTAATTATTGGGTAATTTCGTTAAATTTGTGATCTGTTAGTCAATGGGTATAAAAGTAAAGTTCCTTACATTGCAATCAGTGGCAATAAAGGTGTATAAATATTTTTGCATAGAAGCTAAGCGTGGAAAACTGTATCGAAGCATCTCAAAGCCAGAAAAGAGAACTATTCACGCATTGGGTATAAGCAAACGCTTTTTCAAACAACAAGTGCTTAAAGCTAACGGAGTGTCCAGTTCAATCAAGACTAGGACGCTAGGAAGAAAGAAAGTAGTAGATAGTTTTGACAAGGAAGTGATTAGAATAGCAATTTGTAAAATGTTCGATTCCAAAGAAACTGTGACTTTAAGAAAACTGAAAATTCGACTGAGAGCAGAAAATGACATTGTTGTGTCGAAAACAACATTATGGAGAACTGTTAGAAGCATCGGTTTTACGTTTAGAAAGTACGATAGTGGTAGAAATGTCATCTGCGAGAAGCCGCACTTAGTTTCTATGAGGAGTAAATATTTACGTGAAGTACGGGAAATGCGTAACCAAGGTTATGATATTGTATTTCTAGATGAATCTTGGATAAATTCTCACCACACAAGTGCCAAGGAATGGCAGTTATCAGATGGAAGTATTAAAAGATGTGTACCCACTGGAAAAGGACAGCGTATTATAATGGCACATGCAGGCAGCCGAAAAGAAGGGTTGGTGAAAAATGCAGAACTTATATTCACCTCTAATTATACTGACAACAGGGACTATCACACCGAGATGAATGGCCATATATTTAGAGAGTGGATTGAAAATACTCTTCTTCCAATTCTAGACAGACCATCCTGTCTGGTAATGGACAACGCGTCGTACCACAACGCTGTGGCAGAAGAAGACAAAATTCCTACATCTACCAGTACAAAAGATGTTATAAAGATTTGGCTAAGAAAGGAAGGAATTCCATTTAACGAGGGATTTTTGAAACCTGAATTATACTGTCACTTGTTAAGAAATCGCAAAAGACCAAAGTATTCCAAATAGACAAAATCATTCAACAGCATGGTCATACGTGCTTGAGACTGCCCCCTTATCATCCACAATTAAACCCCATTGAACTCGTTTGGGCAAAAATTAAAGGGCAGGTGGCAGCTGAGAATACAAGTTTTAAACTATGCGATATAAAAGGACTGACATATGCTGCTCTATCACAGATTGACAAAGATTTTTGGTGCAAATGTGAAGATCATGTCTTAAAAGAAGAAAATGACTATTGGAAAAAAGATGGACTATCGTTCGTTCAGCCCAGATTAGTAATCAATATGTTAGACTCCTCTGATTCAGAATAAATGAAATAATAATGGACGTTTTTATATGTCCGCATGATCAATCTTTAGCTAAAGTTGATAACGTTTTGAAAATGTAAAGATTCTTGATATGTGTACTGCAGGCATGCAAAGAAACTAAATCACTTTCATATGTCTTGTTTACGTAAAATAATGAAAGTCACATGGAAAGACATAAAACAAACAATGTAGCTCTTTACAGTGAAGAGGATCCCGTGCTTACATCGGACTCTTTAGTCACATGCGTACCCATAAACAATAACTTTGCTTGATATGTCATGCTCGTTATCGCTCGCAACGGATAATTAATTTTTTAAAATGTATTCTTTGTTGTATATTGTTTAAATAGTTTTCATTAATGGAACTGTTTATACGCTGATTTGTTTTAGACCGTCTGTAAAGGCTATAACATTGACATTCTCATAGTATTTTAAAGAAAGTAAACAATAGAAAGTAAACAGTTGATAAACGCCTCCAACTTTCAAGTTGTGTAGAGACGCCTATGCCGAGAAGCTGATTTCCATTAATGTACGGTAAATTATTTTCTCCAGGAGCAAAAAGATCCGTAAATTCACTGAGATCAAAGGAAAGTGCTGCTTCATGATGAAGCATACTTCCTACATCATTAAATTTTGTGAAATCGGTGGGACCTTGGAAAAACAAGACCAGATGCAAAAAATCAAGTTTGTAAGTGCAGGGAAAGAGGAGATATTTCATGTTAATCGTGAACATTTAGATTTGAAACGACCAATATAGGTCGTTTCAAAATATTTTGAAGGTGTTTAAAATTCCATATCTCTGCAACCAATTGATTGATAATGCTGAAATTTTGCATATGGTCTTGTGATTTTTTGGTCCCAAGAAGTACATTCATTTCCTCACCAACAAACGTATCGTTTTAAATATTCTTTATTTGAAGTATACAAATTTAAGGCATTTTGGTCAAACCATATATTTGGAGGAATTACCACTTCATATGAGTGAGCACCCACGGACTTGTCATCTTGAACGTAATGCGCGCCAATTTCCCTGTTTTAAGCACTAAAAAACACATAAAACGCGTCATAGTTATAATTTTATATCCGGTGCATCCCATTTCCTGTCGTTTTGTTGTGATTTATGTGCAACGGCGTATCCTAATTATTGGGTAATTTCGTTAAATTTGTGATCTGTTAGTCAATGGGTATAAAAGTAAAGTTCCTTACATTGCAATCAGTGGCAATAAAGGTGTATAAATATTTTTGCATAGAAGCTAAGCGTGGAAAACTGTATCGAAGCATCTCAAAGCCAGAAAAGAGAACTATTCACGCATTGGGTATAAGCAAACGCTTTTTCAAAACAAGTGCTTAAAGCTAACGGAGTGTCCAGTTCAATCAAGACTAGGACGCTAGGAAGAAAGAAAGTAGTAGATAGTTTTGACAAGGAAGTGATTAGAAGAGCAATTTGTAAAATGTTCGATTCCAAAGAAACTGTGACTTTAAGAAAACTGAAAATTCGACTGAGAGCAGAAAATGACATTGTTGTGTCGAAAACAACATTATGGAGAACTGTTAGAAGCATCGGTTTTACGTTTAGAAAGTACGATAGTGGTAGAAATGTCATCTGCGAGAAGCCGCACTTAGTTTCTATGAGGAGTAAATATTTACGTGAAGTACGGGAAATGCGTAACCAAGGTTATGATATTGTATTTCTAGATGAATCTTGGATAAATTCTCACCACGCAAGTGCAAAGGAATGGCAGTTATCAGATGGAAGTATTAAAAGATGTGTACCCACTGGAAAAGGACAGCGTATTATAATGGCACATGCAGGCAGCCGAAAAGAAGGGTTGGTGAAAAATGCAGAACTTATATTCACCTCTAATTATACTGACAACAGGGACTATCACACCGAGATGAATGGCCATATATGTAGAGAGTGGATTGAAAATACTCTTCTTCCAATTCTAGACAGACCATCCTGTCTGGTAATGGACAACGCGTCGTACCACAACGCTGTGGCAGAAGAAGACAAAATTCCTACATCTACCAGTACAAAAGATGTTATAAAGATTTGGCTAAGAAAGGAAGGAATTCCATTTAACGAGGGATTTTTGAAACCTGAATTACTGTCACTTGTTAAGAAATCGCAAAAGACCAAAGTATTCCAAATAGACAAAATCATTCAACAGCATGGTCATACGTGCTTGAGACTGCCCCCTTATCATCCACAATTAAACCCCATTGAACTCGTTTGGGCAAAAATTAAAGGGCAGGTGGCAGCTGAGAATACAAGTTTTAAACTATGCGATATAAAAGGACTGACATATGCTGCTCTATCACAGATTGACAAAGATTTTTGGTGCATATGTGAAGATCATGTCTTAAAAGAAGAAAATGACTATTGGAAAAAAGATGGACTATCGTTCGTTCAGCCCAGATTAGTAATCAATATGTTAGACTCCTCTGATTCAGAATAAATGAAATAATAATGGACGTTTTTATATGTCCGCATGATCAATCTTTAGCTAAAGTTGATAACGTTTTGAAAATGTAAAGATTCTTGATATGTGTACTGCAGGCATGCAAAGAAACTAAATCACTTTCATATGTCTTGTTTACGTAAAATAATGAAAGTCACATGGAAAGACATAAAACGAACAATGTAGCTCTTTACAGTGAAGAGGATCCCGTGCTTACATCGGACTCTTTAGTCACATGCGTACCCATAAACAATAACTTTGCTTGATATGTCATGCTCGTTATCGCTCGCAACGGATAATTAATTTTTTTAAATGTATTCTTTGTTGTATATTGTTTAAATAGTTTTCATTAATGGAACTGTTTATACGCTGATTTGTTTTAGACCGTCTGTAAAGGCTATAACATTGACATTCTCATAGTATTTTAAAGAAAGTAAACAATAGAAAGTAAACAGTTGATAAACGCCTCCAATTTTCAAGTTGTGTAGAGACGCCTATGTCGAGAAGCTGATTTCCATTAATGTACGGTAAATTATTTTCTCCAGGAGCAAAAAGATCCGTAAATTCACTGAGATCAAAGGAAAGTGCTGCTTCATGATGAAGCATACTTCCTACATCATTAAATTTTGTGAAATCGGTGGGACCTTGGAAAAACAAGGCCAGATGCAAAAAATCAAGTTTGTAAGTGCAGGGAAAGAGGAGATATTTCAAGTTAATCGTGAACATTTAGATTTGAAACGACCAATAGTATTATTTTTTTACATTTTATCACAAGCTTTATGCCAGCTTCACAACAGCTTTGCATTTTTTATGCTTTTACCTCTTCCCATTAATTCCTGTAGCAGATCGCAGGAAGGGGATCGTCATCATCGTGTGCAAAACCTTTATTATCGTGTGCCAAACCGTCATCATCGTGTGCCAAACCGTTATTATCGTGTGCCAAACCGTCATCATCGTGTACCGAACCGTCATCATCGTCTGCCAAACTGTCATTATCGTGTGCCAAACCGTCATCATCGTGTACCAAATCGTCATCATCATGCGCCAAACCGTCATCATCGTGTGCCAAATCGTTATCATCGTGTCCTAAACCGTCATCATTGTGTGCCAAACTGTCATCATCGTGTGCCAAATCGTTATCATCGTGTGCTAAACCATCATCATTGTGTGCCAAACCGTCATCAACGTGTGCCAAATTGTTATCATCGTGTGCCAAATCGTTATCATCGTGTGCTAAACCGTCATCATTGTGTGCCAAACCGTCATCATCGTGTGCCAAATCGTTATCATCGTGTGCTAAACCGTCATCATTGTATGCCAAACCGTCATCATTGTGTGCCAAACTGTCATCATCGTGTGCCAAATCGTTATTATCGTGTGCTAAACCGTCATCATTGTGTGCCAAACTGTCATCATCGTGTGCCAAATCGTTATCATCGTGTGCTAAACCGTCATCATTGTGTGCCAAACTGTCATCATCGTGTGCCAAATCGTTATCATCGTGTGCTAAACCGTCATCATTGTATGCCAAACCGTCATCATCGTGTGCCAAATCGTTATCATCGTGTGCTAAACCGTCATCATTGTGTGCCAAACCGTCATCATTGTGTGCCAAACTGTCATCATCGTGTGCCAAATCGTTATTATCGTGTACCAAACCGTCATCATCGTGTGCTAAATCGTTATCATCGTGTGCCAAATCGTTATTATCGTGTGCCAAATCGTTATTATCGTGTCCCAAATCGTTATTATCGTGTGCCAAATCGTCATCATCATCATCTACCAAACCGTCATCATCGTGTGCCAAACCGTCATCATCGTGTGCTAAACCGTCATCATCGTGTGCCAAACCGTCATCATCGTGTGCCAAACCGTCATCATCGTGTGCAAACCGTCATCATCGTGTACCAAACCGTCATCATCGTGTTTGCAATCATGTCCTTCCACAACTCTCTGCCTACAGAGGATCGTATCAATTCTGTTGTTTCTGTTTAACGTGCTATATCAAGCTATATAGTATCTTCTCCCCTTGTCGTTCCCTCTTACCGTGCTACGATATCAAGCTATATAGTATCTTCTCCCCTTGTCGTTCCCTCTTACCTTGCTACGATATCAAGCTATAAAGTATCTTCTCCCCTTGTCGTTCCCTCTTAACGTGCTACGATATCAAGCTATAAAGTATCTTCTCCCCTTGTCGTTCCCTCCTACCGTGCTACGATATCAAGCTATATAGTATCTTCTCCCATTGTCGTTCCCTCTTACCTTGCTACGATATCAAAATATATAGTATCTTCTCCCATTGTCGTTCCCTCTTACCGTGCTACGATATCAAGCTATAAAGTATCTTCTCCCCTTGTCGTTCCCTCTTACCGTGCTACGATATCAAGCTATAAAGTATCTTCTCCCCTTGTCGTTCCTTCTTACCGTGCTACGATATCAAGCTATATAGTATCTTCTCCCTTGTCGTTCCCTCTTACCGTGCTACGATATCAAACTATATAGTATCTTCTCCCCTTGTCGTTCCCTCTTACCGTGCTACGATATCAAACTATATAGTATCTTCTCCCCTTGTCATTCCCTCTTACCGTGCTACGATATCAAGCTATATAGTATCTTCTCCCCTTGTCGTTCCCTCTTACCGTGCTACGATATCAAGCTATATAGTATCTTCTCTCCTTGTCATTCCCTCTTACCGTGCTACGATATCAAGCTATATAGTATCTTCTCCCCTTGTCGTTCTCTCTTACCGTGCTACGATATCAAACTATATAGTATCTTCTCCCATTGTCGTTCTCTCTTACCATGCTACGATATCAAACTATATAGTATCTTCTCCCCTTGTCGTTCTCTCTTACCGTGCTACGATATCAAACTATATAGTATCTTCTCCCCTTGTCGTTCTCTCTTACCGTGCTACGATATCAAACTATATAGTATCTTCTCCCATTGTCGTTCTCTCTTACCGTGCTACGATATCAAGCTATATAGTATCTTCTCCCCTTGTCGTTCTCTCTTACCGTGCTACGATATCAAACTATATAGTATCTTCTCCCCTTGTCGTTCTCTCTTACCGTGCTACGATATCAAGCTATATAGTATCTTCTCCCCTTGTCATTCCCTCTTACCGTGCTACGATATCAAACTATATAGTATCTTCTCCCCTTGTCGTTCTCTCTTACCGTGCTACGATATCAAACTATATAGTATCTTCTCCCCTTGTCGTTCTCTCTTACCGTGCTACGATATCAAACTATATAGTATCTTCTCCCCTTGTCGTTCTCTCTTACCGTGCTACGATATCAAACTATATAGTATCTTCTCCCATTGTCATTCCCTCTTACCGTTCTACGATATCAAACTATATAGTATCTTCTCCCCTTGTCGTTCTCTCTTACCGTGCTACGATATCAAACTATATAGTATCTTCTCCCCTTGTCGTTCTCTCTTACCGTGCTACGATATCAAACTATATAGTATCTTCTCCCCTTGTCGTTCTCTCTTACCGTGCTACGATATCAAACTATATAGTATCTTCTCCCCTTGTCGTTCTCTCTTACCGTGCTACGATATCAAACTATATAGTATCTTTTCCCATTGTCATTCCCTCTTACCGTGCTACGACATCAAGCTATATAGTATCTTCTCCCCTTGTCGTTCCCTCTTACCGTGCTACGACATCAAGCTATATAGTATCTTCTCCCCTTGTCATTCCCTCTTACCGTGCTACGACATCAAGCTATATAGTATCTTCTCCCCTTGTCATTCCCTCTTACCGTGCTACGACATCAAGCTATATAGTATCTTCTCCCCTTGTCGTTCCCTCTTGCCCTCTAATTTGCCAGTTTGTAACCAAGTATACAAAGTGTCTCTCCTAGGCCATTTTCTTCAGTCTCATTTTGAGCTTTAGTTTCCATCTTTGCATTGAAATCCCATAATGTAATATTTATTTCTTGTGATTACACTGTTCCATAGCTACCCCTATATCGTAATAAAAGGTGTTAATGTCTTCTTCTTTGCTGTAACTTGTTAACGGAACGGGATCATTCATTAATAAATATTATTTGTTTCTTAATAATATTTTGTATTAATATATATATATATATAACTTATAAACATTCTACCGATAACATGCTGTTAGCGACTTCTATTTCATCCACTGATCACATAACAGAGTCCCGATTATCAAGGCAAGACTTTTACATCTTTATGTACATTTCGACGCACCATGTGCCATGTCTATTTCATTTCATGTACGTTTAGCCGCACAGTGCGTCACTCTCAATTTGATTAGTGTAAACTGTCATCAAACCATATTCTTTTTATATGTCTTGTATCATCATGGTATTCTATCTATCTATCTATTGACCTTTCGAGCCGTAGCCGGCCCACAGAGCGTAGACCAAGATACTCCTTCTCTTATCTGAATTTTTGTTCTAGCAGTTTTCAATTCTTTTAAAGATATTTTATCAAATCTCGCCATTTGTCTCTGTTCTGTGCAAGCAGCTCTATCTCATTGAGGGAACCGAGTCCTGCTGCTCTTGCCTCTCTCATCAATGTTCTTCTCAGTGTCTCTCTGTGTCTTCTTCTTTTTCTCTTACCTTTTGTTTCCCATATGAGGGCTTGCTTTGCTATTCGGTTATTATCTCTTCTCATCACATGTCCAACGTATGACCATCGTCTTTTCTTTATTACTGAAGATATTAGTGGTTGATTGGCGATTTCTCTAATTTCCTTGTTCATCATGGTATTGGTAAAATATAATTCCCTGTTTAATTATCTAAAAAATCCATTTATAATATGTTAAGTTTTAGATATAAAATAAACATATAGACTAATATTTGAAAACATGAACAATTTTGTCTTTGAAATCTCTACCTATAAATTGATAAAAATACCTTCCGTACTGAAAAAGTTAAGTAATTTTTTATGTTCATTATATGAACTACAATATTTAATACATTTACTCTCTTCAGTGAGGCTTCTGAAATACAAACATATTTGATCATGTAATATTTCGTTCTCAAATTGTGTTTTGCTCAGAAGAGACTCAGAAACTATGATAAGAAGTGTCAAACAGTGGACCCTTGAGACAAAGAGGATCGAACCCGTTTCTCTTCCTCCTATGATTCCCTATTATCGCCTCGGAAGTTTCCCTATATAATAATATTTATTTATTATTATTTGTCTCCTCTGAGATATAGCTCTCTCTGATAACAGCGAAAATATGTCTGGAGGTCCTGCACGTTGAAGAACTCATGGGGTACTGAAAAAGTTAAGTAATTTTTTATGTTCATTATATGAACTACAATATTTAATACATTTACTCTCTTCAGTGAGGCTTCTGAAATACAAACATATTTGATCTCAGAAACTATGATAAGAAGTGTCAAACAGTGGACCCTTGAGACAAAGCTAAAGACAGGCAGGCCGAGGCTAACGTGATAAAGGGCAGTGAAAACAGAATTCTTAACAGAGCCAGAACATCGGCGTTCTGATGAGAATGAAGAAATTGTGTTTCTTAATTAAAAAATGCATACGTATTTATTAACACTTTAATTATGAACTAAGGTCCCAATGAGTCCAAAAAAATATGTCTAAAGATGGTCGTGTGCTTGTTAAACAAAATCAACAGATTGTTTCCACCATAAGGTTATGCTTTGTTAACAATATCAATGAATTATGTACCCCATATGGTTATGCTTTGTTAACAATATCAAGGAAGTATGCCCCCCATGGTTATGTATAGTTAACAATATCAAAGAATTATGTCCCCATATGGTTATGTATAGTTAACAATATCAAAGAATTATGCCCCCATATGGTTATGTATAGTTAACAATATCAAAGAATGATGTCCCCATATGGTTATGTATAGTTAACAATATCAAAGAATTATGTCCCCATATGGTTATGTATAGTTAACAATATCAAAGAATTATGTCCCCATATGGTTATGTATAGTTAACAATATCAAAGAATTATGTCCCCATATGTTTATGTATAGTTAACAATATCAAAGAATTATGCCCCAATATAGTTATGTATAGTTAACAATATCAAAGAATTATGCCCCCATATGGTTATGTATAGTTAACAATATCAAAGAATTATGCCCCCATATGGTTATGTATAGTTGACAATATAAAAGAATTATGCCCACCATATGGTTATGCATAGTTAACAATATCAAAGAATTATGCCCCCATATGGTTATGTATATTTAACAATAACAAAGAATTATGTCCCCCATATGGTTTTGCTCTTTAACAATACCCAAAATTATGTCCCCATAAAATGACGATCTATTAACAACACGAACAAATTATTTCCCCATATGATTATGCTCAATTAACTATAAATACATTTTGTGAAACTGAATCCACCGTAATTCACTCGTCCAAACACAATCCGATACTTTTTTAATTTAACTCGTGACTTGATGAATCCACTTCCTTTCCTAGTGGCTCTGTTTCCTGATATCTAACATTTCGATTACGATTATTGTAGCAATACTACAAAAAAAAAAAAGAAGAAAAAAAGTGGTATGTGAAAGCTTTACGTGGTAATGGACAAAATAAAAGTCGACGTTTCGGCCAAGTAGGCCTCCAGCTGGAACAACAAACACAACAAATATATATAAGAATATGTAAACAAATCTAACTACATGGCGATAATATGCTAGATACTCAAGAAAGGAAATTAAAAAAAGGGTCACCTCCCTGTGTTCCAGAGCGTGGTCTGCCTCCGAATTGGCTAAAATGAGAAGGCGGGATGTCGTTTGTTGTTTGCTGTTCCAGCTGAAGGCTTACTTGGCCGAAACGTCGACTTTTGTTTTGTCCATTACCACGTAAAGCTGTCAGCATACCACTTTTTTTTTCTTCTTTTTTTTTTAGTATTGCTATTATCATCAGCTTTACATCAGCTTCGCATCTCTACGCATCTTGGTGCATCTTGGTGCATCTTGATGCTTTTACTTCTTGGCAATTATTGTATACCTGTGCACTTTAATTTAGTCTTTACTTGGAAAAACTGTTACCAAGAACACAATATACAGAAACAACAAGCCTTGAAAAGATGTGGAAATCAAAACTCACCAGCACAAAAACAAAACATAAAGACTATTAAAATCGAACGTACTACAACCCTTACTTATGGATGTCGCAGCTGGAAAACAACAAAAGACATGGCAAACAAAGTTGAACGCATATGAACATAAATCTCTGCGGAAAATACTTGGTATAACGTGGAACGAACTCAAAACAAACGAAGAAATTTTATAAATCGCCAATCAACCACTAATATCATAAGTAATCAAGAAAAGAGGAGCCGCGATAGCTCAGTGGTTAGTGAACTGGACTACAAAGGACAAGGGGTAGGGTTCGATCCCAATCGACGGCCTCCGGGTTCACCCAACCTTTAATGGGTACCGGATTTTTTTCTGGGAAAGGGAAGCAGCACGGGCGTAATACCGACCACATTACCCCAAAAATCATGTGCCGAAGGTCTGTAAAATTTATGGTCACTAACACCATATTCCCTATAAGCCACTTGGCGTGACGGGGGTACTTTACTTTTTTTTTTACTAATCAAGAAAAGACGATGGACATATGTTGGACATAACATGAGAAGAGATAATAAACGAATAGCAGAGCAAATCCTCAAGTGGGAAACAGCAGATAGGAGGAAATAGGCCGACAAAGAGACACTGAGAAGAACATTGATGAGAGAGACAAAGACAGCAAGAATCGACTCCCTCAATGAGATCGAGATGCTTGCACAGAACAGAGACAAATGGCAAGATTTGATAAAAGATCTTTGCAAGGATTGAGACTGTTATAAAGAAAATTTCGAGAAAGGAAAAAAGTATCTGAGTCTATGCTCTATGGACCGGTTACGGCTATAAAGGTCGATAGATAGACAGACAGATTTACAGACAGATAGACCGATAGACAGACAGATAGACAGACACACACACACACACATACATACATACATAACAAGTTTGTACTTGGTAACATTATCCAGTCTATTTACAAGTAACATCATCCCCACACAAGCAGCAAAATAATCGTCGACTTCAAGAGTTAATTGCTGAGTGACAAAAATCGTTATGTTTCTATGTGTTCTTCTTCTGAGATGAAATGTCGTTTTGCTATTTAAGGTTGTCATAAACGAATCACAAGTTTTATTGTGCGTGCTCGTATTAATATTCAAGACATGCTCAACGTGAAGTTTAAAAAGAAATAAATAGACATTTCTGATGATAGCAAAATATGCTTATTCAAGTTCGTGTCTAAAATGTTTAATTTTTTTTCTTTGATTGGCAATTTGTGTGTTTTTTTTGTGTGTTTCCGGTTCGTGTAAGTTCTGTATACTACTTTATTTTTGTTATTATCTGTGTTTTTTCCTGAGTGACAGACTCTCATATTTGACACTGCTTGATTCCAGTATATGTATGTTCTGTGTAAGACTGTATGGTTTATTCTACTTGTTTCCTGAGTCACAGCCCCACAAAGTAGGCACCAGCCGGTACGTGTTGGGGTCTATTGTAGGGCAACAACAATGTCCAACTACTTTGTGCATATGTGCTCATTCCATCACAGAGTGCCCCAAGTTGACCAACACTATTCACCCTTGGCTTCCGGTCAATATGGCGGATAGGCGGCAGGAACCATTGAGGCTCAGTCTGAAAAGTGTTCCTTCTTGCAGTTTCCTTATATTCCAAGTCCGGCTTGTTGTCTGAGCTACTGAGTTTAGTGCTCTGTGCACTTAAAAAACACTGTGTTTTTCATCCGGATCGTGTTTCAATATTCCAATTGCTTACGATGAATGATGATATCGTATGACGAAGGACAGTTCAGCTACGATCACTTTCGACGCCGCATTGTCTTATATATTTTGGCGTGTGCTGTAGCAGCTTTTCTTTTTTTGGATCGTTCAATGAGATGAGTTTTAAATCGGATGATATCACTGGCAAGAGCGGTTGAGCAATTATTGATTTTAATTCGTTTGCAGGGATAATGGGGCCTTCAACTAACGATAACCATGTTGATCCTTGATTACACTGGTATATCCTAGTATATTCTTTGTACGTTGCTGATTATATTTGCTGTGTTATAGCTACGGAGTTCTTTTTTATTGTTGGTGGTTTCGTGAGAATGATCTTACTTGCAACACTGAAGTATCAAATGTTTGTTGGTTATATTAGAATGATCTTACTTGCAACACTGAAGTATCAAATGTTTGTTGGTTATGTTAGAATGATCTTACTTGCAACACTGAAGTATTAAATGTTTGTTGGTAATGTTAGAATGATCTTACTTGCAACACAGAAGTATCAAATGTTTGTTGGTAATGTTAGAATGATCTTACTTGCAACACTGAAGTATCAAATGTTTGTTGGTAATGTTAGAATGATCTTACTTGCAACACTGAAGTATCAAATGTTTGTTGGTTATGTTAGAATGATCTTACTTGCAACACTGAAGTGTCAAATGTTTGTTGGTTATGTTAGAATGATCTTACTTGCAACACTGAAGTATTAAATGTTTGTTGGTAATGTTAGAATGATCTTACTTGCAACAATGAAGTATCAAATGTTTGTTGGTAATGTTAGAATGATCTTACTTGCAACACTGAAGTATCAAATGTTTGTTGGTTATGTTAGAATGATCGTACTTGCAACACTGAAGTATCAAATGTTTGTTGGTAATGTTAGAATGATCTTACTTGCAACACTGAAGTACCACATGTTTGTTGGTAATGTTAGAATGATCTTACTTGCAACACTGAAGTAACACATGTTTTTTGGTAATGTTAGAATGATCTTACTTGCAACACTGAAGTACCACATGTTTGTTGGTAATGTTAGAATGATCTTACTTGCAACACTGAAGTACCACATGTTTGTTGGTAATGTTAGAATGATCTTACTTGCAACACTGAAGTACCAAATGTTTGTTGGTAATGTTAGAATGATCTTACTTGCAACACTGAAGTACCACATGTTTGTTGGTAATGTTAGAATGATCTTACTTGCAACACTGAAGTACCACATGTTTGTTGGTAATGTTAGAATGATCTTACTTGCAACACTGAAGTACCACATGTTTGTTGGTAATGTTAGAATGATCTTACTTGCAAAACTGAAGTATCAAATGTGTGTTGGTTATATTAGAATGATCTTATTTTAAAGTATCAAATATTTGTTGGTAATGTTAGAATGATCTTACTTGCAACACAGAAGTATCAAATGTGTGTTGGTTATATTAGAATGATCTTATTGTAAAGTATCAAATGTTTGTTGGTTATGTTATAATGATCTTATTGTAAAGTATCAAATGTTTGTTGGTTATGTTATAATGATCTTATTGTAAAGTATCAAATGTTTGTTGGTAATGTTAGAATGATCTTACTTGCAACACAGAAGTATCAAATGTTTGTTGGTTATATTAGAATGATCTTATTGTAAAGTATCAAATGTTTGTTGGTTATGTTATAATGATCGTATTCTAAAGTATCAAATGTTTGTTGGTAATGTTAGAATGATCTTACTTGCAACACTGAAGTATCAAATGTTTGTTGGTAATGTTAGAATGATCTTACTTGCAACACTGAAGTATCAAATGTTTGTTGGTAATGTTAGAATGATCTTACTTGCAACACTGAAGTATCAAATGTTTATTGGTTATGTTAGAATGATCTTACTTGCAAAACTGAAGTATCAAATGTTTGTTGGTAATGTTAGAATGATCTTATTGTAAAGTGTCAAATGTTTATTAGTTTGGTTAGTGATCTTACTGTAAAGTACATAATATTTGCTCGTTTTGTTCGAATGATCTAACTTGCAACTGTAAGGTACCAAATGTTATCAAATATAAACTTCTATGTACGTTTTGCTCATTAACTAAAACTTGCCAAGATATTAATCTTAACGTAGCTCTAGAAGCGTTTCGCTTACCGAGTCCAATTTTAATTGGGTCTAATACTCTGTGTCGTTAATTTGGTCTGGAGTTTAAAAGACACATTTTTAACAAAATAAGCTGTGAATATATATATATATATATATATATATATATATATATATATATATATATATATATATATATATATATAATAAAATGTCAAATCATACATGAAATTAGCATGAGAACATTGATTGAAAAGTACATGGAAGTAAACAAACTAACATATGCCTGCTTCATAGACTACACCAAAGCTTTCGATAGAATACACCATAACCAACTTATAGACTACCTAAAGGATATGAATCTAGACGACACAGACATACGACTAATATGTAATGTGTACTGGGAGCAAACAACAATAATAAAATATAACAAGAAGAACTCTACACCCATGGACATAAAAAGAGGAGTAAGACAAGGATGCATCCAATCACCAAGCTTGTTCAATCTATACATTGAGCAAATTTTTAAAAATATCTCAGAGATGCCAGGCCTAAACATTAATGGAAAGATAATCAATAACCTAAGATATGCTGATGATACTGTTCTACTAGCAGAAAATCCTAAAGACCTACAACAATTGCTTAATGTTTTAAACATAACAAGCAAAAAAATATGGACTAGATATGAATATGAAAAAGACTAAAAATATGATCATAAACAAAGAAAATTCTCAAGACCTACAATTAAATATCAGTTGAGGGAATACATCTGGAGACAGTCCAGAGCTACAACTACCTGGGACATACTATAACCAATGATGGAAAATGTAAAATTGAAATAAACAAAAGAATAGGTATGGCAAAAAGTAATTTTAAAGCCATGAAAAATATACTAACAACAAAACAAATATCAGCAGGGCTGAAACTAAGAATATCAAAATGTTACATCTTCTCAGTATACCAGTATGGTGCAGAAACATGGACATTAGACAAGAAAACAGAACAGAAAATTGAATCCTTTGAAAAGTGGATTTATAGAAGAATAAGTAGAATTGGATGGAAAGAAAAGAAAACAAACGATGAAGTTTTAAAACAACTCCAAATAAAAATAGAACTACTAAACACAATTAAGACAAGACAAATGAAATTTGTGGGGCATGTTGAAAGACACAACAGCCTACTAAAAGTAATATTGGAAGGGAAAATACAAGGTAAAAGAGGCAGAGGCAGACCAAGACAAACATGGACGAGTAACATCAAAAGTTGGACAAGTCAATCTATGACAGCCTGCACCATCAAAGCAAGAAACAGAGTAGAATGGCGATCCATGGTAGCCAAACTTCGTTGAGGAGAAGGCACTCGATGATGATACATGAAATTGGGATACGCGTGGATATATAATACCTTCTTATTCTTTCCTTCCTCGTTTGAACTTTAACGTTGAGGGGAGATATAATTTGCGGTCTTTTGCTCTTCTGTTTGCCTCTGCTGCTGTTACGTTTCCTAGTGTTTCTAATATTCCGTCAATACATATTTTTCATGTTTGGCCCTTGGATCTGGTGTTCTCGCAACGTTTATTGAAGGCTTGTTGTGTTGCGTTTTGATCTTTCTGCTTTATCACGTGGCCAAACCATTTTATCTGTTATTTCTTTATTAATATATTCTACGGCGGGCGTTATTCTTAGCTTTTATCTGAGTTCTTCATGACTGATCTTATCTCTCAGGCTGTTTCCTGTCATTCGTCTAACACATTTCATCTTGGTGGTGTTTATTTTTCTGATTTTCCTTGCATCTTGGGCCCAGGACTGACATTGGTAGCACAATGTTGGGGTGAAAATTGTACTGTAAAATGACTATTTTTCTCTAGTGTTATTTCCTTTTTGGACAATTGTGGTGATAGCTGTCCAATGATTTGACTAGCTTTGTTGCATCTGGAGTCTATTTCTGCTATTTGTGAATTGTTGTTTGTTACTAGACTTGCCACTAGACTAGTTGATATATAACATACTGTATAAAAAAAGTAAAGTACCCCCGTCACGCTAAGTGGTGTATAGGGAATATGGTGTTAGTGACCATAAATTTTACAGACCTTCGGCACATGATTTTTGGGGTAATGTGGTCGGTATTACGCCGTGCCGCTTTACTTTCCCAGAAAAAATCCGGTACCCATTAAAGGCTGGGTGAACACGGAAGCCGTTGGATGGGATCGAACCTTACCTCTTGTCCTTTGTAGTCCAGTTCACTAACCACTGCGCTATCACGGCTCCCTAACATACTGTCTAAAAATATAAATATTCGAAGCTGCAGTAAAGCTGAATCAATGAACGGAAATAAAAATACTTAAACAATGACACTCAGATACAAAAATGTACTTAATGTTGTCCATGCTCGTTTTAAGTGCGCTGATGAAGACCTATATCGAACTGTTTTGTTATGTTCTTTTATCCGTAAAGTTGTAACATGCAGTTATCTATGATTATTATATTTGCTGACATTTGTTTGTTTGGCTGATAAGTCGTTTTTTTTTCGCGTAGTGTGACTAATGCGCATATAAACTAACTTAGGAGGGAGGGAGATTACCACAAGAGAACCATCTGGTCAGCTATGATGAAGCTAAAACTATCATCAAAGACCAGTATCTTGAAAAATGAAGATAAGAACACCCAAAGTATAACAAGAGGGACTTGCCTCCAGCTATCAAGGAGGTATCAAGTCATCATACTTCGCCTACGCACTGCGCAAAAGCGGAATGAGAAACCACATGCTCACCAAAATCAAAATAGGAACTACTAGCCAATGCCACTGCACCCTGGACAGCATTACAACAAAACACGTTCTGCAGGATTGCCCCTGTACACACGCCTGAGGACGACGATGTGGCTCACACTCAACTTCCCTGGAAGATACACTCTACGGGGCAACCGAATCACTGAAACTGACAGCTGCCTTCATAAGAGAATCCGGAGTCCTAGTCTGAATGAGCCATGATCGCAGAAGAGTAAGAAATATAGTGAGACTTATGCATTCCTTTCACAACTAATTCAGAGTCCATGGAACAAGCAATGACGTGTTGTATGCCCTTCGTTAACTCATCATCATCATGTGCCGTACCGGTTGACGTTGGCGGTCATGTCGTTCCACAATCTTCTACCACAGTGCATCGTATGAGTTCTGTTGTTGACTGTTTTCCATGCCATGACACCAAGCTATCCAGTATTTTCTCTCTTTGTCGTCCGCGATCTCTCTTTCCTTTTATTTTGCCAGTTGTAACCAAGTATTCCAACTTTACTCTTCTCATGATGTGCCCAAAAAATGTTGATTGCTTCTTTGTGATGTTTTTTAAGAGCTTCCTTTTGTGTTGGTCTCTTTGAGAACTTTCTCATTGGTCTTTTTAGTTGTCCAGGGGAACTTTCAACATTCTTCTGAGAAATCCCATCTCTGTGGCCTCTAATCGTCTTTTCATTTGTTTGTCTATTGTCCATGATTCGCTTCCATAGGTCAGAATTGGTTCTATACGTTAACCAGCATTGTTAAAAATATTAGATAGAATTTACAGGTAGGATGTCATACTTATGTCGTCTTAAATATCTTGTCAAATCATCTTTTCAAAATTCTTCTTTCCGATAGTTTTTGTTGTATCTTCTTCCTATGCTTACTATATACAACCATTTTCTTTTAAAATTGTCATGCGAAGGAATCAGAAGGAAGAATGAGTTTTAAAAAAAAGATAAAAGCCAATAAGATTAAAAGAAGCGGTTTAAAGATACGTGAAGGCTGCATTAAAAGCCTTAAATATGAATCTTCACACATTGGAAGTGACGTGGCTTGGGACAGAACTACTTAGAGCATATCTCTTTGAGATGAGCAGCAGCTTATGTGATTTACAAAACTAGCAGCCAGGAAAAAAGGAGACAGGCTACCAACAATAACAGACTATGACAAGGATGTTACAAATTTTCGAACAGGATGAGGCTAATAAAGAAACCAACATTTCGAACGAAAAGTCTACAACACGGACCACATTTTCTGCCGGAGCTACTGAGCTAAGTGCTCAGTGCACATCATGAGCTGTGCGTTTCATCCGGTTTGATCGTGTTTCTATATTCTGATTGCTTACGATGAATTTGTAAGGTGGGTGGGGAAACCTAGTTGACTTCCTTATTTGATCCCTACTCGTTGGACAAGAGTGATTACTCTGATTACAAGCCCACTAAGACAAAGTGACTTGATCAGCTCTTGCTCATTGGTCCTGGCACAGTCAGCTATGTGTCACTGGCCACTTCTAGACCTAGGGCTCTTTCAGATAGCAAGAACTAGAAATGACAAGCTCCAAATATTTCCAACATGCAAGTCGCAGGAACAAAATCATAACTGCGGTTTTCTGTGCTGGGACAACAAAAACCTGTGTGAAAAAAACACCTCAAACTGTCCAACAATTTATTCCAACGAAAGGAATAACAAAAAAAGTAAAATAACAGATTGCTGGATCAATAATTAAACAAACAGGCAACACGTAATATGAATAAATGCAGTTATAAAATACGTATTTCCTTTATGCTTAAGCATCATCATTGAGTGCCTTCTCCGCAACGAAGGTTGGCTACCAAGGATCGCCATTCTACTCTGTTTCTTGCTTTGATGGTGCAGGCTGTCATAGATTGACTTGTCCATCTGTTGATGTTACTCGTCCATGTTAGTCTTGGTCTGCCTCTGCCTCTTTTACCTTGTATTTTCCCTTCAAATATTACTTTTAGTAGGCTGTTGTGTCTTTTAACATGCCCCACAAATTTCATTTGTCTTGTCTTAATTGTATTTAGTAGTTCTCTTTTTATTTTCAGTTGTTTTAAAACTTCATCGTTTGTTATCTTTTCTTTCCATCCAATTCTACCTATTCTTCTATAAATCCACATTTCAAAGGCTTCAATTTTCTGTTCTGTTTTCTTGCCTAATGTCCATGTTTCTGCACCATACAGGAATATATATTAAGCAAGGCATCATTATAATATGAGGTTTGAAAATTAATGGACAAACAAAAAAAGATACATTGTTAGAATTATTACTGACATAAGCCCGGAAAAGCTAAGGCAATTTGACAGATAGATCAACAACTAAAGCGCAGATTATTGGCTTGAAATATTAATGTAGACGACTAAAATTTCGGAAATAGGAGAGATTAAAAATATTCAGCATGCAAAACACACTGTAACAATGAATAAGGAAAATAATGGGTAGAATTTAAAAGTATAGAACAATCGAGCATTGAGAAATGCAGGTAGAAATCCATAATAATAATCACAAAATCTATTTTTTATATGTGTGAAACATGCTCTTACAGCTAGACTATTCTAAAAAAACATATTACTAAAGATAAAACCCATGAAATAGAAAGTATTTTGTTTATTCAACACTTTCGAACGGCACTGATGCGGGGATATTGATAGTGTGGGTTTGTGGAGCTGCAGTCGATCTGATCTCATTCATGATAGACTTAATGGTGTTGCATCCTTTCCAACGGAATCGGCAAAATGTGCACCAGAATTGATTCTATCACTGGCTGGTTTCAGACACTTCCGAATTATTCTTTCTGTCGTTCATTTCTATGTCTTTCCTTTTCTTTCCCTACCGTCCATCCGTAAGTTCGTACTGTTGTGTTTCTAATTTAAGGAAAACCCGCAATATTTGTGCCTTTTCGGCCCGATCCACCAGTCTACGGCACGGATGGTTTTGCCTAACAATTGTTGCCAGACAGTGGTAATTGTTGGTCGACTATTTTGACTTTTACCTGCCACAGATTTCTTTAACGTGCGCCGGTGCACGCGGGACCTCCTATTTTCTGACGTTTTCTGGGATGGCCGGACATCGGATCTCACTACCTAGAGACCAGAAGATAGTAGTCAAGTAGAGACCACGGATTCAATTTAATCAATTTACTGATCTTGTAACAATGTTTAATTGATTTTAAATTGTTTAATTACTTATTTTAAATTTCCACCGTCTTTGGTGGTATTTGAACATCTAGACAACCCGGATCCCCCCCCCAAAAAAAAAAAAAGAAGAAAGAAACAAATACATTTTGTTTTAAAAATATGAAGGCATACTCAGATCAAAAGAAATAACATTGCGACTAAAAGGAAAACAATAGGAAAAATACAATATTTACTCAGCAATTTTTTTTTTGGTGCAGAATCATAGACATTGATTCAGAAAACAAAAAAGAGAATGCAATCCTCTAAAATGCAGATTTATAGAGGAAGTGGATTGACAGATAAGATAACAGTTAGGTTTAAACAGAAAAAAGAACATTAAGAAATTGAGTGTCAAACAAAATTAGAAAAAAAGAGAAATGAAATTTTGCACACACACACAAATAAAATAACTAAAGTGAAATGACCGTATCAAGAGATGGACGTGACGACGAATATCATCATAGTGAGAGAAGGAGTGAAGTGACGCGCATGTAGTAAACATTCTGTGCGGAGACGGAACTTGTTTAGTCTAGTCAACTTGGCAGATCGCCTTCATTTGCGGAGACGGAACTTGTTCTCTACTTGACAGATCACCTTCATTGCAAGACAGATAACTCTAACGTACTCAGATCAAATCCTCAGCACCTTCCTCAATATGAAGTACTTTCCTACAACCTAACGAAAGCACTAAAGATGGTTTCAGCTCAGAGGTATGAAATTCGTAGCATTAGCGGAAAAAAAGGTTATGTTTCGGAAAATTTGATGATGAAAACAAACCACTTTTCCGGATAAGAAAGAAGATGATGTTTTGGAAAAGGTGATGATAAGAAAGAACAACTTTACCAGAGAAGAAAAAGGATGATGTTTCGGTAAAGGTGATGATAAGAAAGAACAACTTTACCAGAGAAGAAAAAGGGTGATGTTTCGGTAAAGGTGATGATAAGAAAGAACAACTCTACCAGAGAAGAAAAAGGATGATGTTTCGGAAAAGGTGATGATCAGAAAGAACAACTTTACCAGAGAAGAAAAAGGGTGATGTTTCGGTAAAGGTGATGATAAGAAAGAACAACTCTACCAGAGAAGAAAAAGGATGATGTTTCGGAAAAGGTGATGATAAGAAAGAACAACTTTACCAGAGAAGAAAAAGGGTGATGTTTCGGAAAAGGTGATGATGAGAAAGAACAACTTTACCAGAGAAGAAAAAGGATGATGTTTCGGAAAAGGTGATGATGAGAAAGAACAACTTTACCAGAGAAGAAAAAGGATGATGTTTCGGAAAAGGTGATGATTAGAAAGAACAACTCTACCAGAGAAGAAAAAGGATGATGTTTCGGAAAAGGTGATGATGAGAAAGAACAACTTTACCAGAGAAGAAAAAGGATGATGTTTCGGAAAAGGTGATGATAAGAAAGAATAACTTTACCAGAGAAGAAAAAGGATGATGTTTCGGAAAAGGTGATGATAAGAAAGAACAACTCTACCAGAGAAGAAAAAGGATGATGTTTCGGAAAAGCTGATGATAAGAAAGAATAACTTTACCAGAGAAGAAAAAGGATGATGTTTCGGAAAAGGTGATGATAAGAAAGAATAACTTTACCAGAGAAGAAAAAAGCATGTTTCGGAAAAGGTGATGATCAGAAAGAACAACTGTACCAGAGAAGAAAAAGGACGATGTTTCTGAAAAGGTGATGATAAGAAAGAACAACTGTACCAGAGAAGAAAAAGGACGATGTTTCCGAAAAGGTGATGATGTGAATGGACCATTTTGCCAGATAAGGAAAAGTCTTAGCGTTAAAATATTTGACCCATATTCTTCCAATGAAGGTTCAAATGTGACCCAGTGAAAGGTCTCTTTAATGGATGTTTCTGCTTAATTAAAAAAAAATGGAAATGGCAGGATAGAACTACCAGCTGTAGAGCTGTGGGAAAGTACCAGACGCATACCAGTGGACAAATAGATACCACAAATAAGACGACGCTGGTTGGATACACACTGTAGTAGCCAAATGAGATTATTACACGATAAGCATTTAATCAGAATCCACAGAGAAAGAGACAATTAGAGGGTGAAAATATACATAGAGAATACAAGTGGTAGCAGAGGTGAAGAAGGTGGGGAATGATATGGAGCGATCTTAAGTGAATAGCATTAAACAGAACAGCTTGGAAAGTGTTTGTTGAAGACTTATGCGCCACAGTGAAAGAGTTTGAAGAGCTGTTTGTTGAAGACATATGCTCCTCGGGGAGATGAAAGTGTTTGTTGAAGACATATGCTCCTCGGGGAGATGAAAGAGTTTGTTGAAGACATATACTTCATAGGGAGCTGAAAGTGTTTGTTGAAGACATATACTCCACAGGGAGCTGTACCTGATCTCATATAAAGATATAGGAACACGCTGAACATATAAATCTAAATTTAAAGACACTAAACATATAAAGAGATATTTAAACACACTAAAAATATAAAGTGATTTAAATACACTGAACATATACAGATATATAGACACGCTGACCATATATAGAGATATAGGAACACGCTAAACATATATAAAATTGTAGGAACATATATATATATAAAGACACTAAATATATAAAGAGATATTTAAACACACTGAACATAAAAAGAGAAATTTAAACACAGAAAATATGAAGAGATTTAAATACACTGAACATATAAAGATATATAGGAACACGCTAAACATATATAGAGATATAGGAACACGCTGAACATATATATAGAAATATAGGAACACGCTGAACATATAATTTAAACAGAAAGACACTGAACATATAAAGAGATATTTAAACACACTAAATACAACCATGTTGAAAATTACCTTTCAAAACAAAAGCATATTATAATAAAAGAAGAGACAAAGTTTAAAATTAACCATGAACAAGAATATGTTACCTGGAAAGACAAATATATGGTGAGCCAAGCTCAGGAAAAATAAAGCCAGTAAAAATGCTTCTTCATTGCAATGAATATTTGATGTCGATACCGCACATTATGAAGACTAAATGTATTATCACATCAGTGCTCAGTAATAAGTTTAGCAGACATGTGAAAGTAGGAGACAAGTTTGGGAAGTATTTCATGGTACCTCGCTGAACTGATGTAATTTGGGAATGTTTTAAGAAAGTACCTCGCTGAACTGATGTAATAAGTTGAATGGGAATTGTTTTAAGAAAGTACCTCGCTGAACTGATGTAATAAGTTGAATGGGAATTGTTTTAAGAAAGTACCTCGCTGAACTAATGCATGGCAAGTTTGATGGGAATTGTTTCATGAAAATACCTCGCTGAACTATTTAATGTTAAGTTTGATGGGAATTATTTCATGACAGTACCTCAATGAACTAATGAATGGTAAGTTTGATGGGAATTATTTCATTAAAGTATCTCGTTGAACTAATGAATGGTAAGTTTGATGGGAATTATTTCATGAAAGTACCTCGCTGAACTGATGTAATAAATTAGAGGGGAATTATATCATAAAAGTACCTCGTTGAACTGATGTATGATACGTTTAATGGGAATTATTTCATGAAAGTATCTCAATAAGTTTTATCGAAATTATTTCATGAAAGTACCTCACTAAATTTGATGGGAATTATTTCATGAAAGTTCCTAGCTGAACTGGTGTATGATAAATTTAATGGGAATTACTTCATGAAAGTACCTCACTAAATTTGATGGGAATTATTTCATGAAAATACCTAGCTGAACTGGTGTATGATAAGTTTAATGGGAATTATTTCATGAAAGTACCTCACTAAATTTGATGGGAATTATTTCATGAAAGTATCTAGCTGAACTGGTGTATGATAAGTTTAATGGGAATTATTTCAAGAACGTACCTCACTAAATGTGATGGGAATTATTTCATGAAAGTACCCAGCTGAACTGGTGTATGATAAGTTTAATGTGAATTATTTCAAGAAAGTACCTAGCTGAACTGGTGTATGATAAGTTTAATGGGAATTTGTTCATGAAAGTACCTAGCTGAACTGGTGTATGATAAGTTTAATGGGAATTATTTCATGAAAGTATCTCGCTGAACTGGTAAATGATATGTTCTCCAAAACCAGCTACTACATTTACAACATATTTATTAAATTAAATAAAAGTCTATGCGTTAATATGTTTCCATGCAATTCTTTCTTCTCTCTCTCTCTCTCTCTCTCTCTCTCTCTCTCTCTCTCTCTCTGTCTTTCTTTCATTTTTTCTCGAAAGTATATGTATGGATGATGTAAGAACGAACATAAAAAATAGTAAAGCGTCCCCCGTCACGCCAAGTGACGTATAGGGAATATGGTGTTAGTGACCATAAATTTTACAGACCTTCGGCACATGATTTTTGGGGTAATTGATCGGTATTACGCCCGTGCCGCTTTACTTTCCCAGAAAAAAATCCGGTACCCATTAAAGCTGGGTGAACCCGGAAGCCGTCGGTTGGGATCGAACTCTACATCTTGTCCTTTGTGGTCCAGTTCACTAACCACTGAGCTATCGCGGCTCCCAAGAATGAACATATTTGTATGAAAATGTGTAAATTAAGATTTCGTGTGTGAATGGGAAACACGTATTTTGTTTTTTGTATGCGAGCATATTTTTTTCAGGAAGAATGTATTTTCTGCATGTGAGAATGTGTATGAGAGTGGATATATTATGTATGTGCATAAGAGATAAAGCTGTATGTGTGTGAGAGTGTATGTATGTCTGAAAAAATGTGTGAAGCGAGAGGCAGAGATTGTTTGCATGGAAAAGAATAGGTCACGATTTGTGTGAAAGTGAATTTTTGAAGATAAGAATGCCATGTTTGTGTCTTCCTGTAAGAGTGGGTATTGTATATGGTCAGAGAGCTTATGTGCTCTGTCTGTATGGTAAAGTGTATGTGTGAACAGTATAATATGTTATGTGTTTTAGAGTATGTGTAAAACAAGTGTTATGGTGTATGAGAGTGCGTTTGATAAAGAATATGTTTTGATGTGAGATTGTGAGAGAAACTATGTATCGGCTGTTTGTGAGAGTGTCTGTCGTGATAAAGAATATGTTGTGCGTGTGGGAGAGTACACATGAGAGAGTATATAAACAGGAGTATTTTAACATGTCTATGTGAGTGTGTGCATGAACAAAGAGCATATAATGTATATGAGATTGTGTGTATGAACATGCGTATACATTGTGCATCAAATATATATATATATGAACTAGAAAGTATTAACTCTTTTCATAAGGAAGCGATTTATCAATGAAACAGAAGAGACTACATAGACAATATTTGTCATGCTTTTAAGAATCAATCTACGTATTAATATTTATCTACCATATAACATATAACATACTTATATGAATTTTTAGATAATTGAACAAGGTATTGGAATTCACGAATACCAAGATGATACAAGACAGGTAAAAATAATATGGTTTGATGACGGTTCACACACTAGTCAAATTTAGAGTGACACACTGTGCGGCGAAACGTACACGGCTGAAGTCGGCACGTTGCACAGCGCGACAATGTTTAATGCAGAATGACATCAACAACAAACACCAGAAGACTGGCAACAGACAATCATCATACCATTATGGAAAAAGGAAGGTAGCAAAAGAGACTGCAATCAATATAGAGGTATATCTCTTCTCAGCCATGTAGAAAAGCTATACGCCAAAATCTTTGAAAAAAAGGCTCAGACCAATAATAGAACTACAGTTAAGCGATTCTCAAATGGGGTTCCGAAAAAAACAGAGGATGCACTGACGCACTATTCACATTAAAACAGCTTGCAGAAAAAACGACAGAACACAATCAAAACTTATACTTAGCCTTCATTGACCAGGAAAAAGCATTCGACAGAGTAAACAGAGAACAATTGTGGGAGATACTAACAACATATGGAGTAAGCCAACATCTAACCAACCTTATTAAAAGTCTCTACATCAACAGCAGCTGCAGGGTGAGAACAGCAGCAGGCTGCACAGACCACTTTGAAGTTAGATCAGGTATAAGACAGGGGTGTGTACTATCCCCCCTACTGTTTATTACATACATGGACTATATATGCAAGCTAGCCAACCCATCAGAGACAGAGGAGATCAGCGAGCTTTTATTTGCAGACGATCAAGCACAAATACATGAAACAATAGAAGACCTACAAGAACACGTAAACAAACTCAACATCTCAGACACAAAATACAACATGAAAATCAACATCAACAAAACAGAAGTCATGAATGTCGCCAAAAATAAACAGAACATCAACATAACTATAGAAGGCAGTCAACTAAAACAAGTAGAGGAATTCAAATAACTAGGAAATCTAATCTTCTTCTACCTTTTATCTCCCAGTGGAGCACAGGTCTTCAACAAACACTTTCCAAGTCGTTCTGTTTTTTGCAATTCTTTTAAGATCATTCCATGTTTTCCTCATCATCTTCATCTCTGCTTCGATCTGTCTTCTCCAAGAATTCCTTTGTCTTCCTCTTTGTCTTTTCCCCTGGGGATTCCAAAAAAGGGCCTGTTGTGTAATACTCTCAGTTGGCTTCCGTAGTGTGTGTCCTATCCATCGCCATCGTCTTCGCTGTATCTCTTTATCCACTGGTATTTGACCGGTACATTTCCATAATTCCACGTTAGTGACTTTGTCCTGCCATTTCCATCCCTTTATTCTGCGTAAGCATCCATTAATGAAAGTCTGTACCTTCGTGATTGTCAATTTTGTTATTCTCCATGTTTCACAGCCATATAATAGGACCGACTTAACATTTGAGCTCAAACATTTAATTTTTGTATTTAACCTAATTTCTTTGGATTTCCATATGTTTCCCAGTGCAATGAAAGCTCCTCTTGCTTTTGATATCCTTATTTTGGTATCATTTTCTGTTCCTCCCTCTTTATCTATATTACTGCCCAGATATATGTAAGATTGTACGTCTAGTAGAGGTATTTCTCCTAGTTTTATTTGGTTATTGCCAACTGCATTAATTCTCAAAATGTTGGTCATATCTCTATTAATCTTTAGTCCTAGCTGTTGTGATCTCTCATCTAATATACTCATTTTATCCTGCATCTGTTGATGGCTGTGTGATAGGAGAGCTATGTCATCAGCAAAGTTTAAATCATCAAGTTGTTTGGTCAGTGACCACTGGATCCCATTTCTGTTGTTTTGAGTTATTTTCATAATCCAATCTATGGCGAATAGAAAGAGAAATGGAGATATAAGGCATCCTTGCCTTACTCCTGTTCTTTTTTCAAATGCTTCTGTAAGCTGTCCTTCATGCACTACACTACATTTTGTTCCTTCATACATTGTTTTTATCAGGTTAATAAACTTTATGGGATTCCGTAATGACTCAGCAACTTCCAAAGCATTCTTCTGTCTAAACTATCAAATGCCTTTTCGTAATCTATGAATCCAATATAAAGTGAGGATTTTAGTTCTAGACTTTGTTCAACTATTATACGTAGAGTAGTTATTTGATCAGCACATGATCTGTTCTTCCTAAAACCTGCTTGTTCATCTCTCAAGTGTTTCTCTATAGCCTCCTTTAGTCTCTCCAGAATGATTCTGCCTAATATTTTTCCTGGCACTGATAGTAGCATAATTCCCCTATAGTTTGTGCATTCATGTAAACTTCCTTTCTTTGGTAGTTTGATCATATAACCTTCTCTCCAGTCTTTAGGTATTTCTTCCCTCTCCCAAATTGTATCCAATAGATCTTTTAACATCTTGGTAGAGGTGTTAATATCTGCTTTGGTGGCTTCCGAAGGAATTTCATCTGGTCCTGTGGCTTTACCATTTTTTAATAGTTTGATGGCTTTCATTATTTCTTCTTTGCTTTGTTTTCCGCAGTTAACGTGTAACTCTCTTCTGCTGGTAGTATATCTGGAGGATTATTTGAGCTCGGTCTGTTCAAATGTTCTTCAAAGTGCTCTTTCCATCTCTCCATTTGTTCCCTTATATTACTAAGCAGATTTCCTTTCTAAAGGAAATTAGGAAGTCTAATGACAAACAATAATTCTCAAACAGCAGAGATAGAATCAAGATGCAACAAGGCTTGTCAAATCATTGGACAGTTATCGCCACTATTGTCCAACAAGGAAATAACTCTGGAGGCAAAACCAGCTTATATTACTAAGCAGATTTCCTTTCTAAAGGAAATTAGGAAGTCTAATGACAAACAATAATTCTCAAACAGCAGAGATAGAATCAAGATGCAACAAGGCTTGTCAAATCATTGGACAGTTATCGCCACTATTGTCCAACAAGGAAATAACTCTGGAGGCAAAACGAGCACTATACAATACAATCTTCATCCCAACGTTGTGCTACCAATGCCAGACCTGGACCCTAGATGCAAGAACAATAAGGATAACATCTACAGAGATGAAATGTGTTAGACGAATGGCAGAAAACAGTCTCAGAGATAAGATCAGAAATGAAGAACTGAGAAAAATGCTAGGAATAGCCCCCGCCATAGAATATATAAGGAAACAACAGATAAAATGGTTTGGCCACGTGACAAGGCAGAAAGAACAAAACACAACACAACAAGCCTTCAACAAACGTCGTGAGAACACCAGACCCAAGGGTCGACCACGATAAAAGATGGGTCGATGGAATATTAGAAGCACTAGGAAACATAACAGCAGCAGAGGCGAACAGAAGAGCAAAAGACCGCAAATTATATCTCCCCTCGACGCTGAAAGGCAGATGAGGAAGGAAAGAAGAAGAAAGAGAAGCACAGCGCGTCGAAACGTACTGAAGAAGTTAATATATAAATATATATGAACAAGAGTTTCAAACGTTTGTATAGTTGTATGTGTATAGTAACAGGAGCATGTAATGTTTGTGAAAGTGTGATTATATGAAAAAGAATATATAATATGTGTGAGAGTGTGTGTTAAAATAAGAGTGTATATTGTGCTGGAGAGTGTGTGCTTATATGAACAAGTGTATATAATGTGTTTAAGAGTGTGTGTGTGTGTGTGTGTGTGAAACAAGAGTATATAATGTGTGTGTGAGTGTGTGTGTGTAAAAAGAAGAGTATATAATGTGTGTGAGAGTGTGTGTGTGTTGAAACAAGAGTATATAATGTGTATGAGAGTGTGTGTGTGTTGAAACAAGAGTATATAATGTGTGTGAGAGTGTGTGCATGTATGAGAATATGAACAAGAGAATATAATGTGTGTGAAAGTGTGTGCATATGAACAAGAGTATATAATGTGTTTGAGTGTGTGTTTATAAGAACAAGTGTATATAGTGTGTGTGAGAGTGTTTGTGAATGAGAGTGTTTTATTTGTCAGTGGAAGAGTGATCTATGTCTATGTTATGTTCAAGCAATAAAGAAAATGACTGAACATAAAATATTCCACATTTCCAATATTCAAATATCATGTCCTGAAGTAATCGATAAGATAAACAAAGCAGCTATAAATGACACGTGACGCGTCAAGAAAACCAGACCCTTTCGTTCTACATATTGCAATGGTCAGTGATTCCCAAACTATATAAAATAGGTAATTGATCATGTTTTTTTTTAATATCAAGCTCTGATCTAGTCCACAATGTAGACTTTGTATTATATTAATACTAATAGTCGCAGCAGTAGCTGTAGTAGTAGCAGCAGCAGAAGTAGCAGTAGTAGTTGCAGTAGTGGCAATCAATAGTCAGAAGTAGCAATATAAATAGTGCTAGCAGTAGTAATAGTCGTATTAATAGTAGTTGTAGTAGTATCAGTAGTAGTAGTATCAGTAGTAGTAGTATCAGTAGCAGTAGCAGTAATCTATCTATCTATTGACCTTTCGAGCCGTAACCGGCCCATAGGGCGTAGACCAAGATACACCTTCTCCTATATGAATTTTTGTTCTAGCAGTTTTCTTTTAAAGATATTTTATCAAATCTCGCCATCTGTCTCTGTTCTGTGCAAGCAGTTCTATCTCATTGAGGGAGCCGATTCCTGCTGCTCTTGCCTCTCTCATCAATGTTCTTCTCAGTGTCTCCCTGGGTCTTCCTCTTTTTCTTTTACCTGTTGTTTCCCATATGAGGGCTTGCTTTGCTATTCGATTATTATCTCTTCTCATCACATGTCCAACGTATGACCATCGTCTTTTCTTTATTACTGAAGATATTAGTGGTTGATTGGCGATTTCTCTAATTTCCTCGTTTGTTTTGAATTCGTTCCATTCTATACCAAGTATTTTCCTTAGACATTTATTTTCGAATGCGTTCAACTTTGTTTCTATATCTCTTGTTGTTTTCCAGCTTTCACACGCATACGTAAGGGTTGATAGTACATTTGATTTGAATAGCCTAAGTTTTGTGTTTGTGCTAATGAGTTTTGATTTCCACAACTTTTCAAGGCTTCTGAAAGACATTGCTGCTTTAGCCAGTCTGTAGCAGTAATAGCAGAAGGATATGAATTTTGTAAAATATTATTTTAGTTAGGGAATTGAATGTAATTATTGTAATCTATTCATTTGGGAAAATCGTCTGGTTTATCTACTCACAGTACTTTCTTTCTAAGCGTATCTGATTCCTTAATAAAGGATCAGGTACCAATTTTTTGCCACAGAGCAGACTGAAGGACGTGTTTTGAACTCTAATGTTCGTAATGTAATCAAACGTCTAGAGTAAAGATCTAATACAGCGGCGGATATTCAGAGGACGCAACGGAGGTCATGGATCCTCTAATATTTTATTAAAATAAATAACACAATCTCAATCCAGCTCAGTGAGTTAGTGTTGTACTTGTTGTACTATGAAAATTCCCTGGACAGCCAAAAAGACCAATGAGGAAGTTCTCAAAGAGGCCAACACAAAAAGGCAGCTCCTAAAAAACATCACTATGTTAGTGTACACTCAACCATTATATCCAGTTTTCTGTGATATAGCTCAAGTAATTCAAGCCGTTACTAACAGGTAGTCTCAATATCGATGAAGATCAAACCTACTACAAGAGTATAACGATATCTATCTGTCATCCTTGCAATGGGTATGAGGTTAGGGAGGCTATCCCCGATAGCAGCTCCCCCCCGTTTCCTTTGACAACGACCGGCGGATCGGCCAATCAAGTGGTGTTCACTCCCTATCGTAAGTTTATGGCTTTAGGGAGAAAAAAAATAGTCCCTTCTTCTAAGTCACTGCGCTGCGTCTTATTATGAAAAGAACTTGAGAAAAATATAAGAGAAGTTAATTAACAAGCAAATCTATGCTATTTTTCTAACTTAAATGCAAGTAACTAATATATTATGTTATAATAATGATTATGATAAGTTAGTCCCCTAATTGACGGAACTATTTTACATTGGGCTAACATATTGCCGTAATCTTAATGTGCAAATTATTAGGTTCAAGGTCAACTTAAAATTCGGATGCAAACGGAGATGAATCAAGATGGTAATATTATTAATTATTGTTTCTTTATAGCTGGATACTGCCTTTTCCTAACGAAATGAAGTTGAGAGTAGAATTAGACCAACTCCAACATTATCACTGCTTCATGCGGAGAAAGTAGCAGCATAATATTTCATAAAATGTATTAAGGTACGATCAACGAAGATCAAACTCAAATGATTACCTTACTATCTATGAGTAGAACGAAGTAACCATAACGTCTATTTAGCTCGCGCTGTATGCTTTTAAGCAAATACAAGAGTGTATGGCCTTCTGAAGGCTATAGTGACATAAACATTTTTACAAAACTCACCTAGGGTTGTAGTTAGGCGAACTTCAAGTCAATACCATTTGCAAAGAAAAAAGATCGACGAGTGAGTTTGTTGTACGAATATATTCTAATGTAAGTATACGAGTAGTCTATGCATTAAAAAAAAAAATTATACATGTAATTCGATCACTCATAACGTCCTGACCTCCTCAAGTTTCGAACCCATCGTCCGCTGCTGATATAATCATCATCATGTGCCATACCGGTTGGCGCAGGCGATCATGTCCTTCCACAAACTTCTATCTACAGTGCATCGTATCAGTTCTGTTCTTGAATGTTTTCCATGCCATGACACCAAGCTATCCAGTATTTTCTCTCTTTGTCGTCCGTGATCTCTCTTTCCTTTTATTTTGTCAGTTGTAACCAAGTATTTCAACTTTCTTCTTCTCATGATGTGCCCGAAAAATGATGATTGTTTCTTTCTGATGTTTTTTAGGAGCTGCCTTTTTGTGTTGGCCTCTTTGAGAACTTCCTCATTGGTCTTTTTGGCTGTCCAGGGAGCTTTTAACATTCTTCTGAGAAATCCCATCTATGTGGCCTTTGATCGTCTTTTCATTTGTTTGTCTACTGTCAATGATTCGCTTTCATAGGTCAGAATTGGTTCTATATAGCACCGATGAACTCTCTTTCTCATTTCTATCGACATAGATTTGTTGCATAAGATATTTTTCATTTTCTGAAATGCTATTTTGTCCTGAGCTATTCTGCCTTTTTTTTTTTTATTTCTGTGCTTATCTGATATGAACGGTTAAAACCCTCATTTATATACTTGGTCTAGGTAGATATAAATTCCAAGCACACACATTAACACACACAGACATATATATATATATATATATATATATATATATATATATATATATATATATATATATATTTATTCTTTATCCCCTGATCATAGAGCTTATTGGGATACTATTGACTGACTTTGTCAACCACACCCCACATGTCTTTCTATATTCAGTCATTCTTTAAGACTGTGCAGCAAACTCGAGGACTGTCCATTCTCAGATATTATCTTCCCATTTCCTTCTCTGCCAACCTCTCTTTCCTCCTCAGTTTACAGTTCCCAGCGGGACGGTCTTTACAACGCCAAATGATGAACATATCGGTCAACCCTTTCAGTTTCATGTTCTCCGATTACCTGTGTCGGTATATATATATATATATATATATATATATATATATATATATATATATATATATATATATATATATATATATATATATATATATATATATATATATATATATATATAAATGAGGAAGGTACTATGCAATCCATTTTTGACAATCAAAGTAAGAAAAAGAGTTCTTAAATGTTATGTAGAGTCAGTCTTAACATTTGGATGTGAATCATGGACAAAGACAACAAACACAATAATCACTGGAATCTGTAGAAATGTGGTTTTACAGAAGAATGTTGAGAATACCAGGGACAGCTAAGAAGAGTAATTAAAACGTTCTGAAAGAGGCCAAAACAAAAATCATTATTTTTTGGCCATGTAATATGAAGAAACAGCACAAATTACTGTATGAAAATTAACTCAGCAAAAACAGAGGCTATAAGAATAAGCAAATTAAGACACCCATTATACATTAAGATCAAAGATAAATAAATAAAACAGGTAGAGGAATTCAAGTATTTAGGCACAATGTTCACAGAAGATGGAAAACTAGACAGAGAAATTGACATGAGAATACAAAAAGCAAATGCTGTCACATACCAGTTTTCACCATTGCTAAGACATCCAAACATTTCTATGCCAGCTAAACAACAAATGATAAATAGCATTTTCATACCAACTTTGTGCTATGAAAGTAAAACATGGACCCTTTCTAAATCACATTTAAGAAAGATCAATACATGTGAGATGCGATGCTTGAGAAAAGTAACAAACAACACAAGAATGATAGAATACCAAATGAAACCATAAGAAAAATAGTAGGCACAAAACCCTGCAAAGAATATATAGAACAACAACAACTTAAATGGTTTGGCCACCTGGTCAGAATGAATCCTTACCAATCACCATCAAAGGCGTTCTTCTCGAGAATGCATGGAAAAAGACCAAGAGGAAGACCAAGACGAAGATAGATAGATGCAGTGACAGAGACATGTAACAACAAAGGAAAGTTATTAATTCAGACAGTTCGAGCAGCTCAAGAACGACAAATGATATAAACCACGACACCTTTTAGGTATCAGTGAAAAGAGAAAAGAGGAAGAAGAATGAGAAGAGAACAACTGGAATATTTTGTAACAACTGGGAAAATTGAGGGACGAAGAGATAGAGGAAAGCAAAGAGAAAAAATACAGCTTAAGAGAATGGCTTGGCACAAGGTCAACAACAGAAATGATAAACAACTGTCGAGATCGAAAATTGTGGAGAGACATGATCACCTACGGCAGCAGGCTCGGTACTTGATGATGATGATGACGATGATATATATATATATATATATATATATATATATATATATATATATATATATATATATATAATTAACTTGTTATGTTTAGTTCAGCTGCAGCTGTTAACAGAAATTTATCTTTAAAATGTTGAGAGATCTAAAATGTAATGTTATATTTTCACATTTTTAAGGGACTTGGGTACACACCCTGACAGTTTGAGCACCCCTTGTATCAACACACTTATATTTTGGCTTTCGGAAAACTTCATGCTGCCGGAAATTGCCGACAAGTATCTCTTTCTTAAGTCGGATTGGTTGCTTCCCCCTTTCACTCTTATTTTCCTCTCTTGAACAGAAGAAAATATGCGAAAATGTTCAGCAGATATTATTTGTTACTTTACTGTAGTTCGATCTGCATTTAAATACCTTGCTCTATTGCTAACAAACGACTGGATGATAACATGAGATATAAAAAAACCCAACAGCAACATTTGTAATAAAACGTATAAATTGAACACCAAATACTAATTGATTCTTCCCAGAGCAAAATTGGGCTATGAAGCATAGATTATAGGCAGAAATGCTAAAATATTAATAAACACTTTTTGAATACAAAGATACGCCCTGTTGAGGACGGAGTGTGTCAGTCACAGCAGCGATTTAGTGGACAAATCAACATACAAAAGCACATATTTTTATCTTCAGCGTGCTCAGTTTTCAAATAAAAATTTTCAACTCAAATGTTAAGTCGGTCCTATTATATGGCCGTGAAACATGGAGAATAACAAAATTGACAATCACGAAGGTACAGACTTTCATTAATGGATGCTTACGCAGAATAAAGGGATGGAAATGGCAGGACAAAATCACTAACATAGAATTATGGAAATGTACCAGTCAAATACCAGTGGATAAAGAGATACAGCGAAGACGATGGCGATGGATAGGACACACTCTACAGAAGCCAACTGAGAGTATTACACAACAGGCCCTTTTTTGGAATCCCCAGGGGAAAAGACAAAGAGGAAGACCAAGGAATTCTTGGAGAAGACAGATCGAAGCAGAGATGAAGATGATGGGGAAGACATGGAATGATCTTAAAAGAATTGCAAAAAAACAGAACGACTTAGAAAGTGTTTGTTGAAGACCTATGCTCCACTGGGAGCTAAAAGAAAAAGGGTGCTCAGTTCTCGTTTATGCGTGTTTGTCCTCCTTTTTCGCCTAAACTTAAACCGTGGCTGGCACATCCCGTCTTCGGCAACACAAGCACATCGTGTTATTTCCGAATGTTGCACCTACCCCATACATCATGAAACATTGAATGGGGTCAAGATAACAAGACTTTAAAAATGAGGAAAGAAGATAATACAGAAAATGAAGACAAATGTTGCAGAAGAACACTGAGAATATCGTGAACAGAAAAAAAGAGCGAATATCTCCTCTTGAAAAAGAAATAAAATAATTCAAATGTTATATTTCCGAATAATGGTTGGTAGAGAAAAATATCAAAATAAGTAAAATGAAATAGTTTTATCATGTCAAACGCTCGGTTGGTCTAGATAAGGTACCTAGTACATATATGTATATAGGGAGGGACAGACAGGTAGATAGATAGATAGATAGATAGATAGATAGATAGATAGATAGATAGATAGATAGATAGATAGATAGATAGATAGATAGATAGATAGATAGATAGATAGATAGATAGATAGATAGATAGATAGATAGATAGATAGATAGATAGATAGATAGATAGATAGATAGATAGATAGATAGATAGATAGATAGATAGATAGATAGATAGATAGATAGATAGATAGATAGATAGATAGATAGATAGATAGATAGATAGATAGATAGATAGATAGATAGATAGATAGATAGATAGATAGATAGATAGATAGATAGATACTAGACCTTTGTTATAAGATAAATCTCAGAGTAGTTAACATGAGAGACAATTTCCAACGAGTACAAGTTAGATGATAAAGATGATGAGAACGGTTTTTATTCTTCAAAATGTTGATCAAATAGAAAGCTGGTTGCCAAGTAGATGATTTCTGGCTCTCGAAGACAAGGTGACCGAGGTTTCCAAACACAATCAACATCATCATGTGCCATACCGGTTGGCGCAGGCGATCATGTCCTTCCATAAACTTCTATGCACAGTGCATCGTATCAGTTCTGTTGTTGACTGTTTTCCATGCCATGACACCAAACTATCTAGTAGTATCTCTCTTTTGCTCGTCCGCAATATTTTTTTCCCTGTATTTTGCCACTTGTAACCAAGTATTTCAACTTTCCTCTTCTCGTGATGTGCCAGAAAAATGTTGATTGTTTCTTTGTGATGTTTTTTTAGGACCTATCTTTTTGTTTTGACCTTATTGAGAATTTTCTCGGTGGTCTTTTTAGCTGTCCAGGGAACTTTAAACATTCTTCTGAGAAATCCCATCTCTGTGGCCTCTAATCGTCTTTTCGTGTGTTCATTGTTCATGATTCGCTTCCATAAGTCAGAATGGGTTCTATATAGCACCGATGAACTTTCTTTGTCACTACTATTGACATAGATTTGTTTCATCCGACGTTTTTTTTTTCATTTTCTGAAATCCTATTTTTGGCCTGAGCTATTCTGTTTTTTATTTCTGTGGTGCATCTTCCATCTGATGTTATTATTGTTCCCAAGTATTTGACGCGCTGCACTTTTTCAGATTTGTCCTGTTTATTTTTATACTACACGATGCTGATGATTGTTTTTTCTTTTTGCGAGTTGCTTCTGTTTTTTTTACTATTCAGACTGAGACCTTTCTTGTTGCTTTATTTTACTATTATGTCTATCATTTCTTGCAATGCATCCTCTATCTCTGCTATTAAGACTGTGTCATTGCATATCCCAAATTGTTTATTTTGTAACCGTTGACTTCAATTCCTTTTATATCTACTATTGCCCATACACAATATCGTCCTTTTTTTCTCTATCAGGGTTTAACTAAATCTATGACTCGAAAATCTCGCAACAATTACACTTATTTACGGCCGTTATTGAACAGCCCTATAGACAACTGTCCACAAATAGGACACATAGTAAGGCCCAGAAATTGCAACAACTGTGGCTATTGCTGAAGTTGTATAATTTATTGACCCGATATCTACACGGTGTAAGTACTTCGTCGCCAGAGAACTTTTATTGCGGAACCTCGTTTATTATATAATTATTATTACAGCTCTTAAAGTTATAAGTGTCTCATAGCATTATTGCCGCTGAGCGTAGTCCAGTGCTCTCTACTTGGATGCCATTAGTTCCCAGATCAAAAGGGCAATGGTCATATTTTTTTTTCATCTGAGTCAACTGGAGAACGTAGGATGAGGAAGAGGTCATGACTCGAGCGGATGCGCTTGCACAATTACTGGGAAATGTTATCCTGGTAACGGGAGGGGAACATATATTAGAGGAGATGGTCGTAACTTAGTGAGTCTGAAAGCTGAAATTGCGACAAGAGAAAACAAACTTGGAGCGAATGGAAAATATTCATGAGCGGAAGTCGGAGGTTTATGTACAGACAATTGTACCATTTCCAACCTAGCGTCTTATATAATAGTTAACAATGACATTTGACAATAAGTTACACATGTTACCTGTTTTACCTGGTTAGTGAACTGGACTACAAAGGACAAGGGGTAGGGTTCGATCCCAACCGACGACTTTTGGATTCACCCAGCCTTAAATGGGTATCGGATATTTTCTGTGAAAGTAAAGCGACACGGGCGTAATACCGACCACATTACCCCGAAAATCATGTGCTGAAGGTCTGTAGAATGTATAGTCACTAACACCATACTCCTATACGCCACTTGGGGCTCTTTACATTTTACCACTGTGATACCAGTGCTAACTAATGACGGACGTCGAATTCGAAACTTAAGGAGGCCAGAACATGAGTTCGAGACTGAACTTTTAAATTGACCTTTAATCTTTGACCCTTTGTATCCAAACGCAGTGATTATTACAGTAAGCACTTGATAAATTCGCCTCCCCATCGGTACTACATCTATTAAGTTTCAATAAAAAAAAAAAAGATAGAACGCCGTCTGATTAGTTGGTCTTTTGCTGCCATGGTAACGGGAAAAGAGGGAGGAGCTAATTGCTGAAATGCCAACCAAATTCTCATACACATTGCAAGGTCGATGGATGCCGCTAAACTATTGTTCTAAGTTTGACATCCACAGACATTGATGTCTATTGTTTTAGTAACGGTTTGAATTGTTTGAGCTATATCCCGGCCATAATAGGGAAAACGGTTACTGGTTGTACACTGACGTTTAACTCATTGAACTGGAATGTGATTGTTTTATGTTTTCTGATAAAACAGAGCATTCATGGTCGCCGTTGCCTCCTCTGAACATTCGCCGCTGGTTCTAGCATATGGTATGTTAAAAGCTTTACGTGATTACGTGTTAGAAGCTTTACGTGATTACGTGTTAGAAGCTTCTAACATACCATTTTTTTGTATTTTTTAATTTTTCCTCATATTCAGCTTTACTGCAGTTTCGCATTTTTGTGCATTCATTTGCATTTCTTTGCCTTAACCCCTTTCTAACATATGGATTTGAAAGCGTCATATCCACTCAGACTTTAGGAAGAAAATCAAAAGCCTTTGAAAACAAATGTCTACTGAGGATTTCAACAATAGCTGGAAAAATTACATTTAAAACGAAATCATCATCATCATGTGTCATACCGGTTGGCGTAGGCGATCATGTCCTTACACAATTTTCTATCAGTGCATCGTATCAGTTCTGTTGCTGACTGTTTTCCATGCCGTGACACCCACCAAGCTATCCAGTATTTTCTGTTTGTCGTCCTTGATCTTTCTTTCCTTGTATTTTGCCTGTGGTAAACAAGTATTCCAACTTTCCTCTTCTCGTGATATACCCGAAAAATGTTGATTTTTTTCTTTCTTATGTTTTTTATGAGTTCCCTTTTTTTCAATTCTCTTTGAGAATTTCCTCATTGGTCTTTTTAGCTGTCCAGGAAAGTTTCAACATTCTTCTGAGAAATTCCATCTCTGTGGCCTTTAACCGTCTTTTCATTTGAAAGAATATATATATTTGAACAGATAATAGACGAATCTAAACAAAAATACGTGTTCAGCCCCATAAGAAGAAATCGCTGGAAACATATCGGTCATGTTTTAAGAACAAATGAAGAAAGACATCCTCACCAGGCATTCATGTGGCAACCATCTGATACAAGAAAACAAGACATACCAAGTGATCGCTATGCAGAACAATTACTAGGGAAGACATAGTCATGAGACTAAGAACAAAAACCTACATGAACAAGACCTCCATATTTTATCAAAGTTTCTGAAAGTCATTGCTGTTTTTACTATTCTACTTCCTTTGTGTCTTCACAACTATGCAATTTCCGAGATATAAAATGTGATATACACATTATTTTCCAGATATGTTTTTTTTTTTTTTGCTTATAGATGAAATTTATTTCAAATTCTTTCGTTTGCTATGCATATATATGTGTGTGCGTGTGTATGTGTGTGTGTCTGTATGTGTGTGTGTATGTGTGTGTATGTGTGTGTGTATGTGTGTGTTGATGATAATGAGGATTGTTTTGTTGTTTGCCATTATTTACATGTTTCACTTTTGTCTTGATGTTTAGTTGTATGTGTGTCTTTGTGCTGAATGTTCACTCGTTAGGTATTAATGATTATTGAGTTATTGAATTATTTGTGGGTTATCATCATTGAACTCCGAACATGTCCATAGGTGCTCAGATCCCCTCCTCAGCATGTCCCGCAGTGTCCAGCGAATGACGACTCCAGTTCTGTGTTGGTTGATTAGTCTTTTTACACGCCCACTATGTTTCTCGTTTTTGGCTGTGCCTATCTTAAATCCAATCTCATTCATCCGAAGGAGTGACGTTGACTCATGGTTGTCGAAGTCCTGTGTCCTTCCCACTTCCAGGAGAGCATTGATGATGTCCGCCCGATCCATTGTTTTATCATCTTCAACGATAACGCACCTGTCCGCTCTTTCATTTCACCGTACTCCTGCATGTCATGGGACGTAGACAAAGGTGACCTGACATATTTTTGACTTCTGCAATGATTCTACCCACTTCATGCGTACACAGCCCGCCTCCACTTTTATCATGTTCATCGAATCACTCAGAATGCAGGCGTGGGTGTAGTCTTGATACACTAACTAAAGAATGCATTGGTCACTGCCATGACCTCCATCGTCATGCTACTCGTGGTCATACCGTATGCACCACTGTCTTCCTTGACCATTCTGCTTGCCGAAAGTGCTGTTAATGCCCATGCACTCCTTTAGTGTCGTATTACAGATCCGTCTATTTAGATGACTGTACCTTTCTCATCGGTGTTATCCCAAGTGACACCGTTGACCTCCACATTGACAACAACTGAGTTCTGTTCTCTACATTTCCTGTTGAGTATGACAATACACGAGAATGTTCCTCTGAATGACGTAGGCACCGGTATCCACTCCTCGCCACAAATAAAAGTGATAAGCTCACAGACATTTTTAATAACATCTTCTGCTCGGCACACCCATGATTTACATCTTTTCAGCATGACACCCTTCCCTGTGTTGAGCTCATGATGCAATAGATGCCCTTTATCTGCACTTATCTTCAGGTATACTCGTGCCCTCCAGATCTTGATCCTGTCATCCATTGTTGTAAAGTCGAGAATAGTGTTAATGGTACAGTTATTTACTGAGGTAAAAAGAGCAGTGAGAAAATTATCGAAGAAGACAACACAAAAGGGAGCTCATCAAAAACATCAGAAAGAAACAATCAACATACTTCGGGAACATCATGAGAAAAGGAAAGTTGGAAAGCTTAGTTACAACTGGCAAAATAAAAGGAAAGAAAGATCGTGGACGACAAAGAGAGAAAATACTAGATAGCTTAGTGGCATGGCATGGAAAACAGCCAACAACAGAATTGATAAGATGCACTGTAGTTAGAAGATTGTGAAAGGACATGATCGCCTACGCCAACCGGTATGGCACCTGATGATGATGATAATTTACTGAGGATCGCGAGTTTGTTTCCTCGGAAGCATGGATTTGTGAACATAAACTGTTTCCTTTGAGTAGTTCTTTAGCAAAGTTTTGTAGTCTCCGTCACTGGCAGGTGTGTCTGCCATTCTCCTCCTATTATTACCTTTCGTATCACATCGCTGTTTTAGGTCTTGTATTCCTTTATTTCCATATCTACTACAGATGTAGATTTCATTGCTGCTGTAATCATTCTTATTGCTTGATTTTGTAGTTTATCCCACCCTGTAGGGTTGCACTTGCCACCAACTGGGCCACGTTGTTTGACCGTATTCTGGGTGTGGTTGGATGCCTTGTCGCTATATTTGGTTGTTAATATTCTACTAATGGCTCCCCATATTGCACCACTTCACTTTGTCCGAGGGACTATTTTTCTGCTGATTTTGATTTATTCTTTGTTTGTTATTTGATTGTTTCCAGACCATCATCTTGTTAAATGTTACCATAACACGTGGATGTATTGCCTGATTGCCTTCTTTTATAAGAGCCTCACGTTTATCGATAGTATCTGCATGTGTGAGAGGGAAAAGAGGAGGACAAAGATTTGTCAGTATTGATGATAATGCACTATTTTTCTACTCATTTGATTAGATCATCGACATCTCTCTGTAACATTTTTATGGCCGTTATTGCATATATTTTTTTCAAGGCAGTGCTGATGTCAAATTCAGAAGACAAAAGGCGGATGAGAAAGGAGACGAGGTCAGGCACCACGAATACATCCTGTTCAATCTGCGGATGGATCTGTCTGTCCAATATTGGCTGATTCAGCCACAAAAGAAGTTGTTTAGCAAACCAGCATCCAGCATAAGACACTTAAATTTTTTACCAAACTACTAACGTATCATGATTGCTTGCTACCAACCGTCTATCTAGAGACTACAAAGGCCATTGCATAAGTATATATACACATATTGTTCTATATTTCTCAGGAGAATGTTGAAAGTTCCCTGGACAGCTAAAAAGACCAAATGAGTAAATTCTCAAAGAGGCCAACACAAAAAAGGATCTCCTAAAAAACATCAGAAAGAAACAATGAACATTTTTCGGGCACATCACGAGAAGAGGAACGTTGGAATACTACTTGGTTACAACTGGAAAAGTAAAAGAAAACAGAAATCACGGACGACAAAAAGAGAAAATACTGGATAGCATGGTGCCATGGCATGGAAAACAGTCAACAACAGAACTGATACGATGCACTGTAGATAGAAGATTGTGGAAGGACATGATCGCCTACACCAACCGGTATGGCACATGATGATAAGCTATACACAACACCAAGTCATTGGCAGACGTTGATTTGCTTTGATCCGACGGATGTTTTGCACAAGGTCGCTTATAAGGAGCAGTGTAGGTAACTGAACTGTACAACACAAGGTCGCTTATAAGGAGCAGTGTAGGTAACTGAACTGTAACACAAGGTCGCTTATAAGGAGCAGTGTAGGTAACTGAACTGTACAACACAAGGTCGCTTATAAGGAGCAGTGTAGGTAACTGAACTGTAACACAAGGTCGCTTATAACGAGCAGTGTAGGTAACTGAACTGTAACACAAGGTCGCTTATAAGGAGCAGTGTAGGTAACTGAACTGTAACACGAGGTCGCTTATAAGGAGAAGTGTAGGTAACTGAAAGTCGCAAATGATGGCTAATTTTTTAGTTAGCCGAGTTGGCAGTGTTTCACTAGCGTTTGGCTTTTCGTGGCAAGGCGCCGTGCCAAGGAGTACGGGTTCGATCCTGCACGGACCATATTTTGTTCTTTGTTTTTTTCCTGTTATTGATTATTTGTCATTTTTTTCCGAATGCTGTAAACATTCCTCTTCCTCAGAATTGATTCGCTGATTATCGCCTCGGACGTTTCCCTCTATAATAATATTCATTTATTATTATTTGTTTCTAGGTAACAGAAACCATAGCTCGGACTTTCGTTCAGTATGGCGGATAGGCGGGAGGAACCGTTGAGGATCTGTCTGAAAAGTGTTCCTGCGTGGTTGCAGTTTCCTCAAATTCCAAGTTCAGTTTGCTGTCTAAGCTACTAAGCTTAGTGATCTGTGTACATCGTGAGCTGTGTATTTCATCCAGATCGTGTTTCGATATTCCGTTTGTTGACGATGAATGATGATATCGTATGACGAATGACAGTTTGGCTGCGTTCACTTTTGGTGCAGTCATGCCTTACGTCTTTTAGCGTGTGCTGTTGCTGCTATGATGGGGACTGCAGCTGCATTTCTTTGATTGGATCCTCCAATGAGATGAAATGTTAATTCGGATGATTCCACTGTCACGGGCGGTTGAGCAAGTATGGACTTTAATTCGTTTGCAGTGATACCGGGACCTTCGACTAACTACAATTACAACCTTAGTTATGCTATCCATACTTTAGCAATGCCTTTCTACTATTTTGCCCATCTATTTGCACTCTGCTCTCGTGGTGTGTATCTATGTCGTGATACATTTCTGCACATTACTGTTTACGTTTCAGTCTCCACATCAGTACTTCTTCCCAAACTTTGTCGAACATTTCACGTTGAACAAATTCATTCAGCTATTTCATGTCTCCTGTCCTGGAAGACATCTTAAGTCCCCTAGGAGAGGCATATGATTTGATACTCAGTATTATTGTATTGTTTAAATCCTGCCTGGTGTAATTGTCTAAATCCTGCCTGATGTATTTGTCTAAATCCTGCCTGTTGTAATTGTCTAAATCCTGCCTTATGTAATTGTCTAAATCCTGCCTTCTGTAGTTGTCTAAACTCTATCTGTTGTACATATCTAAATCTTGCCTGTTTAATTGTCTAAATCGTGTCTGTTGTAATTGTCTAAATCCTTCCTGTTGTAATTGTCTTAACCCTGTCTGTTGTAATTGTCTAAATCCTGCCTGTTGTAATTGTTTTAATTCTGGCTGTTGTAATTGTTTCAATCCTGCCGTTGTGGTGCAAGTAAAAGTTGTCCTACACTTCTATATTACACGTCAGCCTGTTATTGATGTTCCGTTCAATTATGTTACAGACACAGCTAGTAAGGCTTATTGGTCGATCGCTGGATGTAATTGTACAATCTCTACTGGTTTCAAGAATTGCATCATTGTTAATTCCCTTCAGGAATTCATGTTTTCAAGGGACAGTTGAAGATACTTATCAACTTATCAAGTGGTGCAATTTCCATATTTTCTTCTTCTTTTTCTTCTTCTACCTTTTTAGCTCCAAGTGGAGCATAGGTCTTCAACAAACACTTTCCAAGTCGTTCTGTTTTTTGCCATTCTTTTAAGATCATTCCATGTCTTCCTCATCATCTTCATCTCTGCTTCGATCTGTCTTCTCCAAGAATTCCTTGGTCTTCCTCTTTGTCTTTTTCCTGGGGATTCCAAAAAAGGGCCTGTTGTGTAATACTCTCAGTTGGCTTCCGTAGTGTGTGTCCTATCCAGCGCCATCGTCTTCGCTGTATCTCTTTATCCACTGGTATTTGACTGGTACATTTCCATAACTCTATGTTAGTGATTTTGTGGTGCCATTTCCATCCTTTTATCCTGCGTAAGCATCCATTAATGAAAGTCTGCATCTTCATGTCATTTTTGTTGTTCTCCATGTTTCACTTTTCTTATTCACATCAATGGAAAATCAATTAGTTTTGAGATTACAGTTTCTAATTCATTTCTAGTAAAAGAGGTGTGCATGGATTTCACTTCTGGTCTATTATGATCTTCATCCTCTTGATTTTTTATTGTTTAGGCTCGTGTGTCTTCTCTAGAATTGTTTCAATGCTGTAGTGGTGAGCAAATATTTGCGCGATGTGACCTGTCCCTTGTTTGACTACGCGAGTTCTTCCTTCTAATACTGAGATGTTTTCATCCTGCAGTACATTGTTAATTTAGTTACTGCATCATTTTTAAAGTTTATTCCCCTCCTTTTTCAAAATGTAAAGCTTTAGTCCCCACTCCCTACCGACATGGCCTATAATATCATGCGTCTGGCTCAAGTTAGTCTCTGCCTACTTTCTCAATTCTATTTCGTTTCCAACTTTTGCTGGTCTATGTTCCAGTAAGGTTTGTCATTTCTATATGCTCCTCTTAGTATGGTTTCTTTGGAGCCTGGAAGGAAAGCGGAATTGAATTATTTTACTACTCTATTTATATCTTTATTATCCCATTCTATTTATATCCTTATTTTACTACTCTATTTATATCTTTATTATCCCATTCTATTTATATCCTTATTTTACTACACTATTTATATCTTTATTATCCCATTCTATTTATATCCTTATTTTACTACACTATTTATATCTTTATTATCTTCTATTTATATCTACACTATTTATATCTTTATTATCCCATTCTATTTATATCCTTATTTTACTACTCTATTTATATCTTTATTATCCCATTCTATTTATATCCTTATTTTACTACACTATTTATATCTTTATTATCCCATTCTATTTATATCCTTATTTTACTACTCTATTTATATCTTTATTATTTCATTCTATTTATATCCTTATTTTACTACACTATTTATATCTTTATTATCCCATTCTATTTATATCCTTATTTTACTACTCTATTTATATCTTTATTATCCCATTCTATTTATATCCTTATTTTACTACTCTATTTATATCTGTATTATCCCATTCTATTTATATCCTTATTTTACTACTCTATTTATATCTTTATTATTCCATTCTATTTATATCCTTATTTTACTACACTATTTATATCTTTATTATCCCATTCTATTTATATCCTTATTTTACTACTCTATTTATATCTTTATTATCCCATTCTATTTATATCCTTATTTTACTACTCTATTTATATCTTTATTATCCCATTCTATTTTATCCTTATTTTACTACTCTATTTATATCTTTATTATCCCATTCTATTTATATCCTTATTTTACTACTCTATTTATATCTTTATTATCCCATTCTATTCATATCCTTATTTTACTACTCTATTTATATCTTTATTATCCCATTCTATTTATATCCTTATTTTACTACTCTATTTATATCTGTATTATCCCATTCTATTTATATCCTTATTTTACTACTCTATTTATATCTTTATTATCCCATTCTATTTATATCCTTATTTTACTACTCTATTTATATCTGTATTATCCCATTCTATTTATATCCTTATTTTACTACTCAATCGACTCCCTCAAGGAGATAGAGCTGCTTGCACAGAACAGAGACAAATTGCGGGATTTGATAAAAATCTTTACAAGAATTTGAAAACTGCTAGAATAAAAATTTAAATAAGAGAAGGAGTATCGCCTTATGTGCCGGCTACGGCTCGAAAGGCCAATAGATAGATAGATTTTACTACTCTATTTATACTCTTATTATCAAATCTTATTTCTGGTGTAAGGAAGCACGTTTAATGTTTAAAAATTGTGCACTTTAACCGTTTATGATTTCACTTGACGAGAGCTATACCTACAATGAGAAGTTTTATTCTATTACAACTATTACAATGATATGATCGGTATCCAAATTGCTTCCCTTCTGTGAGGGCAATCTTCCCTGCGTCTTGTGAGTTACACGCCAAATCTCGTGTAGAAGTTTTGTGCCTTGTTTTAGTGTGCCATGTTCTAGTGTGCCATGCTAGAGTGTACCATGTTCTAGTGTGTCATGTTCTAGTGTGCTATGTTATAGTGCGCCATGTTCGAGTGTGCAATGTTCTAGTGTACCATGTTATAGTGTACCATGTTCTAGTGTATCATGTTATAGTGTGCCATGTTCTAGTGTGCCATGTTCTAGTGTACCATGTTATAGTATGTCATGTTCTAGTGTGCCATGTTATAGTGTGCCATGTTAGAGTGTGCCGTGTTATAGTGTGCCATGTTCTAGTGTGCCATGTTCTAGTGTACCATGTTATAGTGTGCCATGTTCTAGTGTGCCATGTTCTAGTGTACCATGTTATAGTGTGCCATGTTCTAGTGTACCATGTTATAGTGTGGTATGTTCGAGTATGCCATGTTCTACCATGTTATAGTGTGCCATGTTCTAGAATAGAATGTTGATGAATCACTGCGTATTCATTAGAAATAGTCTGATTGTGGTCCGCAACTTTCTCAACTTCGTCTGCCCTCTTGTCCATGGGTCGTAGCACCAGCACTGGGTGTGGCTATTGAGTTTTACTGTTGCATGATGTCAGATCTGACAGGCCATGGAAGAGACCGTCATAACTGGCCCTTGCTAAAGCGTTACTAAATCTCATTGGTCACCACTCCCCGCCGCTTGATATTTTTGTTCTGATCCCTACTACAGAAATGATCTGACTTTGGTTTTGGGTTTTCTAAATATGCTTGTTAAGCCACGATTGTTGGTTCTCGAGATATTCTCTCACTTTATGTTCCATTCTTCATTGCCTGTCAACGATGCTGCCACATCTTCCAGGTTCTGGTTTTCCAAGGTAAATGAATTAGTGTTCTATCCATCTGTTGTCCCTTCGAGCCCGCAGACATTAAGGCAAAACAGGACGATAGGACAAAAGAGGATGATAGGGCTAACCAGGACGATGGGACAAAACAGGACGATATGACAAAGGGGCAAAATAGGAAGATATGGCAAAACAGGATGACAGGACAACACAGGATGATGGGACAAAACATGATGATAGGGCAAAACAGAACAATAGGGAAAAATAGGACAGTAAGGCAAACAGGACAATATGGCAAAACAGGACAATAAGGCAAAAAAGAACGATAGGGCAAAACAGGACGATATGACAAAGCAGGACAATAGGGCAAAACATGACAATAGGGCAAAGCAGGACGAAAGATAAAAAAAATGTAGACTCTTTGTGTCGAGCGATGTTTGCTATCAAGCTTCAGACCTCGCACAGGGTCCACATTGTATCTCGCCACACGTTTATGTTCTGGGCGAGTTGTTCAATCTCGGCGAGGGAGATGGTGCCTGCTATTGTTGGCTCCCGCCTCAGTGTGAATAAGTTTTAACTGTGTTTATCCTACACTGAATGGCGTGGGCATAGAAGCCGCAGACTTCTCTTATCGTTTAGAAATGTCACAACATTGATATGTTGCAAAAACGCATGGATCCTACTCACCGCAGCCATCACACATTCCCGGCTATCCTCCATATCTACATTAAATGACATAACGCACCGTTTACCATGAAAACGTAATCGACAAAAATGTAAACATCTCTTATGTCATATCTTAATATGAGGTCTGCTGCTGAGTGTCTAAAGAGGTTGTAAATGAAGGTCGTATACCATATGCAGTCACCATATTGTATGCAAATGAAGTTCATTATTACACCCCAGGTATAGTGAACGAAACAATGATCCTACAGGAAAGCGCACTGGTCCACAGAATTGGCAAACGACCGGTTTAATCCACTCGGACACCCATTCCATTAACATCAAAGCACAACACATAGCTCAGTGTATAATTGATGAACGTATTACTGTTATTACATAAACACATTCTGGCAATGCATATTTAACTTCACAATTTGTACATTAGGGAGCGGTGGTCGATGGAATTGCACGGTTCTTTTTTCTGTCAAATGGATAAAGGTTTGATTCCTGATTACACCAAAAGTATGTTTATTTTTTTCTGTTTGGAATGCAGTAAAATCTTTGGCATATATACCATGTAACAATTACTAGCCCAATTGTATTTCACTCGGGCGTAATACCGATCACATTACCCCAAAAATCATGTGCCGAAGGCCTGTAAAATGTTTGGTCACTAACACCATATTCCCTATACGCCTCTTGGCGTGACGGAGGTACTTTACTTTTTTACTTCTATTTCACGGTCTCATACAAATTTGATAACATTCGTAGAGCATTGAACAGCGGAGCATTAATTTTCATGATATATTTTAGATAGAATGCAGTACCTTTTTAATTTAAAAAAAAAAAAAACGCTTAAGGAACATTAACATGCCATCCCATCAAAGAAGGGAGCCCCGAAAGCTCACTGGTCAGTGAACTGGACTACAAAGGACATGACGTCGGGCTCGATTCTGATCGACGGCTTCCGGATTCACCCAGTCTTTAATGGGTACCGGATTTTTTTCTGGGAAAGTAAAACGGCACGGGCGTAATACTGACCATATTACCCCAGAAATCACGTTCCAAAGGTCTGTAAAAATTATGGTCACTAATACCATATTCCCTAAACGGCACATGGGGTGACGGAGCTCTTTACTTACTTCACCGTCAAACAAGAAAATCGCCAGAACTTTGAACTTCCGGTGTACTTCCATTTCTTCTATTGCCTTCATCGACCATAATGTGAGAATGTAAAACTGGTGATAATTCTAGTTATCAAGTACTTGTTACATTTGTACCGCGGTGCCATTAAGGTCCTAAATAATGATCATAAAGTATTATAGATCATCCGAAAAGAAAAGAAACCTTGGTATACGTTAATTGTCTGCTTAGATCTTACAGGAAACTTTTTTTATTAATATTTCATTCTCTCTACTTTGTATTTCCTTTTCTAGTTCCATTTTTAAATTATTAATTTGTTATTTTAAATACGTATTTGCACATGTGTTGTATGTTTGTTCCTGTCGAAGGCATTTGTGCAGAAACGTCGTTCAGATTTCTGGTGTCTACTTGTTACGTGAAGCTTTAACCATACCATTTGTATTTATACATATTTTTTTTTATTTATCCTCATTGTTAGCTTCACTGCATTTTCGCATTTTGATGCATTTATGTGCATTTCTTTGTTTTGACCCTACGAATTGGTTAACTGTCAGATAAAGAATAGTCTGTAGCAGTTAATGTTGCAGGGAAAGTATGACACTTTTCCGCTTAGACCACAGGTTATGAATGTGATAGAGGAACAATGATCTTCCTCACTATAATTACCATAAGTATCATTCATAATTCCTGTTGAGTCGACTGGGGCGCGTCAGGTTAGTATCGAACTTCCTCTCACTTTACCGCCAAACCACTACGCTACTGCTGACGCTTCTATTAGACCGTACAGCGTGTATTTAACATAGCGTCCTAGTTGTAAGTTGAATACGATCAACTTGTACCATTGCGTCAAATCTCTTGATCCTTTGTATCCATTCACATATGTACTTCACATGATCTTTTCTTGTGGTGTATTCACATGATCTTTCCTTGTGGTGTATTCACATGATCTTTCCTTGTTGTGTGTTCACATGATCTTTCCTTGTGGTGTATACACATGATCTTTTCTTGTAGTGTATTCACATGATTTTTCCTTGTGGTGTATTCACATGATCTTTCCTTGTGGTGTATGCACATGATCATTCCTTGTGGTGTATTCACATGATCTTTCCCTGTGGTGTATTCACATGATCATTCCTTGTGGTGTATTCACATGATCATTCCTTGTGGTGTATTCACATGATCTTTCCTTGTGGTGTATTCACATGATCTTTCCTTGTGGTGTATTCACGTGATTTTTCCTTGTGGTGTATTTTCTGTCATCCTAGAAATATCATTCCGACGTACCCTCCTGCAGTGTTCGTCTTTTCAAAGAGCTTTTACCTTCTTTAGTCCGAATTATTTTGTCTGCGTTTGTTTGATATATAATTAGCATATTCTAATAATGCTGTTTCTTTAACTAATGTCTCTTATGCAAGTACTACAGGTAGTGTTAATGCGTTTCTTAATTGTAAAGGAAGAGGACCTTTTCACGCCAAGTAGTATTTAGGTAACTGTGTGTGATGAACATGGTATGTAGGAAGCCTGGTTATATGGAGCAAGCTATGTAGGGAACAAGGTAGATAGGGAATATGGTATGTAGGAAGCCTGGTTATATGGAGCAAGCTATGTAGGGAACAAGGTAGATAGGGAATATGGTATGTAGGAAGCCTGGTTATATGGAGCAAGCTATGTAGGGAACAAGGTAGATAGGGAATATGGTATGTAGGAAGCCTGGTTATATGGAGCAAGCTATGTAGGGAACAAGGTAGATAGGGAATATGGTATGTAGGAAGCCTGGTTATATGGAGCAAGCTATGTAGGGAACAAGGTAGATAGGGAATATGGTATGTAGGAAGCCTGGTTATATGGAGCAAGGTATGTAGGGAACAAGGTAGGTAGGGAATATGGTATGTAGGAAGCCTGAGATATATGGAATATGGTATGTAGGGAACAAGGTAGGTAGGGAATATGGTATGTAGGAAGCCTGATATATATGGAGCATGGTATGTAGGGAACAAGGTAGGTAGGAAATATGGTATGTAGCAAAACTGGTATATATGGAGCCAGGTTAAAGGAACAAAGTAGGTAGGAAACTAGATGTGTAGAAAGCCAGGGATATATGGAGCAAGGTATGTAGGGCATAAAGTACGTTGGAAACATGGTATGTAGGAAGCTGATATATATGGTATGTAGGTATGTAGGGAACACGGTAGGTAGAAAGCATGCTTTGTTGGAAGTCTGGTATGTAAGGAACACATTAAGTAGGAACATGGTATGTAGCACACGTGGTATAAGGGAACATGGTATGCTACTGAGATTAGTGCTCTGTGTACACCGTGAGCTGTGTTTTTTTCATCCGGATCATATTTTGATATTCCTATTTCTTCTTCTTCTTCTTCTTTTTGACACCTAACGCCACGTAAATAAAATGTAAAGTGCTCCGTCACGCTAAGTGTCGTATAGGGAATATGGTGTTAGTGATCGGAATTTTTTATAGACCTTCGGCACATGATTTATTGGGTAATGTGGTCGGTATTACGTCCGTCCCGCTTTACTTTCCCTAAAAATTCCGGTAACCATTTAAGGCTGGATGAACTCGAAAGCCGTTGATCAGGATCGAACTCGACCGCTTGTTCTTTGTAGTCCAGTTCACTAACCACTGAGCTATCGCGGCTCCCGATATTACGATTGTTTACGATGAAAGACGATATCGTAAGAAAACGGACAGTTCGGTTGCGTTCAATTTCGGTGCGGCTACGCCTTATGCCTTTTGGCGTGTGCTGTGGCTGTTATGATGGGGACTGCAGTTGCCTTTATTTGTTTAAATCCTTCAATGAGATGAGATGTTGATTCGGATGATTCCACTATCACAGACGGTTGAGCAATTATGGATTTTAATTCGTTTACAATGATGCCGGGGCCTTCGACTAACTATAACTAGCTATATTTGAACTATAACTATGATATGCTGATAACATGGTATGTAAGAAACAAAGACAATTAAGGTCTCTTCCACGTTACATGGAATGTAGGGGCCATTGTCCAATTGTTCAACATAAGCATATATTGAGGATAAAGTGACCAGCATAACGTCAGTTTCTGTCTTTCAGAAGCCTTGAAAAGTTGTGGAAATCAAAACTCATCAGCACAAACACAAAACTTAGGCTATTCAAATCAAATGTACTATCAACCCTTACGTATGCGTGTGAAAGCTGGAAAACAACAAGAGATATAGAAACAAAGTTGAACGCATTCGAAAATAAATGTCTAAGGAAAATACTTGGTATAGAATGGAACGAATTCAAAACAAACGAGGAAATTAGAGAAATCGCCAATCAACCACTAATATCTTCAGTAATAAAGAAAAGACGATGGTCATACGTTGGACATGTGATGAGAAGAGATAATAATCGAATAGCAAAGCAAGCCCTCATATGGGAAACAACAGGTAAAAGAAAAAGAGGAAGACCCAGGGAGACACTGAGAAGAACATTGATGAGAGAGGCAAGAGCAGCAGGAATCGGCTCCCTCAATGAGATAGAACTGCTTGCACAGAACAGAGACAGATGGCGAGATTTGATAAAATATCTTTAAAAGAAAACTGCTAGAACAAAAATTCATATAGGAGAAGGTGTATCTTGGTCTACGCCCTATGGGCCGGTTACGGCTCGAAAGGTCAATAGATAACGTCAGGACCGTATTTCTGTCAAATAAAGCAAAATGTGTTACCCATTTAAAGGCCTTGTGTCATATTCTGGATAGAACTCGATATTGTGTCATCATTAAATAAGCTTAATAACCGATTCTGTATCAAGACTTCTTTCTGTTTAAGATTTTCCGAAATGTAGTCTCGTTACTTTGAATAACTGCATCCATTCTGGCTGTCTGTAGCAGTTGGCCGCTTTATTAAAGTTATATACAACATTCAATCTCACTGCTGATCCTTAGATGTACAATCCATTTACACGGGGCCACCCTTCAGACTCTGAGAAGCATGAACTAATCGCTTTAATGAGAAGGTGCGTCAGATTATCAGTTCCGTTGTGTAGTAACTGCCACACTCTCCATTACCGTGATGAAATCACAAAGAGTACAGAAAATGTTAATTAACCCATCATCTTTGATAGTTGAGATAAGAAAATGAGTTTTTTTTTTTTCCTGTTTACTGTTGGGCCAGTCTTGTTATATTGAAGTCTTTTACTTCAGCGTCATCTATTTCCCTTTATATGTTGATGTTAAAAGGACTTTACGTGCGCTTAATTGGATTGTATCGCTAGTTGACGGCGAGCTATGATATCTGAACCTTTCGGCCCGAAACGCAAAAGATCAAAGAGGACTTTGTATGGACCGCCCTTGAGCAAGACTCCTTAATCTGCTATAAATGTGATTATTTCGTTTCTGTCAATTCGAGTGTTTTATGTGTGTATTTTACCAGCTGATCTTGTTGCTTTTGTTCATTCTTTGGGTTGCATTTTTTCTTTTACTTCTTTTAAAGTATACACATACAGAACGGACATAACAAAACCGGTGAAAGTGAGAAACCTAACAGTCTTCTTCTACTTCTTCGTTCCTTCCTCATTTACCTTTCAGCGTCGAGGGGAGATATAATTTGCGGTCTTTCCTCTTCTGTTTTCCTCTGCTGCTATGTTTTCTACTGCTCCTAATATTCCATCAATCCAACTTTTTCGTGGTCGACCCTTGGGTCTGGTATTCTCGCAACGTTTATTGAGCGCTCGTTGTGTTATGTTTTGATCACTCTGCTTTGTCACGTGACCAAACAATTTTATCTTTTGTTTCTTTATGTATTATACGGCGGGTGATATTTCTAGCTTTTTTCTCAGTTCTTCATTTCTGATCTTATCTCTGTGTGCATGTCTGCATTAGTCATATCTCATATCTTTGTGTGTGCATGTCTGTGTTAGTCACATCTCACATCTTTGTGTGTGTATGTCTGTGTTAGTCACATCTCATATCTTTGTGTGTCCGTGTCTGTGTTAGTCACCTCTAGTGACTCGGGCAGATGGTGCTCGTAAACCTGGGAGGCCTACCATCTAAGGGCAGAATCCCCCTACAGAAAAGATCATCTGCTGCCTTGCAGGAAGATTGGGGACAATCAAAGGCTAGGGAAAGCAAACCCGAATAAAATGCTGGCTGAAATCGGATGCACTGGGCCACTGGCGCAGAACACAGTGCAACGTATTAACGGGTGTTCAGTCAGAGTGGATCTGACAGACTCTAATTGTGATGTTCTGTCTGTGGGAGCGATCAACACACTTAGCCTGACAGCTGACTTTATATGAGAGTCTGGAATCCTTACTCTGATTGAGTCCTGAACGCAGAGAGAGAGAGAGAGAGAGAGATCTTATCTCTCAGGCTGTTTCCTGTCATGGAGCCGCGATAGCTGAATAGTTAGTGAACTGGACTATAAAGGTCAACAGGTAGGGTTCGATCCCAACCGGCGGCTTCCTGGTCCTCCCAGCCTTAAATGGGTACCGGATTTTTTTCTGGGAAAGTAAAGCGGCACGGGCGTAATACCGACCACATTACCCCAAAAAAATCATGTGCCGAAGGTCTGTAAAATGTATGGTTACTAACACCATATTCCCCTATATCCCACCATTTGACGTGACATTGGTACTTTACTTTTTACTTTTGTTTCCTGTCATTCGTCGGACACATTTTATCTCACTAGAATTGATTTTCTTATTGTTCTTGCATCTAGGGTCCGGGACTGGCATTGGTAGCACAACGTTGGGATGAGGATTGTATTGTGGAGTTGACCTGTCAGTTAACTTTGGCATATTGAGTTATTTATAGATTATACTCATTCAAGAAAAAAGAAGTAGACGAAAAGACAAAAAGAGGAAGGAGAAGAAAAAAAGAAGAAAAATAATAAGATGGAGAGGACGAAGAAGAAGAGGAAGGAAAATAGGAGGTAGAATGACGAATAAGAAGAACAGGGGAAAATAAGAGAGGAGAAAAACAGGATAATAAAAAGGAAGAAAAGAAGGAGAAGAGGATGTGGAAGAAGAAAGAGAGGGAAAAGATAAACAAGAGAAAGAAGCAGAAGAAGAAGAGGAAGAAGATGAGGAGGGTGAAATATAATAATAAGAAAAAAGAATAGGAAGAACAATAAGAAGTTGAAGAGGATTAAGAGAAGTAGGAAGAAGAGGAAGAAGAAACGGAGTAAGAGAAAAAAAGAGGAGGAAGTACAATAAAATATGCACGAAGGGGAAGAGGAAAAAGATTAAGGAGAAGAGGAAGGGGAAAGGGAATAATAGGAGGAGAAGGCGGAAGCAAAATAAGAAGAGAAAGAAGAAAAGGAAGAATAAGAAGAGTAGTAAGACGAGAAAGAAGAAGAAGCGGACGAAGAAAATAAGAGGAGGAAGAGGAATAAGGAAGAGGAAGAACGATACAAAGTGGACGAGGAGGAAGAGGAAGAAGAAAAAGGAAGAAGAAGAAGAAGTCGGAGAAGAAGGGAAGAACAAGAAGAAATAGAAGAAGAGGAAGAGAAAACAAAATTAGAAGAAGAGGAAGAAGTGGAGGAGAAGAGGAAGAAGATCATGTAGGTTACTGACCGCTGACGCTGCTAGTAGCAGGATTTCATTCCGGGTCCAGCGATAAGCGAATGCTCCAGGTTGATAGCCTGACACGCCGCCATTTGTGTGCTTGTCTACTTTCCAATAAACTACATCCGATTATGATGTTCAGATGTCCCGGTTTCTTAAGAAAACACAGCGTATGTCTCTAACAACGTGCGTGTTTATATAGACGTGACATTTATCATCGGTTGATTCCTCGCCACCGACTCCACATATTTAGCGTGAAAGAAAGCGGAAAGTAAAAATGGTCATAAAGAAGAGCTTTACTCGTTTATGCATATAATTGCTTGTAGTTTATACATATGTGTATGTGTATCGAGTATTGGTTAACTTGTATGTTATAAAGTAAAGGTAAAGAGACGCCAAGTAACATATAGTGTTAGTGACTATGATTTTATCAGACCATGATTTTTGGTGTAATGTGGCCGGTATTACGCCCGTGCCGCTTTACTTTCCAAGAAAAATATCCGGTACGCATTTAAGGCTGGGTGAACCTGGAAGCCGTCGATAAGGATCGAACCCGACCTCTTGTCGGGGTACCTTTGTAGTCCGTTTCACTAACCACTGAGCTATCGCGGCTTCACTTTGTGTAGACAACCATTTCTGGGGTTGCGATGATACTTGCATTCAACTTTCTTGTTGGTCTTCTCTCTCGTGATCGTCCTCTCTTTCTCTCACTCTCTCTCTCATCTATCTGTCTATCTCTCTATCTATCTATCTATCTATCTATCTATCTATCTATCTATCTATCTATCTATCTATCTATCTATCTATCTATCTATCTATCTATCTATCTATCTATCTATCTATCTATCTATCTATCTATCTATCTATCTATCTATCTATCTATCTATCTATCTATCTATCTATCTATCTATCTATCTATCTATCTATCTATCTATCTATCTATCTATCTATCTATCTATCTATCTGTCTGTCTGTCTGTCTGTCTGTCTGTCTGTCTGTCTGTCTGTCTGTCTGTCTGTCTGTCTGTCTGTCTGTCTGTCAGTTTGTCTGTCTGTCTGCCTGCATGCCTGTCTATCTGTCTATCTGTCTGTCTGACTGTCCTTCTGTCTGTCTGTCTCTGTCTGTCTGTCTATCAGACCTTCAGCACATACTTTTTGGGGTAATCTGGTCAATACCCATTTAAGGCTGGGTGAACCCTGAAGCCGTCGATCAGAATCGAACCCGACCACTTGTCCTTTGTACTTCGGTTCACTAACCACTGAGCTATCGCGGCTCCTAAATACATGCTATGTTGTAACAAAATGCTCTATATATTTCTTATCCTATAATGAATGTATAAATGTATTTCTGTGTGTTCACCAATGGATGACATACATTTTAAAATATTCATCACTGCTGTTTCAATACTCATGTTTCATCACTCTTGTTTCATTTCTGAGTCTTTCTCTGTCACTCTTTGTGCTTCCTCGTCTCTTTGTTCCCTTCGTGCTTTTTCCTGAGTGAGTCACACTGTGCCTCAATCTATTTTATCTCTCTCTTTTCCCCCAGTACTGCTGCTATCTGTGTCTCGTTATTTATTTCTGCATGTTTTCTCCGTCTTTCACTCTAGTGTTCTTTCTTTCATTATGTTACACATATATTAATAAAGAGCTGTCCATCCATTTAAAAATAAAAATATTTATAATACAAAAAATTTAATATGAGCAACATTTTTTTTTTTACACTTCCCTTAACGTAATGATGAATTGATATAGAGATTAAAGGATTTATATATGACAGACACTGTCATATTTTCCACAAGAGAGTACAGCTCTTTGTCACTGATGATTCCGATCATTACGTCTCATTACTTCTGTTCTAAAAACTCTCTCTCTCTCTCTCGCTCTCTCTCTCTCTCTTTAAAATATTGATATAATTATAAGTGTGATATTATAGCAATGTGACACGTTATGCAAAATTAAAAAAAAAACACAATGAAGTAATGACCATAATGTAAGAATGATTTTGTTCTCTTATAATGTTGTGTCACACGCGTGTAAATGATTGTTTACCGTGAACTGTTTTTAATAGACTGCTACATACAGTTTATGTTATATACATGAACAGGTTGGGAGCCGTGATAGCTCAGTGGTTAGTGAACTGGACTACAAAGGAGAAGAGTTAGGGTATGATCCCAAACGGCGACTTCCGGGTTCACCCAGCCTTAAATTTGTACCGGATTTTTTTCTTGGTCACTTACACCATACTATCTATACGCCACTTGGCGAGACGGGGACTCTTTACTTTACTTATATGACCAGTCTCCGTTATTCCACTTTAACGTTGAAGATACAGCTATCCTATAGCATTTCTAAAGAAAGCATTGCGGTGGGAGTAGAGGAAGTAAGATCACTGTAGAATGTTAAATTATCTTCGGAATATCTTTTGTTTAGAATGTTCTTTTTTCCCTAATACCTCTTCTGATTTATCAGGTAGTAGGTCAGGTGCCATTTTATTTCCTAAAGTCGACAAGAGGATTTGTTCGAACCTTGGCATTTCACATAATTAGGGAGTTCCCAAACGACTCTTCAATACATCCTCTCCATGAGTCTGATAATCCGTCATCCTTGCCTCTTCACAATCCGTCCACTTTATCATTTTACTAATCCATTATCTCTATCACTTTACGAATCCATCATCTCCATCGTTTCTCTAATCCATCATCTCCATCGTTTCTCTAATCCATCATCTCCATTGCTTTACTAATCCATCATCTCTATCACTTTACTAATTCATCATCTCTATCACTTTACTAATTCATCCTCTCTATCACTTTACTAATCCATCCTCTCTATCACTTTACTAATTCATCATCTCTATCACTTTACTAATTCATCATCTCTATCACTTTACTAATTCATCATCTCTATCACTTTACTAATCCATCCTCTCTATCACTTTACAAATTCATCCTCTCTGTCACTTTACTAATTCATCATCTCTATCACTTTACTAATTCATCATCTCTATCACTTTACTAATTCATCCTCTCTATCACTTTACTAATTCATCATCTCTATCACTTTACTAATCCATCCTCTCTATCACTTTATTAATCCATCCTCTCTATCACTTTACTAATCCATCCTCTCTATCACTTTACTAATTCATCCTCTCTATCACTTTACTAATTCATCATCTCTATCACTTTACTAATCCATCCTCTCTATCACTTTACTAATCCATCCTCTCTATCACTTTACTAATTCATCATCTCTATCACTTTACTAATCCATCCTCTCTATCACTTTACTAATTCATCATCTCTATCACTTTACTAATTCATCATCTCTATCACTTTACTAATTCATCATCTCTATCACTTTAATAATCCATCCTCTCTATCACTTTACTAATTCATCCTGTCTATCACTTTAATAATCCATCCTCTCTATCACTTTACTAATTCATCATCTCTATCACTTTACTAGTTCATCATCTCTATCACTTTACTAATTCATCATCTCTATCACTTTACTAATTCATCATCTCTATCACTTTAATAATCCATCCTCTCTATCACTTTACTAAGCCATCCTCTACATTACTTAACTAATCTGCCCTCCATACCTCTTCACTATCGATCCTCTCTCTCTCTATCACTTTGCAAACTCTCTTTCTGTCACATCTTTTTTTCAAATCTCTCCATCACTTCTCTAAACCACTTACTTAACGACTTTCAATATAAACTCCAAACTTTGCGACTTTCACAATATAATCCAATCTTTGCAATTCTTACTATATAATTCAATCTTTGCGAATTTCACATTTTAATTCAATCTTTGCAACTCTTACCATATAATCCAATCTTTGCAACTCTTACCATATAATCCAATCTTTGCAACTCTTACTATATAATCCAATCTTTGCAACTCTTACTATATATTCCAATCTTTGCAACTCTTACTATATAATTCAATCTTTGCTACTTTCACTTTTTAATTCAATCTTTGCAACTCTTACTATAAAATCCAATATTTGCAACTCTTACTATAAAATCCAATCTTTGCAACTCTTACTATATAATCCAATCTTTGCAACTCTTACTATATAATCCAATCGTTGTAACTCTTACTATATAATCCAATCTTTGCAACTCTTACTATATATTCCAATCTTTGCAACTCTTACTATATAATCCAATCTTTGCAACTCTTACTATATAATCCAATCTTTGCAACTCTTACTATATAAACCAATTTTTGCGACTTTCACTTTTTAATTCAATCTTTGCAACTCTTACAATATAATCCAATCTTTACAACTCTTACTATATAACCCAATCTTTGCTACTTTCACTATACAATCCAATCTTTACAACTCTTACTATATAATCCAATCTTTGCTACTTTCACTATTTAATCCAATCTTTGCAACTCCTACTATATAATCCAATCTTTGCTACTTTCACTATATAATTCAATATTTGCAACTCTTACTATATAATCCAATCTTTGCGACTTTCACTATATAATACAAACTTCATGGCGATATAAATGTAACCAATTTTAATTTCTTTGTTCGCGACGGCTAATTCTTTGTCCAACACGTCAGCTTCATTCTTTATTTCATTTCTTCAGAAAACGAGATTTATTTCTGGAATGCCCTCAAGCGCTGTGAAGATCATCACTTACTTTTGCTCATTCATCTTTCATCTTGCGCGGTATCCTGTCCGTATTTTGGGTCGATTGTTACAGAATTTGAAATCACTTTTCTGCGATACATCAATTAAAATTACAAGAGAACTCAAGGCAATGACGCTTCTTGGGTTAGACGATAGTTCCATAAAAATGAGGATGAAAGTAATTGGGGAATGGGGAGCTGGGGTAAGGACACAAAGAAAGACAGCGGGTGCACGAATGATTGAATGAGACGATCACCGCTGTCAGGTTCAAGCTAAAATTGGAACTTTAGTTTAAGAGCCAGAAACATGAGTGCTGTTTTGTTTCAAAGTGTCCTCGTCTTGTTACATCTCACTTGTAAACATGTTAAAAATAGATTATGAAGTGGTTTTAATTTATGACATCACAAGAAATGTGTTTCCTTTCCTTCCATTTCTTTCCTTCTATTTCTGTCCTTCTATTTCATTCCTTCCTTTCTTATTCGCCTTTCACTTTCAAGGAAAGGTATAGTGTGTTTATCTCTTGCACTCCCCTGCTGTTATGTTTGCTAGTTTTTTTTTCTAATATTCCATGAAATTATCTTTTTAATGGTCGGCTGTTGAGTCTAGTGTTCTCGTAACGTTTATTGACCACGCCCTATCTCCTATTTTGATCCTATGTTTTGTCACACGGCCAAATTAATTTATCGATTGTTCTCCATGTCTCAATTGGCTGAAATTACTACTGAGTTTTCAACAATTTCTTGAATTCTGAAATGATCTCTCAGGCTGTTTCCTGCCATGTGTACCATCATCATCTAGTGCCGACTCCACATCGAATGTTGGCTACCATGGAGCACCATTCCACTATGTCTCTTGCTTTGATGGTGCAGATTGTCATAGATTGACTTCTCAATCTTTTGATGTTACTCGTCCATGTTAGTCTTGGTCTGCCTTTGCCTCTTTTACCTTGTATTTTTCCTTCCAATATTACTTTTATTAGACAGTTGTGTCTTTTAACATGCCCCAAAAAATGTCATTTGTCTTGTTCTAATTGTGTTTAGTAGTTCTGTTTTCATTTTTAGTTGTTTTAAAACTTCACCGTTTGTTTTCTTTTCCTTCCATACAATTCTACCTATTCTTCTATAAATTCACATTTCAAAGGCTAAACCAATAGTTAGAATTTCTCTCCATGGCTTTCTTTGGAATGTTACGTGATGAGGCTCCAATCTCTTTCATGGTGGTCTGCCATATTCATCTTTCGTGTTCTGAATATGCCTCATGTGTGCCACACATACACTTTGCTGTTTTCGCTTTCTAGACCGTTGATCATTACTGATTCTTCCGCCCCACCCACCGTCACAGACTTTTCACATTCGGGTTGAACATATCCGGCCGGCGCCATTGTTGTCGAAAACTATGTGTTTGCCTGTCGAACCGTGAACACACGACACAAAGAAGAATCAACCATATTCCACTTCAATATCCAACTTAAATAGAAGACAAAAAGAAAGAAATAGAAAAGCAACCAGAAAGCCAATTTAAACAACTACCACCACAAATAAATACAGTAGATAACGAGTGGCTCATATTAAAAAAATCAATGACGAAAATAGCAACCGCAATATGCGGAACGAAGCAAAGGAAGAAGGAGGGACAGATGAGCACTCCATCGTGGAATTATATTGTCAACAGCGCCATAAAAAGAAAGAAAAAAACTATACACAATCTGGCTAAGAACTAAAAAGCAAAGCGATTATGATATATACGCTAAACATCATAATAAATAATACGACTCTGAAGCAGGTAGACAGTTTTAAATATCTGGGTAGCACGTTAACACAAGACAATAACCAAGAGACAGAGATAGATATAAGGTGTAACAAAGCATGCCAAGTTATAGGCCAAGTATCAACACTATTGAAAAACAAAGCAATAACTACGGAAGCAAAAAGGGCAATATACAAATCAATTTTTCTACCAACTCTGTGCTATCAGTGCCAGAATTGGACGCTGGACTCTAGAACAATAAGAAAGATAACGACCACCGAAATGAAATGTGTCAGAAGAATGACAGGAAACAGCTTAAGGGACAGAGTAAGAAACACTGACCTGAGGAAGAAACTCGAAATTGAACCAGCCATTGAATGCATAAAGAAACAACAGATAAATTGGATCGGCCACATAACAAGACAAAAAGAACTAACAATGACTCAAAGAGCCATAAACAAACGATACGTAAACGCGAGATTAAGAGGAAGACCGAGAAAGAGATGGATAAAGGGAATACTAGAGTCACTAGGATAACACCAAAAGAGGCCAACAGAAGAATAAAGAATAGCAGACTGTATCTCCCCTCGACGCCAACGGCAACAGAGGAAGGATAGAAGATAGAAGAAGACTTAAATATCGGTTTAAGTTCACAGTCCATCCACTCGTCAGCAGTAAAACATACATGCGTATAACACGTGTGATTTCGGTAGTGGTTATTTCTTTTACTGCTCCTAGATCTAACATCTAGGCATTGTGTTTTAGCAAAACTTTGCCGTGCAGATTATGCTGTAGAGTGGTAGTTTTAAATATAATTTTTGTTGTTGTAGAGTAGTGGTGGCATCTGCCCGATGATTTGGGTAGCTTTGTTGCAATTTGATTCCCTTTCTGCCGTTGTGAATTATCATATCATTAGACTTAAAACTAGGGATTTTAATTCCACTACTTGCTTTATTTGTGTGCTGTTCATTTTTTTAAAAGAATGTTTGCTATTACTGATTTTTAAAATATTTGATTTCCATATTATATTGGGTGCCGGTGTCGTTTAGTCTCTTTAAGTGGTTTTGTTGGTTCTCTGTTTTTTTTCTTCATATATTAGAGTGATCCTCATAATAAAAGCTTGTTATCTCCTCTTGTCTCACAATGAATGGCTCAAACTGACGACTATTACCTTTTATGTCTCAGAATGGTTGGCTCAAACTGACGGACAGTTATCTACTCTTGTCTCAGAATGGTTGGCTCAAACTGACGGACAGTTATCTCCTTTGTGTCTCAGAATGGTTGGCTCAAACTGACGGACAGTTATCTCCTTTGTGTCTCAGAATGGTCTCAAACTGACGGATGGTTGGCTCAAACTGACGGACAGTTATCTCCTTTGTGTCTCAGAATGGTTGGCTCAAACTTTGTGTCTCAGAATGGTTGGCTCAAACTGACGGACTGTTATCTCCTTTGTGTCTCAGAATGGTTGGCTCAAACTGACGACTATTACTCAAACTGTTATCTCCTTTGTGTCTCAGAATGGTTGGCTCAAACTGACGGACAGTTATCTACTCTTGTGTCTCAGAATGGTTGGCTCAAACTGACGGACTGTTATCTCCTTTGTGTCTCAGAATGGTTGGCTCAAACTGACGGACAGTTATCTCCTCTTGTCTCAGAATGGTTGGCTCAAACTGACCGACTGTTACAGTTATCTACTCTTGTCTCAGAATGGTTGGCTCAAACTGACCGACTGTTATCTCCTTTGTGTCTCAGAATGGTTGGCTCAAACTGACGGACTGTTATCTCCTTTGTGTCTCAGAATGGTTGGCTCAAACTGACGGACAGTTATCTACTCTTGTCTCAGAATGGTTGGCTCAAACTGACCGACTGTTATCTCCTTTGTGTCTCAGAATGGTTGGCTCAAACTGACCGACTGTTATCTCCTTTGTGTCTCAGAATGGTTGGCTCAAACTGACGGACTGTTATCTCCTTTGTGTCTCAGAATGGTTGGCTCAAACTGACGGACTGTTATCTCCTTTGTGTCTCATAATGGTTGGCTCAAACTGACGGACTGTTATCTCCTCTTGTCTCAGAATGGTTGGCTAAAACCGACGGACTGTTATCTCCTCTTGTCTCAGAATGGTTGGCTAAAACCGACGGACTGTTATCTCCTCTTGTCTCAGAATGGTTGGCTAAAACCGACGGACTGTTATCTCCTCTTGTCTCAGAATGGTTGGCTCAAACTGACGGACTGTTATCTCCTCTTGTCTCAGAATGGTTGGCTCAAACTGACGGACTGTTATCTATTCTATGTCAATAAGGTTAACGATGATATAAATATGTATTTTGAACCATTTTTACTTACAAATGCTGAGATATTTATGTTCAAACAAACGTAAATATGTGTGAACTCGCTATAAGTAACATTAGTAACTTAACAGCTAGCTAAATCCAACTAAACTAAACTAACCTAACTAACCAGCTAACAACTAACTAATTTAAACAATTATATAACTAAACCATTCAACTTGTTAATTATCATTAAACTATTTACAATAACTAAATAGTTAACTGTCATAAATAATTAAAAAATAACTTAATATCTAACTTACGAATTAGCTAAGTAACTAATAACAACTATCTTTGTCTATCTGCCTGTTTCTCTATATGTCTCTCTATCTTTTTATCTTTTGTGTAATGACATGTATTATTAAACTGATTGCACTCTCTGGATAAGGAGCCGCGATAGCTCAGTGGTTAGTACATTAGACTACGAAGGACAATGGGCCGGGTTCGAACCTGATCGACGACTGCTTACGGGTTCACCCAGCCTAAAATGGCTAAGATTTTCCCTTTCGGATGCCAAGCTATGTTATCAGTTTAACAAGAGTAATAACATAAAACAGTGTTTTAAAAATATGGAAGTCCAAAGAAATTAGGATAAATACCAAAAATAAAAATTTGCAACTCTAATGTTAAGTCAGTCCTATTATATGGCTGTGAAACATGGAGAACATCAAAATTGACAATCATGAAGATACAGACTTTCATTAATGGATGCTTACGCAGAATAAAAGGATGGAAATGGCAGGACAAAATCACTAACATAGAACTATGGAAATGTACCAGTCAAATAGCAGTGGATAAAGAGATACAGCAAAGACGATGGATAGGATACACACTGCGGAAGCTAACTGAGAGTATTACACAACAGGCCCTTTTTTTAATCCCCAGGGGAAAAGACAAAGAGGATGACAAAGGAATTCTTGGAGAAGACAGATAGAAGCAGAGATGAAAATGATGGGGAAGACATGGAATGATCTTAAAAGAATGACAAGAAACAGAACGACTTGGAAAGTGTTTGTTGAAGACCTATGCTCCACAGGGAGGAGCTGAAAGGTAGAATAAGAAGAAGAATAACATAAAACCGTGTTTTAAAAATAAATTTCTCTCAATGCTCACTAAATCTTCAGAATGAAAGGGTATCAATAATAAATGTTATCAGATTTTATACTAATATTTATTTATAAGAATGAGTGATAATGCACCATCACTGATAACATGATTGATATCTAACATGCAATTATTGAGAGCCTTCAAGATTAATTGCAAATTTAACCAGCGTTTTAGTTAAAAAGTTTGAACTTTCAAAATTACTTACTTAAGTACAAACGTTCCGACAAAAAATATTTTATAATAAAAACTGCCAAAAAATATATGAAAGCCATGAGAGCTAAAAGCTAGCAGCAAAAAGCATCTGTGATTACAATTTTTGAGTGATTTCATAATAAAATGTATCACATTCAATTTAGCTTGCACAAAATATCACCAGATATCAACACTTAAAATATAATTGTAATCACCATTATGCATTGAATGTACAGGTGTATAACACACGGCAATTCTGTGAACAAAGACAAATAGCTTTTAAGTTTGGCAAATTAAGACGTAGTTAGTAGCAACCAATATTGATTATGAGGGACTGGTTGGTCTCGAGGCAATTAGCCGGCCTCGAGACAGAGAGGCTATGGGTTCAAATCCCGAGTGCAGTTGGGGTTTTTGTGTATGATTTCTCTCTGCGACAACCACCCCTGGTCTCAGCAGCTTGCCCGGCTTGAAACGTCAATTACTCATCGACGGAACAAAATATGAGTACCTCCGAAGACGGAGTTATCTGCCTATGTGGCGAGGGACCCCTGTGCACACGGCTGCCAGGGAAAAATAGATTAACACGCAAAATTCATTTCCTAGTTTCTAGGGACTTCGTCAGAGCTTGCGAACGAAAAAAAAAGCTAGCGGATTTTTTCTAGGAAAGTAAATCAGTACTGACCACATTACCCCAAAAATCATGTATCGAAGGTCTATACAAATTATGGTCACTAACACCATAATCCCTATACGCCACATGGCATGACGGGATTCTTTACTTTTTTACTCTCTGGATTATAGCTGTTTAGAATCATGAAATAGTCCACAAACATTTATTAAATGGTCTCATTAAATTTCTCAATCTTCATTATCTTCATTCGATGCTTTAATTACAGGTAGGAAAACAAAACAACTAAAACATTACCAGCATAGAGATGTGTAATGTGAAATACACCAGTCGCAATCAAAGACAAGCATAGAGATCCCAATTCTCGACATATATAGCTGTTGGGAATTCTGGTTTACACTGGAAATACATCGTGCGGAAAACAGGTAAATGATGTGCTATTTGATTCGTTACTCTGTGATTTTTGTTGTAAAAATCGCGATTTTTAAGTTAACTTTTATATTTACCTTACTTCAGAATTTATTGGTGTATAAAATGTATACAAGTACTGATTTCAAATTTTAACGGTAGACTTGTCCATCGGGATTTATTTTAATTTTTATACAGTGTAAATCTGTACGTTATGGCTCATTTTAATATTTATCACAGTGTAGACATGTACACGAGTACTTTTTTCAATTTTTATTAGTGTAGACATGTACATGAGTAATTATTTCAATTTTTATCAAATTGTAGACATGTACACGAGTACTTATTTCAGTTGTTATCACAGTTTAGATATGTACATGAGTACTTATTTCAATTGTTATCACAGTGTAGACATGTCCGCGAGTACTTCAGTAACAGCACACTCTTAATACATAGCTTCACAGCAACAGGCAATCTGATCATCAGAAATAGACCCGTCGAGCAAGTGTTTTGGGCCTTTAGCTTCGTGCCCACTAAGGGAGGTGGGCCCACCTGGGTCATAACTCCCAGGCATCGACCTCCTGCTGCATTGAACTTGAATACTTCCAACATATTCGGCATGAAATAACTACATTTATTCTGTGCAATACTTGTGATAAAATCTACTGCCTATATGCGGTCGCGCACGACTGTCTTAGCTTTAATCGTGTGCATTGATGTCCTCTTCTTTGTGGCGGCAGTCTAAAATGGTTAATATTTTGCGCGACGTCCTTTATATATACACTCACATAGATGCTGCTTTTGTTATGAAGTAACTTGGCACTATGAGGGCGGGTCGGTAGCTGATAACGATACATCGGGCTGGGAATTTCGCTTCCTTGAGCTGTCGGTACTGCAAACGTGGGGTGTGTTTCATGTACATTGAAGTTTATCTTATTATCGCCGCATCGTCCGAGCCTTATATTCAAGGATTAAAACGTCGGTGTACTTTTTACTTGAGTAAAGATAAAGGAAACAAGAAAAAGAGTTTCTAAATGTTATGTAGAGCCAGTCTTAACATATGGATGTGAATCATGGACAATAGGACAACAGACAAGAAAATCTATGGAGTCTGAAGAAATGTGGTTTTACAGAAGAATGTTGAGAATACCATGGACAGCTAAGAAGAGTAATGAAAATGTTCTGAAAAAGGTCAAAGCAAAAAGAGAGCTAATTTCCAATATTAGGAAGAAACAATCATCAGTTTTGGCCATGTAATGAGAAGAGAACAACTGGAATATATAGTAACAAGTGGAAAAATTGAGGGACGAAGAGATAGAGGGAAGCAAAGAGAAAAGATACCAGACAGCTTAAGAGAATGGCTTGGCAGATGGTCAATAACAGAAATGATAAATAACTGTCGAGATCGAAAGTTGTGGAGAGACATGATCAGCTACATCAGCAGGCCTGGTGCTTGATGATGATGAAAAGTAAATTTAAAGTACAAGAAATGAATCGGCGTCTTCGCACGCGAGTTTTCACCTATATGTGTTAGACCGCCTAACCAGAAGTGTTCGGAGACTTCTGGATAGTGTCGCTTCAAACATCGAAACTCACGATGCGAGGCGGCGTTCTTCACCTTTCCAAACTAATGCCCTAGTACCCATTTCTGACAGGGGTTGGGTTAACCGCGAGTGTATTTTTTCTAACCACGAGTATAATTCACACTGCTTCCAGCGGAAATCGAACACGGGTTGTCCGAACGTCGTAGCCCTGTCGGGTGGTTTTCCCAAATAGGCTAACGACGCCCCCTTTTGACTTAATTATTAGTCAGGAGTGGTCGGTGAAGTGGTCAATTGAGTTAATCGCCTAATCGTCTGAGCCTCGGATGTACCACAGTGTTGACCTGTACACAAGGACGTTCTTCATTTACCATAGTGTGGACTTGTACACGAGGACTTACTTCAACATTTACCACATTGTAGACTTGTACATTAGGACTTACTTCAACATTTGCTACAGTGTAGACTTGTACATGAGGACTTACTTCAACATTTGCTACAGTGTAGACTTGTACACGAGGACTTATTTCAACATTTACCACATTGTAGACTTGTACACGAGGACTTACTTCAACATTTACCACATTGTAGACTTGTACATTAGGACTTACTTCAACATTTGCTACAGTGTAGACGTGTACACGAGGACTTACTTCAACATTTACCACATTGTAGACTTGTACATGAGGACTTACTTCAACATTTGCTACTGTGTAGACTTGTACACGAGGACTTATTTCAACATTTCCCACAATGTAGACTTGTACACGAGGACTTACTTCAACATTTACCACAGTGTAGACTTGTACACGAGGTCTTACTTCCAAATTTACCACACTGTAGACTTGTACACGAGGTCTTACTTCAAAATTTACTACAGTGTAGACGCGTACACGAGGACTTACTTCAACATTTACCACATTGTAGACTTTTTACACGAGGACTTACTTCAACATTTACCACATTGTATACTTTTTACACCAGGACTTACTTCAACATTTAGCACTGTGCAAACTAGTAAACGTGGAATTGCTTCGATATTTATTATAGTGTTTTCCTGTATACGAGCACTTCAATTTTTATCCCAGTCGTGAGCGTCTGTAGTGTTGTGGCAACGGGCTGGCCTAGTGTTAAAGTGAACGTGGACTCAGAACTCACTTGACGCACACCCGTCGCCAAGCTCATTCAGTAATGGCTACCTGGTTCACTGAGTTGGATGGCAAATAAAGTATTGGCCCACTCACCTCAGAATGATGTGTCTCAGTATGGTGGTATGTTATATTTCACTCTTCAACGACCTGAAATAGAAAATTTCATTATTTGTTACAGTGCAGACTTGTACAGTAATGTTTGTTGCATATTTATCACAGTGCTATTCTAAAAGCTTTTTTTGATTTAACTTGCTCATCATCATCATCGAGTGCCATCTCCGTAACGAAGGTTGGCTACCATGGAGCGCCATTCTGCTCTGTCTCTTGCTTTGATGGTGCAGGTTGTCATAGACTGGTTTGTCCATCTTTTGATGTTACTCGTCCAAGTTAGTCTTGGTCTGCCTCTGCCTCGTTTACCTTGTATTTTCCCCTCCAGGATTACTTTTAGTAGGATGTTATGTCTTTTAACATGGCCCAAAAATCGTATTTGTCTTGTTTGAATTGTGCTTAGTAGTTCTCTTTTCATTTTTAGTTGTTTTAAGACATCGTCGTTTGTTTTCTTTTCCTTCCATCCAATTCTACCTATTCTCTATATATCCACATTTCAAAGGCTTTAATTCGCTGTTCTGTTTTCTTGTATAATGTCCATATTTCTGCACCATATAGGAATGTTGAGAAGACATAACATTTTGCTTTTCTTAGTTTTAGTCCTGATGTTATTTGTTTTGATGTTAGTATGTTCTTCATGACATTAAAATTACTTTTTGCCATTCCTTTTCTTTTGTTTATTTCAGTTGTACATTTTCCATCAATGGTTATAGTATGTCCAAGATAGTTGTAGTTCTGAACTGTCTCCAGGTCTATTCCTTCAATTTTGATATCCACTTGTGGGTTTTGAGTATTATCTTTGTTTATGATCATAGTTTTAGTCTTTTTGATATTCATATCTATTCCATATTTTGTTGCCTATCATGTTTATTTCATTAAGTAATTGTTGTAGATCTTTAGGATTTTCTGCTAGTAGTATAGTATCGTCAGCATATCTTAGGTTATTGATTATCTTTCCATTAATGTTTAGGCCTGGCATCTCTGTGATATTTTTAAAGATTTGCTCAGTGTACAGTGTGAACAAGCTTCGTGATAGAATGCATCCTTTCCTTACTCCTCATTTTATATCAATGGGTGTAGAGTTATCTTTGTTATATTTTATTATTGATGTTTGCTCCCAGTATAGATTACATATTAGTCGTATGTCCATGCCATCTAGATGTATCTCTTTTAGGCATTCTATAAGTTTTCCTGAGTATATAAATATATATTTTTCGTCCTCTATGTACCCACATTCTTTCCATCTTGTCTCTGATATGCCTAAAATATCTATGTTTATTCGTTCTGCTTCGTGAATCAGATTTTCCAATTTCCCTTCTTGATATAGACTCCTAACATTCCAAGTACTTATTTTAAGATCCTTCCTGCGACATAAGTTCGAATTCCTCTCCATGGCTTCCTTTGGACTAGCACGTGATGAGGCTCCAATCTCTTTCACGGTATAAAAAAAAAACGCCAAGTGGCGCATAGGGAAATATGGAGTTAGTGACTCTATATTTTACAGACCTTCAGCACATGATATGTGGGGTAATGTGGTCGGTATTACGCCCGTGCTGATTTTCTTTCCCAGAAAAAAATCCGGTACCCATTTAAGGCTGGGTGAACCCGGAAGCCGTCGGTTGGTATCGAACCCTACCCCTTGTCCTTTGTGGTCCAGTTCACTAACCACTGAGCTATCGCGGCTGCCTCTATATGCCTCATTTCACGGTGGTCAGCCACATTCGGCTTTCGTGTCCTGAGCATGCCTCTTGTGTCCTGAGCATGCCTCTTGTGTGCACACTTTGCTGTTTTAACTTTTTGAGCCGTTGGTCATTGCTGACTCTTCCGCCCCATCCACCGTCACAGACCTGCTAAATTTGATTTATTTCAAAATTAATCATATTCCAGACCAGTACGTAAATATTTTCACAGGTTTTGTTAAAATTAAGAAAAAAAGTAAAGTGTCCCGTCACGCCAAGTGGCGTATAGGGAATATGGTGTTCTATCTATCTATTGTCCTTTCGAGCCGAAGACGGCACATAGGACAGAACTACAATCTCAAAAACAGAAACCTTGCGTGCCAAAATAGCACATATTGCAGAGATCACTGCTATCTGTGGTTCTGTTTCCATAACAATGCTTTTTACAATGACAGCTTGTCAAGCCATCGATCGACCTCCTTAGTCGCCTCTTACGACATGCCTGGAAGGTCACAGTGTCACTATTCTTTACTTCCAACATAAACAGGCCCTGGTAACACACGAGAGATATGGTGTTAGTGACCTTAAATTTTACAGACCTTCGGCACATGATTTTTGGGGTAATGTGGTCGGTATTACGCCCGTGCCACTTTACTATCCCAGAAATAAATCCGGTACCCATTAAAGGCTGGGTGAACCCGGAGGCCGTCGATTGGGATCGAACTTACGTCTTGTCCTTTGTAGTCCAGTTCACTAACCACTGAGCTATCGTGGCTCCCTTTGTTATAGTACAATTCTATATTTCAGAATTTATTTTATCATTTCTTGTTGCGTACTTTTATACCGAGGATTTCACTTTTTTAATGGCGCAGTCGTATACACAGGTTCTTGTTATATAGATTATCTCGTACAGTGCTGTTCCATAAATATGTGTGTATATCAATATTTGTTATAGTGCTGTTCTATACATAGGTTTCTATATCAATATTTATTATAGTTCTGTTCTATACATGGGTTTCTATATCAATATTTGTTATAGTGCTGTTCAATACATGGGTTTCTGTATCAATATTTGTTATAGTTCTGTTCTATATCGGTGCTATATAGAACCAATTCTGAACTATGCAAGCGAATCATGGACAGTAGACAAACAAATGAGAAGACAATTAGAGGTCACAGAGATTGGATTTCTCAGAAGAATGTTGAAAGCTCCCTGGACAGCTAAAAAGACCAATGATGAAATTCTCAATGAGGCCAACACTAAAAGGGAGCTACTAATAACATCAGAAAGAAACAAAGCAACATTTTTTGGGCATATCATGAGAAGAGGAAAGTTGGAATACTTGGTTACAACTGGCAAAATGAAATGAAAGAGAGATCGCTGACGACAAAGAGAGAAAATACTGGATAGCTTGGTGTCATTGCATGGAAAATGGTCAACAACAGAAATAATACAATGCACTGTAGACAGAAGATTGTGGAAGGACATGATCACCTACGCCAACCGGTGTGGCACATGATGATGATGATACATAGATCTCTATATCAATATTTAGTATAGTGTTGTTCTATACATGGGTTTCTATGTCAATATTTGGTATAGTGCTATATTGAACCAATTCTGACCTGTGGAAGCGAATCATGGACAGTAGCAAACAAATGAAAAGACGATTAGAGGCCACAGAGATGAGATTTCTCAGAAGAATGTTGAAAGTTCCCTATACAGCTAAAAAGATCAATGAGAAAGTTCTCAAAGAGGCCAACACAAAAAGGGAGCTCTTAAAAAACATCAGAAAGAAGCAATCAACATCTTTCAGGCACATCATGAGAAGAGGAAAGTTGGAATACTTGGTTACAACTGGCAAAATAAAAGGAAAGAGAGAGATCGCGGACGACAAAGAGAGAAAATAGCTTGGTGCCATGGCATAGAAAACAGTCAACAACAGATTTGGTAGGATGCACTGTGGATAGAAGATTGTGGAAGGACATGATCGCCTACGACAAGCGGTATGATACATGATGATGATTTGGTATAGCGTTGTTCTATACATAGGTCTCTATATCAATATTTTGTATAGTGCTGTTCTATACATGAGTTTCTATATCAATATTTTGTATAGCGCTGTTCTATACATGAGTTTCTATATCAATATTTGGTATAGTGCTGTTCTATACATGAGTTTCTATATCAATGTTTGGTATAGTGCTGTTCTATATTTGAGTATCTATATAATATGTTTGGTATAGTTCTATTCTATAGGTGAGTATCCATTTAAATATTTATTATATTACACTCCTATACATGAGTGTATATCTTAACGTTTGTTATAGTAAACACTTGTACACGAACATTTATCTCAACGTTCGTTACAGGAAAGGCTTGTACACGAACATTTATCTCAACGTTTGTTACAGTAAAGGCCTGTACATGAACATTTATCTCAACGTTTGTTATAGTAAAGGCCTGTACATGAACATTTATCTCAACGTTTGTTATAGTAAAGGCCTGTACATGAACTTTTATCTCAACGTTTGTTACAGTAAAGGCCTGTACACGAACATTTATCTCAACGTTTGTTACAGTAAAGGCCTGTACACGAACATTTATCTCAACGCTTGTTACAGTAAAGGCCTGTACACGAATATTTATCTCAACGCTTGTTATAGTAAAGGCCTGTACACGAACATTTATCTCAACGTTTGTTACAGTAAAGGCCTGTACACGAACATTTATCTCAACGTTTGTTACAGTAAAGGCCTGTACACGAACATTTATCTCAACGTTTGTTACAGTAAAGGCCTGTACACGAACATTTATCTCAACGTTTGTTATAGTAAAGGCCTGTACATGAACATTTATCTCAACGTTTGTTATAGTAAAGGCCTGTACATGAACTTTTATCTCAACGTTTGTTACAGTAAAGGCCTGTACACGAACATTTATCTCAACGTTTGTTACAGCAAAGGCCTGTACACGAACATTTATCTCAACGCTTGTTACAGTAAAGACCTGTACACGAACATTTATCTCAACGCTTGTTATAGTAAAGGCCTGTACACGAACATTTATCTCAACGTTTGTTACAGTAAAGGCCTGTACACGAACATTTATCTCAACGTTTGTTACAGTAAAGGCCTGTACACGAACATTTATGTTAAGGTTTAGGCTCCTCTGGCGTCACTTGGTTGCAAGGAAACTTCTGAGTAATTATTTTTAGAGGAGTAAAGTAGAGCGCGCTAAGGGTGAGTTTATTTAATAACCTGGCCACGAGATGAGTCTATGGAATCATCAGTGAGAGGAAGGTTATTTTTGGCAAATCATCGGATGTTGTTCAGAAAACATTTGGGGATCGCTGCTACAGGCTGACTGGGTTGTGTGGGAGAGTGGGCTGTGCGGGGAGGTGGTTGTGCGGGAGAGTCGGTTGTGTGGGAGAGTGTTTTGCGGGGAAGTGGTTGTGTGAGAGAGCGGGTTGTGTGGGAGAGTCTGTTGTGCGGGAGAGTCGGTTGTGTGGGAGAGTGAGCTGTGTGGGAGAGTGGATAGTGCGGGAACGTGGGTTGTGTGAGAGAGTGGATTGTGCGGGAAAGTGAGTTGTGAAGGAGTGGGTTGTGTGGGAGGGTGGGTTTTGTTAGAAAGTTGGATGTGGTGGAGAGTAAATTGTGTGGGAAAGCTGCTTGTGTGGGAGAATGAGTTTTGCGGTAAAGCGGGTTGCGTGGGAGACCCACACACACACACCATACAAAGTAACATTTTTGGTCAAAACAAATATTTATTTATTTTAGTACTTAACGCTCAAAGCCAAAAGATCAAAGGTGATAAATCTGAAAGTTTCTGTTTATGCGTTATAATTCTGACCACTTTGAGTGTATAATAGAAGAAGTATGTGTATTTTATCGTCCATGATTGAGTAAATAAACTAGTATCAGTTAAAGTATCAGAAAATTATGTCAAAGTATGGTTTAAAATATGTCAAAGTATAGACTAAAATATGTCAAAGTATAGTTTAAAATATGTCAATGTATAGTTTAAGGTATGTCAAAGTATAGTTTAAAATATGTCAAAGTATAGACTAAAATATGTCAAAGTATAGTTTAAAATATGTCAATGTATAGTTTGATGTATGTCAACATATAGTTTGAAGTATGTCAACGTATAGTTTAAAATATGTCAAAGTATAGATTAAAATATGTCAAAGTATAGTCTAAAATATGTCAAAATGTAGTTTTAAATATGTAAAAGTATATTTTAAAATATGTCAAAGTATAGTTTAAGATATGTCAAAGTATAGTTTAAAGTATGTCAAAGTAAAGTTTAATGTATGTAAAAGTATAGTTTAAAATATATCAAAATATAGTTTCAAGTATGTCTAAGTATGTTTAAAGTAGGTCAAATTATAGTTTAATGTATGTCATAGTATAGTTTAAAATATGTCGTAAAGTATAGTTTAAAATATGTCAAAGTATAGCTTAAAATATGTCAAAATATAGTTTAAAATATATCAAAGTATAGTTTGAAATATGCAAGGTATAGTTTACCATATGTCAAAGTATAGATTAAAGTATGTCAAAGAATAGTTTAAGGTATGTCAAAGTATAGTTTAAAATATGTCAAAGTGTAGTTTAAAGTATGTCAGAGTATATGTTCATAAACTAAAATAAACAAATCAGCAAACAAACTAAAGTACTAGTGCCAAACAGTGAATTCTTATTCTAAACTACCTCATTTGTCTTTCCACTCAAGGGGTGTGATAGTTTCCAATCTTCTGTGTTTGGCTGGCCTGATTAAATGTCACGTTTTCGAGTGTTTCTAGTACTCGACAGTCCATCGTTGTTACTGGCTGGTGTTTAGGGGGGGGGGGGGGTTTCTGTTTTGTCACGTGACCAATCCATTTTATTTCTTTTGTCCCTTCTTTTGTTTATTTATACATTATACTGCTGTCATGATCCCGAAATGTATTTTTAGTTCCCAAATTACAATTGTGTCTTCAAGCTGGCCCCTACTAGCCGCCTTACACGTTTAATTTCAGTGATATTTCATCATCATTTAGTGCCGTCTCCGCATCGAAGGTAGGCTACTATGAGGCGCCATTCCACTTTGTCTCTTGCTTTGATGGTGTAGGTTGTCATATGTTGACTTGTCCATCTTTTGATGTTACTCGTACATGTTAGTCTTGGTCTGTCTCTGCCCCTTTTACCTTGTATTTTCCCTTCCAATATTATTTTTAGTAGGCCGTTGAGTCTTTTAACATGCCCCAAAAATTTCATTTATCTTGTTCTAATTGTGTTAGTAGTTTTCTTTTAATTGTTAGTTATTTTAAGACTTCATCACTTGTTCTCTTTTCTTTCCATCCAATTCTACTTATTCTTCTATAAATTCACATTTCAAAGGCTTCAATTTTCTGTTCTGTTTTCTTGTCTAATGTCCATGTTTCTGCAACATACAAGAATATTGAGAATATGTAACATTTTGCTATTCTTAGATTTAGCCCTGTTGTTATTTGTTTCGATGTTAGTATACTTTTCATGGCATTAAAATTACTTTTTGCCATTCCTATTCTTTTATTTATTTGAGTTTTACATTTTCCATCACTGGTTATAATATATCCCAGGTAGTTGTAGATCTGAACTGTCTCCAGGTGTATTCCTTCAGTGATATTTATCTTATCGATTGTTATAGCTTCTATGTTTATAACATACACACACAATATGAGAAATAATATTGTTAAGTGCGAACACTTTACCAAATGATACTTCACTTATCCGGCCAACACGCGTGTAACGAGCGAGGCTAAACTAAGATCTAAATAATGAATGAACTGCAATGAGGCACCCCTGCAATGAACATGCATCAATAAATATAAGCAGGAAGATCGTCATCTTTTCATAGCACTTGCTGAGGAAATGTATTCAGAATATTATAACTTACAACTAAAGGGCAACAATTCCGCAACTTGGGTAAACAGGAGAAAGTGCACACGATAATAACGGGCTGACGCAGAGCTAGATAGGTCACATGCTAGGATGAACTTCTGAAAAATTAACAAGTGTTCAGCGGTACAAGCACCTACCATCCACCGCCAAAAAACAAAGCAAATGAATTTGGACCACAAGAAAATGGGTTGTGGAAGCAACGATGGAAATGATAGCTAGACAAGAAGCACTCTGCAGTGGATACCGTTGAAAGATTGGTCTACATTTTTAAGCCCTATATTTCGTAGAACATCCATCCTGTATAATTTAGAATAAAAAATCTTTCTGCATTCTCTTTTAGGACTATACCCCCCCCTCTCCCAATAAATTAAATAAATAGATGGCAATTTTTAAATTCAGCCAGAAAGATAGCAACCATGAGTAGAATGGGATAAATGAACATAAAGTACTCTATAATATACCAGGAAATCCAATCAATGACTAATCGAATTTTAACACGGTGTTTTTTTTTTCCAGATAAGTAAAATTCTATTTTTTATTTTAAATCTGCGTCGCCCAAATAAAATTCATCCCCATTAATATATATATATATATATATATATCATTTAAAAATTAGCTCATCCAGCACACAAGCAATGATGATAAATCAGTCATTGAACTCACTTATAATTTATCGGATTGACGCCCACATTAAATACGCAGCATCATTTCACGTATACGAATGGAGGAGAAAAAAGCTCAAAGGAGGAATTAAAAAGAATTTTCAGAAAATCAGTGCAAAACGCAACGTAAAACAGAAGATAAAGTAAATCTGTCATCTCATGCGAGTACGAATCGTAATCAGATGCCACAATTGGTATATGAAATCCAATTAAGGTTTTCAAGGCTGATGAAAGAAGGACAGACGATATTGTAGTAATACTACAGTGTGTTTCCAGAATGGACTAAAGGTTTTCAAGGCTGATGAAAGAAGGACAGACGATATTGTAGTAATACTACAGTGTGTTTCCAGAATGGACTAAAGGTTTTCAAGGCTGATGAAAGAAGGACAGACGATATTGTAGTAATACTACAGTGTGTTTCCAGAATGTACTAAAGGTTTTCAAGGTTCGAGAAAGACCAAGATCATATGGACAGACCATATTGTAGTAATACTACAGTGTGTTTCCAGAATGTACTAAAGGTTTTCAAGGTTCGAGAAAGACCAAGATCATATGGACAGACCATATTGTAGTAATACTACAGTGTGTTTCCAGAATGTACTAAAGGTTTTCAAGGTTCGAGAAAGACCAAGATCATATGGACAAACCTTGTCACAACATTCCTGCAGCGATGCCGGCAAACATCGGTCTGAGCGACACACGGGATAGAGAAGTGCAGCTCAACATAGCGCTTTACAGCATGCGTAAATAGAATAAGAGAACAGAATACGGCAACTTATGAGATCAAGATTATCACCTCAAGAAAGCACAAGTTTATGTAGATTTTGTTTCCTCATTTTGATTTCCTTTCTTATCTATATTTTCTCCTCTTTCAATCTGATGACATCGATATGTATTACTGTAGAGAAATGAAAGGTTAAACATTATCATTTTTTTTCCATTTCCGTAGTTTCCATACAACTTTATCCTCTTCCTCGCTATCTCTTTTTCTCTCTCTCTTTATTTCTTTCTTTCTTTTTCTTTATTTCTTTCTCTCCCTTTATCTCTCTCCCTCTTTGTAAGAGTTTGTGAAGCAGTTGTTAGCGAACACGTCTACTGAAGAAACAAGATCACACCCGATTTCCCGACCAATCAACTGTTACTTTCAACCAGTCATCATTTTGTACCAGATATTTTGTCTGAATAATAAAGAACATGTACTGGCGGTCATAAGAACTGGGAACCAATTGGGAATGTTTCAACAAATAAAACAGGGTGTTAGACAAGGTTGTGTGCTGTCACCAGATTTGTTTAATATTTATAGTGAGATTATTTTAAGATCCATAAGGGGCATGCCTGGAATAACAATTGGAGGTCATAATATAAATAATCTTAGGTATGCTGATGATACAGTCTTAATCGCTAAGAGTGAAAATGAGTTACAAGAAATTTTGGACATTATAGTGAAAGAAAGCCAAAATAAATGACTCAGCCTTAATAGCAAAAAGAAAGAAGTAATAGTAACAACAAAGAAAAAGACATCACCTCAGTGAAAAATAAAGACAAGTGGAACAATATTAAAACAGATAAATGAATTTAAATATTTGGGAACTTTGTTAACCTCAGACGGAAGATGAACAAAAGATGTGAGATGCAGAATGGCTCAGGCAAAAGCAGCTTTCCAAAAGGAAGATACTGTGCAATCCATTTTTTACAATAGAAATAAGAAAAAGAGTTCTTAAATGTTATGTAGAGCCAGTCTTAACATATGGATGTGAATCATGGACAATAGGACAACAGACAAAGAAATCACCGGAGTCTGTAGAAATGTGATTTTACAGAAGAATGTTGAGAATACCATGGACAGCTAAGAAGAGTAATGAAAATGTTCTGAAAGAGGCCAAAAAGAGAGGTAATTTCCAATATTAGGAAGAAACAATCATCATTTTTTGGCCATGTAATGAGAAGAGAACAACTGGAATATATTGTAACAACTGGAGAAATTGAGGGACGAAGAGAAAGAGGGAAGCAAAGAGAGAAAATACTAGTAGCTTAAGAGGATGGCTTGGCAAAAGTTCAACAACAGAAATGATAAATAACTGTCGAGATCGAAAGTTGTGGAGAGACATGATCACCTACGCCTTTAGGCCCGGTACTTGATGATGATGATGATGATGATGATGATGATGATTTTGTCTGGGACAGAAATACGACCTGTTGTACTGCTGACCACATTGTTCAAGTTTGCACAATTGTCCTAATAGCATGGACATTAACACCACATTTTGTTTAAGCAACAATCGTGGCTATATGGGGTTATATATATTCTCTATCTCTCTGTGTCTCTCTTTCGCTCTCTTTTATTTATTCCTCTCTTAATTCCGCATGGTCCTATCTCCTCCCTGTCTCTCCTCTCACTTCAAATTAACTTTCTCTTATTCTTTTAATTTTTATATTACCCTTCTCATCTTCTTTCCGAAATACTCTCTAACCCCTTGACTAGATTCGCAAGTCACAGACGCGTTCATTTTCCTCCATAGAACTCCAATTCACAGTTACCAGTGACGGTACTCCACACGTCAAGAGACCGTAATTATTGACTTCAGGGCTACACGTAGTAATAACCAACAGACTTTACGTTTTGGCTCTCTTGCCTAAAGCTAGTGTTTCACGACAGTCTCCTGCAAAACCAGCATTCATAAATAAATGAGTCGTCCATGAACATCATTGAGTGCCGTCTTCGCATAGAAGGTTGGCTGCCATGGAGCGCCATTCCGTTGTCTCCTGTTGCTTTGATAATGCAAGTCGTCATAGGCTGAGTTGTCCATCTTTTGATGATACTCGTCCATGTTGGTCTTGGTCTGCCTCTTTTACCTTGTATTTTCTTTTCCAAGACTGCATTTAGTAGGTTGTTTTTTTTTCTTTTAACATGCACTAAAAACTAATTTGTCTTGTTTGAATTTCGTTTAGTAGTTTTCTTTTCAGTTTTAGTTGTAAGACTTCATCATTTCGTTTCTTTTCTTTTCATCCAATTATTCCTATTCTTCTATAATAATATTATAATAATATCTTTCCTTGTTTTAGAACAAGAAAAGATATTATTCATTTTTATACTTAAAATTGACAATTGTGTTTATTAATGTTTTGTTTTTGTTTGTTTGCGCACGCCAGCTTTGTATCTGTAGCGAATTTTACATTTAATAAAACATGTCCCCAGTTTCAGGACGGCAGCCCATGTGTCCAATGCTATATAGGTAGATACTCTCAGACCTCAATGGTATCCTCAATTTTGTTTTCTCAATCGTCCAGAGGCGTAACGGTTTGGGTAGATTTTACTTTTCAATTTTCGCCCGAACACCGGCCACTAGTGGCCCTCTTTATTCGAGACCCAACTACCAAGGGTTCTTTAACGTGCACATATTTACGGGGCCTCATTTTTGCTGTTATCCGAGAACGCTAGGTATGGTATCTCACTACCCAGAGATCGAGGAAGGCTGAAGCCACGAAGAAATCATAAATTTGAAGTGAAAAAATTCCTACTCATTTGTGGCAAGATTCGAACCCACGAACTTCTTGTTCAGTGGCCGATGTTTTAGTTCTAGATCACCCAGACCCCCTTTTTTATGAATACTTTCTTTGTCTCATGTTGTGTATCAGGAGCCAATAAACTCGGTGTAAAGACTAATGAGCAAAATGTTCAATCTCTTTTAGTTGTAAGAAGCTCAGAAGAAGCATTTATCGCTGGCATAACATACATGTACAATAAGGAAGGCAATAAGGAAGACAAAAAAGACACTCTAAAAACACACACACACACACACAAATATCAACGACGACATTCTCAAAGAGGCCAACACAAAAAGGGAGCACCTTTCAAACATCAAAAGTAGAAAAAGAAACAATTAGCATTTTTCGGTCACGTCAGTGGAAATTTTGAAAACTTTGTCACAACTGGCAAAATACAGGGAAAGAGAGATCGCGGACGTCAAGTAGAGAAAATTCTAGATAGCTTGGTGTCATAGCATGGAAAACTGTCAACAACAGAATTGATACGAATTACTGTGGAAAGAAGATTGTGGAAGGACACGATCACCTAAGCCGGTGAGGCACATGATGATGATACTGAAGAAAATCAATTAATATGGAGGACTCAACTATGATTATGGGCTTAAGAAGAAAACAATACCTGGCAGTGAATCGGCAGACTTGGGGAGTTAATACTTCTGTCCTACGTGCCGTCTTCTGCCTGAGAGTAACTAAGTGTAATATAGAAGATAAAGGGGTTTCCGTGACATATTTTATTTTGTAGAGAAATATAAGGCTAAACAATACCATAATAAGCAGCATCACTTAGATGTGAGGGGAAGAGACCAGTGTTTTCCTTAGATTTTATTTACTTCCTTCACTCACTGAGTCAAGTGCCCATTTTTTTCAGCTGAGTAGACTGATGAACGTTAAACTATGCTCGAACTCTCGGCCACTTCATTGCCAAGCTACCACTGCGCTGTTGACGCTCTATGTATATTATCATCTATTCAAACGGAGGCGAAGGCGCGCCTCACAGCACCAGAGCTGGAAGTTGTCAGCGACCCACAGCTGATGGTTCGCGCCAGGGCCGGTGAACCAGAACCATCCTGACCCTGCTCCACCTCTCCGTGGTGCCTCCAGTAACAGACTAACCTGTCTAATCTGGCCAAGCGAGTAGGGATCGAAGAGGGAAGACAACCCGGTGCTCAAAAATGTAACGCTGAAGTCGGATGTGTTTCGGCGCAAATAGCACAGTTATACTGCAAACCACAACACAACGTAAACACGCTCACTTAACGTCCTTTTAAATGGTTGGTTGGTTGCGTTCGCCTGATGACTAAAGTATTCTAGAGTATCGTGGTAGACTAGAATATTCCTCTTCATCATCCGTCCTTACAAGGACGTAGTGGACATGTCTGCGTTGTGTTGTGGTTTGCAGTATAACTGTTATATTTGCGACTTTCGGCCCAACATATCCGACTTCAGCACGAAATTTTTGAGTATCGGGTTGTCTTCCCTCTTCGATCCCTGCATGCTTGGCCAGACTAGACAGGTTAGTCTGTTACTGGCGGCACCGCGGAGAGATGGAGCAGGTTGTGGATGGTTTTGGTTCACCGATCCTGGCGCAAGCCATCAGCTGTGGGTCGCTGACAACTTCCAGCTCTGGTGCTGGTAGGCGCGCCTTCGCCTCCAAGCAGGTAAATGAATTCTCCGGTTTGCATATCTTAAGATATATCCAAGGCTTTCTTTTTTAAAATGTTGAAAGTGGCTGACTCCCTGCACCAGGCAGCTCGTCGCCCTCGTGTTTGCCCGTGTCTCCATTAGCTGAACGTGGCGGCACTCCCAGAAGCAAATGTTTACTTTGAGCTACTGGGATGTGTCTAGTTTATAGACGCCAACTTGCCCTTTTAAAACGTCCCTAGAGAAGTCTGGGAATCTGGGACGTTATGCCCTTGTCGGTAATCATGCAGTAACAAGCAATAATCATGCGGTAATAAGCAATAATCATGTGGTAAAAAGCAATAATCATGAAGTAACAAGCAATAATCATGAAGTAACAAGCAATGATCATGCAGTAAAAAGCAATAATCATGCAGTAACAAGCAATAATCATGCGGTAATAAACAATATTCCTGCAGTAACAGGCATCTTATTCTGTACTAAATGATAACAACTATGCGTCTTTCTACGACTGTAACAGCTTGTATCTGTACTTTTGTTTGTTGGATGTCGACAAATGTATGTACCAAGTTAGCTCAGGTAGTGTGTATTTAATTGTAATTACAACCTGGCTTGCCCCTATGGGGACTTGGCGCCTAAGAGCTACTCTGAAGTGTTCTCTGTCCTGCGCGAGATGTCCTTATGCCCAGTTTTCTGAGACGTTTTGTAATTACCCTCTTCTTGTGAGCTTTCTCTTGTCTATCTGGTGTCACTTTCTCCTAAATAATCTTGTGAGCTTTCTCTTGTCTATCTGGTGTCACGTTCTCCTAAATGATCTTGTGGGCTTTCTTTTCTGTCTCTCTGGTGTCACACCCTCCTGAATGGTCTTCTGTAATTTCTCTCTCTTTCTCTCTCTTGTTTATCTGGTACTATTCCTTCCTAAATGACCTTTAGAGCTTTCTCTGTCTATCTAGTGTCACGGCCTCCTAAACGATCTTTTGGGCTTTATCTCTCTCTTTCTTTCTCTCTCTCTCTCTCATGTCTATCAGATGTCACGCCCTTCTAAGTGTGATCTTTAGAGCTTTGTCTCTCTCTCTCTCTCTCTCTCTCTCTCTCTCTCTCTCTCTCTCTTGTTTATCTGGCATCACGCACTACTAAATGATCTTTTGGGTTTTCTCTGTCCCTTGACTATCTAGTGTCACGGCCTCCTAAATGTCTTTTGGGCTTTATCTCTCTCTTTCTTTCTCTCTCTCTCTCTCTCTCTCTTGTCTATCAGATGTCACGCCCTTCTAAGTGTGATCTTTAGAGCTTTGTCTATCTCTCTCTCTCTCTCTCTCTCTCTCTCTCTCTCTCTCTCTCTCTGTTTATCTGGCATCACGCACTACTAAATGATCTTTTGGGTTTTCTCTGTCCCTTGACTATCTAGTGTCACGGCCTCCTAAATGTCTTTTGGGCTTTATCTCTCTCTTTCTTTCTCTCTCTCTCTTGTCTATCAGATGTCACGCCCTTCTAAGTGTGATCTTTAGAGCTTTGTCTATTTCTCTCTCTCTCTCTCTCACTCTCTCTCTCTTGTTTAACTGGTATCACACCCACCTAAATGATCCTATGGGTTTTCTCTGTCTCTGTCTGTCTGGTGCCACACTCTCCTATATGATCTTGTTTCGTGTCATAATGACGTTTCATGCACCAGCATATTTTTAACAATTGTTTTTATGTTTCTTAACACCCGGTTCTCTTGCTAATTAAGTTGTAAATTCAGCATGTTTGTTCTTTTCTCTGTTTATGGTATTCTAGGCGTTCTTTTCTAACGCTTGCTCTCAAAGACACTCACGACACTTTTAACAGATCTAGTTATAGCCCCCGTTGTTTGTTAGCAATGAGCCACGGTATTCAAAACTGTTTTAATTTGTGTCCAATGATACGTTTATCAGCTGACATCATTTGTTTTGTGTTAGAGAAGTGCTAGTTTTTATTGTGTTGAGACAGAGGTGTTGTATTTCACTGTCACTACAAACTGACGCTATTAATTTATTGATGCTTATTTGTGAGGTGAATAGATGTGTTAGTGGCTAAAATGAAAATGACTGTAGCTGGTGTTAAACGGGAGAGTGTCAGTACTTTCTGCCTTCACGACAAAGAGGCCGGTGACTAACTCCCGTCTTCACGATCTTGAGTGGACCTAGCAGAATCAAGACTGGACACCTAACTCACTCTCTTGGGAAAGATTATAAACAGCGAAGACTTTCTCGCGCCCGCACACATTGCAATGCTATGGTAGAGTAGCATGGAAATAATAAACCACTCAATCGCCACATGCCATAATAAAGCACATCTTTCACTTTTTACTTTATTGTAATCGGCCAGCGCAGTACAGGTAATCAGGGGACCGCTTGTTCTGTTTGCACCAAGAAGGAAAACAACAAAAAGCTTTGTCATGCTCTACGGTATATTCAAAATATAGCGCTTGTATCGACATTTTTTTGCCTTTAGCAAACTTCAGCCGCGATTTCTCATGTGGTTAGTGAACTGGACTACAAAGGACGGCTTCCGGGTTCACACATCCTTAAATGGGTACCTGATTTTTTGGGGGGAAAGTAAAGCGGCACGGGCGTATTACTGACCAGACTATCCCAAAAATCATGTGCCGAAGGTCTGTAAAAATTATGGTCACTAACATCATATTCGCTATACGCCACTTGGCGTGACGGGGCTTTCTACTACTTGTTGTTAGGTTCATCTTTACTACACACATGACGAATCCATAGTGCTTGGATAATCCGCTGAAGAATCTCGAGAAAATCAGAGGAGAATCCTGACCCACGTGCTTAGATATTCCGCTGAAGAATCTTGGGAAAAAATCAGAGGAGAATCCTGACCCACGTGCTTAGATATTCCGCTGAAGAATCTTGGGAAAAAATCAGAGGAGAATCCTGACCAACGTGCTTGGATATTCCGCTGAAGAATCTTGGGAAAAAATCAGAGGAGAATCCTGACCCACGTTTTTGGATATTCCGCTGAAGAATCTTGGGAAAGTCATAGGAGAATCCTGACCCACGTGCTTAGATATTCCGCTGAAGAATCTTGGGAAAAATCAGACCCACGTGCCTGTATATTGCACTAAAGAATCTTGGGAAATATCAGAGGGGAATCCTGACCCAGGTACTTAGATATTCCACTAAAGAAACTTGGGAAAATCAGACCCACGTGCCTGTATATTCCACTGAAGAATCTTGGGAAAATCATAGGAGAATCCTGACCCACGTGCCTGTATATTCCACTGAAGAATCTCGAGAAAATCAGAGGAGAATCCTGACGCACGTGCCGGAACTCACGGGCTGGTAGGACCCACGGGAAGCTTGTGTCCAAGCAACTGCGACATTTTATGACCTACCCTTGATTTTAAAATGCCAAGAGTTCTGTGCAAGTGCACACGTGACCTCTTGTTCATTGCAGGTATTCATGAGAGAAGCTAGATATCGGATCTCACTACAGAAGAAATCAGGGGAGGTCACGAAGAAACTGGATCAAATTTTCTTTTTCTTTGGTCTCATCTGCAATTCCCTCAGCGTCCAGCGACTGACGACCCCAGTTCTATGTTGGTTGATACGTCTTCTTACACGGCCACTAAGTTTCTCATTTCTGGCTGTGCCCATCTTAACTCCCATTTCCATCATCCGAAGAAGTGACGTGGATCTGTGTTTGTCGAAGTCCTGTGCTCTTCCCACATCTCGGAGGACATTCATGATGTCTGCACGATCCTCAACGACAGCGCAGCTAGCCAACCTGTCCGCTCTTTCATTTCCCCGTACTCCTGCATGTCCAGGGACATAGACAAAGGTGACCTTACGTATATTTTGGATTTCTGCAACGACTCTACCCATTGCATGCGTACAGAGCCCGCCTCCACTTTTTTGTCATGCTCATCGAATCACTCAGTATGCGTGGATGTAGTCTTGTGACTCTAACCATTTGAATGCCTTGGTCACTGCCATCACCTCCATTGTCATGCTGAGTCATGACGTGTTCACCACTGTCTTCGTTGACTATTCTGCCTGTCGAGCGTGCTGTAACAGCCCATACACTTCTTTGGTGTCGTCTTGCAGATTCGTCTCTATAGATGACTGCATCTTTCTCATCGGTGTTATCGCAGATGAGACCGTTGACCTCAGCATTAACTACGACCGGGTTCTGTTCCCTACTTTTCCTGTCGAGTGTGACAATACACGAGAACGTCCTCTTGAACGACGTAGGCACCGGTATCCACTCCTCACCAACGCTGATATTGGTAAGCCCACAGACCTGTTTGATGACATCTTCTGCTCGGCCCACCCATGATTTGCCTCTTTTTAGCCTGGCACCTTTCCCTGTGTTGAATACGTGGTGCAATGTATGCTCTTTATCTGTACTAATCTTCAGGTATGCTCGTGCTCTCCAGATCTTGATTCTGTCATCCATGGTTGAAAAGTCAAGAAGATACCTCATTGCTACACAGGGAGTGTCCTTTGTACATCCCAGGATAATGTGCATGGCTTCATTTTGTATTTTCTTCAGCCTATCAATTTGAGTCGTACTGGCAGTAAGAATTGCCAGGGCATACTCGATAGGTGCGAGGACTAATCCCTGGAACAGAAGAGTAAGTAGCCTCTGCTCGATATTGGTAGCTGCCATGACCTTCAAGGAGGCTAATCCTTTGTGGGATTTTGTTATCACATGGTCGACTTGGTCCAGAAAACACAGGCTGCGATCAAACTTAACTCTGAGGTATGTCATCAACTTGACCCTGGTCACCTCATCAGTTCCCCCCCCCCTTTTTTTTTAAAGAACTAACATGAAGTAATGGTCTTATCAAAGAAACAATCATCACCATCATGCAGCATAAAAATAAACAGGACACATCTGAAACAAATGCAACACTTCAAATACTTGGGCACAATAATAACACCAGATAGAAGATGCACTAGATAGAAATAAAAAGCAGAATAGCTCAGGCCAAAATAGCATTTCAGAAAATGAAAAAAATATATTATGCAACAAATCTATATTAATAGGAGTAAGAAAGAGAGTTCATCGGTGCTATTTAGAACCAATTATGACCTATGGAAGCGAATCATGGACAGTAGACAAACAAATGAAAAGACGATTAGCGACCACAGAGATTGGATTTCTCAGAAGAATGTTGAAAGTTCCATGGACAGCTAAAAAGACCAATGAGGAAGTTCTCAAAGATGCCAATATAAAAAGGGAGCTTCTAAAAAACATTAGAAAGAAGCAATCAGCACTTTTTGGGCACAACATGAGAAGCGGAGAGTTGGCATACTTGGTTACAACTGGCAAAATACAAGGAATGAGAGATCGCAGACGAAAAAGAGAGAAAATACTGGATAGCTTGGTGTCATGGCATGGACAACAGTCAACAACAAATTTGGTACGATGCACTGTAGATAGAAGATTGTGGAAGGAAATGATCGCATACACCGACCGGTATGGCACATTATGATGATGATCATATTTAGAGAAACGTCGAATCAGACAAACCAAATCCTCGTTAGGTGCCAACTTCTGCCTAACTTAGCTCTTGGTATATTCCTTTAAATATATTAGTATATCATCTTTATTGCATCAGTAGATGGTTTTTAACGATTATATTTGCATTAAAAAACTAAAAAGACCGACTAGGAAATTCTCAAAAAGTTCAAAAAGAAAAGTAGCTCATAAGAAACATCAGAAAGAAACAATCGACATTTGTCTGACACATCATGAGATGAGGAAAGTTGGAGTACTTCGTTAAAAGTGGCAAAATACAAGGAAAAAGAGATAGCGGAGTGAAGATATTGGATAGCTTGTTATCATGCCACAGAAAACGGTCAACAACAGAACTGAAACGATGCACTGTAAATAGAAGATTGTGGAAGGACATGATTCCTAAGCCAACCTGTATATCACATGATGATGACGGTCTGCATTGAAGGAGAGCAGTTGCAGGCCTACAAATAATTTAGTGGCAAAAAAGGTCACGAATAAAAATTGTTGAAGTAAACACTTTAGGTCCACTTGGTGGTCATGATAACAGACCATTAATTTGATAAAGAGTGAACGACTTGGCGAAGGAGACCTAAACTGGTCGCAAAAACGCTATTGCGTTAATGGATGTCTGGGATCGAAACGCGTTAATATCGCAACCTGTTGTAAGTTGGTAAACAGCGCAGGAATCGATCGTTTTTTTGAATTTTTGTTTTAAAAACTAGGGAAATAGAAATACTAATAATAACTTGTATAGTAACAAGCTGATAACGTGTCGGACCTGACGAGTGATAAGTTGTTATCCAGAAGAAATCAAGAAACTGTTTTTATGGCATTAGCACGTTACTGAGGTATGGAAGTGACATATTGGACCGGAGGATAAAGACAGCCTGTTTTGAGTAGTCGCCATGAGGCGTGCTGGTCCGAGATTTTACTTCACCCCCGATTTTTAGAAAAAAATGTTGCCCCTACCAGGATTCTAACCAGGATTGTCCTGGCTTTCAACACAACGAGTTACCGATTCGGCCACCCGCTCTCCGATGTAGTATAAATAATAAGAATTACGACACACGATTGGCAAAATGAAAGGGAAATGAAATAATCGTGGGCCATACATGGAACACAATTATTGATAGCGAGGGGTTGATAAATATGACGACAATAACTTACAACGAGAAACTTAGTGGGGGTGTAAGAAGACTTATCAACCAGAACTGGAGTTGATAGTCGCTGGACGCTGCGGGACTTGCTGAGGAGGGGACTCATGTTCGGAGTGTAATGATGATGTCCCGCAAATAACTCAATAATGGTTTACAAATGCCGTACTAGAGTTCCTTGCTGGTGCCAGACAAGGAACAGACGACAGTAAAAAAGTAAAGTACCCCCGTCACGCCAAGTGGCGACGTATAGGGAATATGGTGTTAGTTGACCATAAATTGTACAGACCGTCGGCACATGATTTTTGGGGTAATGTGGTCGGTATTACGCCCGTGTCGCTTTACTTTCCCAGAAAAAAAATTCGGTACCCATTTAAGGCTGGTTGAACCCGGAAGCCGTCGGTTAGGATCGAACCTTACCCCTTGTCCTTTGTAGTCCAGTTCACTAACCACCGAGCTATCGCGGCTCCATAACAGACGACAGTAAGTAAAGTAAAGAGCCCCCGTCACGCCAAGTGATTTTTGGGATAATGTGGTTGGTATTTACGCTCGTGCCACTATACTTTCCCAGAAAAAATATGGTACCCACTTAAGGCTGGGTGAACCTGGAAGCCGTCGGTCAGGGTCGAATCTGACCTCTTGTCATTTGTATTCAAGTTCACTAACCACTGAGCTATCGCGACTCCCAACAGACGACAGTAGAAAACTATAAATGTTGGTGGTGGAGACGCTTCAGTCGTCTAAGACATTGATTGCAATTAACCGAACCGTTAATGGAAAATCATGCTTCAATTTACACAACAAGTAACTGTGCTAGAATTGTTGTTTCACTTTTTGTTACTCGCTTTGTTAACCCTTATTTTTACTGCCACCTCACAGCTCGTAATGCGTTAAAAATAATAAGGAAGTAGTTTTCTTCTTTGTTGTTTTTTTTGCTTGATGCCCTTGATTTTGTTAAAGTGACACGAGGACATTGTTGGGTGAGTCATGGATCCTGTTGGAAAATATTGCCAGTGGCTACAAGAATATAATGAATAAAGCGATAATGAATGAAGATAATGTATAAATAATTATATGCCCACAGTAGGAATATATTATTATTTGACAAGTTTTTAGATGGTGAAAGTCGAATTTTTTCTAATAGGAAACCGGTACTCAAAGAAGAAATAGAAGTTATGAGTCACATATTGAACTAATATTAAGAAAAGAAGTAAACAATCAGGCAGAAAAAAAAAAAAAACAAACTTTAAAACGCAAAAGTCAATAAAAACTACAAATAAGAAGTATGGGCATAAAACGATGATCAAAGTTCCAAATTAAAGCTTATACAAATAATAAATATAAAACAGTACATAGTTCTAATATTATATAAACATACACAGTGAAATAAAACTCAGAACCGAACAATTTGTGGCTACTGCACTAGACAAGAAACCTTTATTGTTTGGTCCTATAAGTCTCTCTGGCATATCACACAAATGGAATAAATGCCGTAAAGATAGTTTTTTTTTCACATATACCTTATATAAACAGTTAAGACAACTGTTAAATAAACTGGCTTAACTGGTAAACAGAAAATAATTTAAACAACATAACATATCAGCACGAGATTGCATGCCTGAAAAAGTCGTGAAGATAATAGACACTCCGACAATAAATATAATCTGAAAAACTGCAGACTTCAAACAACGAAACAATGTTAAAGACGTTGGGGGAATAGAGTGAAGGGCATAACTGAATTATTATTTCAAACAGCACCCGGAAAGATAACAAATAAAATACAAGCATTTTAAAGACGGACAAAAGTATATGCAGATAAATCTCACACAGAAAACTCATATGTCGAAGGTGATAAAAGTTAATACATTGTAGATATTTCCAAAAAAATGTGAAAGAAATAAAAGTGACAGTAGAGTTGCATTCTATAGCTCGTTTCAAATCATCTGCCCAACTTCAAAACGATATTACTTTCTAACCGTTTGTTAAAAACTTTTGAAATTTTCCAAATGTTATTAGAATGCAAAAGACCCTTTAAATGTATATTTAACAAATATCTTGCAGCTGCAGTTTTCTTAAAGCGGCGATATTTCTTTGATGTTTGTCAAAATTGTAAATTGTGAAGCCCTAAAGAATAGAAATTACCGTAGTTGCTGGTCTATGTATAATTTTCACCAGGTAAAGGCGTGGCCGTAATGGGGAAATAACTGGATAAAACAAAACACCAGGAGAATTATTGTCTGCTCAGTTCGAGGACGGACGATAATAATATCAAGGTATACCTGTATGTCCAATTTTCATAGTTGTGTGGTCCTGAAAAGGACCGTTTGTTGAACTAATTTAAGGTAATATAGGGGCCAACATTGTGGGGGCTATATACTTTCATTCTGAATCAGACGAGTCTAAAAGATTAATAACTGTTTGGGGTTGAACATTCCACAAACCATCAATTTTCCAATATTCCTTTTCCTGTTTTAAGACGTGGTCTTCACATTTAGCCCAATAATCTTTGTCTATATTTAATAAAGCGAGATTAGCAAGAGTCTTTACATCGCATATTTTGAATGTTGTATTTTCATCTGCCACTTGTCCTTTAAATTTTGCCCAGATTAGTTCTATTGGATTTAAATGAGCATGGTAAGGTGGCAGCCTCAAACTTATATGACCGTGCTCTTGGATAATCTTATCTATTTGAAAAATCTTTGTCCTTTGTTTTTGCTTTACTAGAGATAGTAATTCAGGTTTTAAGTACATGTTATTAAATTGTATGTGCTCCTTTGTGAGCCATATCTTAATAGCATCTTTTGTACTGGATGACGTCGGGACTTTATCTTCAAGTGCAACAATGTTGTGGTACGCTGCATTGTCCATTATTAGGCAAGATGGTCGATCTAGTGATGGGAGAACAGAATTTTCAATCCAATGTCTAAATATGTGACCATTCATCTCAGAGTGATAATCCCGATTGTCTATGGATTTTGAAAGAAAAATGAGCTCTGCATTCTGTATTAGTCCATGTTGTCGACACCTGCATGAGCAATTATCAAGCGCTGTCATTTGCTGCTAGGTATTAATCTCTTAATCTTTCCATCTGATGACTGCCATTCTCTTTGGTTAGTGTGGTGAACATTGATCCATGTTTCATCCAAGTACACAATATCATAACCTTGCTTGCGCACCTCTTTTACTTCACGTAATTACTTGCTTCTCATGACTACTATATGTGGCTTCTCACAGATGATGTTTCGTCCATTGGAATACTTTCTGAATGTAAAGCTCTCACATTCCTCCATAATGTAGACTTTGATATTTCAATACTGTTGTTCTTTTTCAGCGATACTTTTAATTTTCTTATTGTAACAGTTTCATTCATACCCAACATTTTGCGAATTTCACTTCTAATAAGTTCACTGTCGAAATTATCCATTTTTGCTCTTCCTTGTGATTTTGTATATTTTGTACTTTGACGGTCACGTGCTTGAATCCAGCGATTAAATGACCGTTTAGATAAATCCAAAATGTGTCTTGTACTATTCTCAGGGTTTCCTAAGGAATGAAATAATCTTCCTCGTTTAGCCTCTTTGCAAAAATAGTCATACATTTTTATTGCGATGTTTTGTAAGCTGCAGAATTTCATTTTAAGACTCATGATAAATGTTATTGTTCCACGTCTCACCTATGAATGAACGGAAATGGAACACACAATGCCTCGTGTTTTCTAGTGTCTAATTGTGTCAGAAAGCCCACGTGGAAAGTGTGCAAAAACGTCAATTGTACCGTGTGTAGATTTTTAATCGCTATTTTTAACTTAAAATACTGTAAACATTAAGTTTTGACTACATCAATGGGTCGTTATAAATTTATATAAATCAAATAAGCAACAATAATAACCAAATGTTTTTTAATGAAATTAATTCCCTGTTGGGTTCTAATCATTATAACTTTACATGCAAATTTTGAAAAAATTACAAAAAGAGATGAAAAAGATATCGATTTTAAAAGTTGGGCAGATGATTTGAAACGAGCTATAGTATCGTTTATATATATATACATATATATATATATATATATATGGAAGAAAGGAGACAAGCGAAGAACACTGCCCAATACAATAAAATAGATAATGAAATACGCAAAATGTGCAAAAAGGCAAAAGAAGACTGGCTCAGCCAAAAATGTATAGAAATAAACACTATGGAAAGCAAACAAGACTTAAGAAGAATGCACACAGAAATAAGGAAAATATATAATAGAATAGGAATATATAACAGAACTATTTCATGATCAAAGGGACAAGAAACTAGTTATACAATGTACATCAGGCTATACAATTTAAAATCTGAGGTGGAAAAAGCTATTTCAAAAATAAAAAAGGGAAAAGCAGCAGGACCTGACGATAGAGATGATACAGGCTCTAGAAGATTTTGCCATTGACGTCTATCTATCTTTCGTTCGCCTGAAGTATTGTCTATATCTGCAATGTCGTTTCCTGTATAAATTTTACTGTCTTTTGTAATTCTTGCAGTGGCCCATATAGTTTTGTATGTAGTGTTGTATCTATGGGCCAATGGATTTTCCTCAGTCTACTATATTCAGTGCAGTCTTGAAGTATGTGTTCAGCAGTCTGGGGTGCCTGTCCACATGTACAAGTAGTTGATGTGCCGATCTTGAATTTTGTATACATGTGACTATGGAGTCGATTGTGTCCTGTTCTTAGGCGTATAATGATAACTTGTTCATATCTATTCATATTATGAAAGGCATCCTGATTTGGGGCTTGTGGTCCTCTGATTGATTTGATTATCTGTTTCTTATGATGGTATGTAACTGGTGTATCTAGTTGTGTGCCTGTTGAACCTTCCTTTGCCAACTGATCTGCTTTCTCATTTCCTGGTATTCCACAGTGAGACGGGATCCACTGCAGGGCAACCCTGTGGTGCTTGCAGAGTTCAGTCAATAAGGTCTGCAGATGTGGTAATTTTCTGGATTGTAGTGCCTGGAGTACTGATCTTGCATCTGTCAAAAACACTACAGGCTGTGGGCTAAGATTACTGTTCAGCAGTTTTTCTATTGCCAACTTTATTGCTTGTATTTCTGCATCATAATTGTGACAATATTTCCCTGTTGCTATTTTATTCATATCCCTAGTGTTATTTGGGTACTCTATATATGCACCTGCTCCCCCATTCTTTACTGCATTCTGTGCTGATCCATCTGTGTACACACGGATCCATAGGTCTTGTGGGTATTCTTCATCCAGGAAACTGAGAGTTATTGTTTTTCGCTGTAGACTATTTTGTTCCTCTTTGTCAACTATTCCTTTCACTTCTGTCCGTATTTGAACTGATAATCCTGATTCATCTGTCCAGGGAGTCTGTTCTGGTATGGGCAGAAGGGGTTTAACAACTCTTGGCATGTTTGGTGTTTGTCTACTAATACGCTTGGCTTGGTGGATAAAGCTGCTTCTCTTAAGTCGTCCCAATGCAAGATTTTGGAATCTGTCCTTCATTAGATGTCTCGGCATGCATACACATTTTTCTGCCTGTATCAGCACCTTTGTGTCTCTCCGTTCTCTTAGTGCTGGTATCCTCCACAATTTCTCCATCTCCAATATTGGTGTTGATTTCATTGCTCCTGTGATGACCCTAAGTGCCTGGTTTTGTACTTTATCCAGTTCTTGCAATGTGGTGTTTGATGCTGAGCACCATGCGGATGATCCATATTCTAAATGTGGGCGTATACTCTGTTGGTAAACTTTACTGAGTATTTTCCCACTCGCACCCCATGTGGTTCCACACAACTTTCTTAGAATAGCCAATTTCCTCCTTGCTTTTTGGGTTGCCTTATTTATCTGCTGTTTCCAAGATAGTTTGTTATCAAATGTAACTCCGAGATATGTAGCTTGTATGTCTTCTTTCACAGGCTCATTGTTTATGTAGATGGCTCCTGCTTTTTGTTTTGGGGAGAGTGTGAAAAGTGTAGTACTGCATTTGTCTGTATTGATGCTGATAGACCATCTATTTGTCCATGAATTCAGTGCATTCATAGCTCTTTGTAGCAATTTGGAGGCCACTGTTGCATACTCCTCTGTGCACCACATTACCAAGTCATCTGCATACATTGCCACTTTGATGCCATGTGGTAGTTCAGTAACTAGGTCATTGATGTAGATTAGAAAAAGTGTTGGAGATAGTACCCCTCCTTGTGGTACGCCCTGGCGCAATAAGACCTTCTTACTCTTAAGACCATCCAGTTGCACTCTGGCTCTCCTGTTATGCAGGTATGCTTTGACCCATTTGTACATCCATTGACGTGATTACAGACATATGCAACGACATATACCACACAGGATACATACCAAATGAACTAAAAACATCAACTTTCACTGCATTCCTTAAAAAAGAATGGTGCAGTTGAATGCAGTGACTTTAGAACAATAAGCCTAATGAGCCATGTTACAAAAATCTTGCTAAAAGTTATACAAGGAAGTATTCAGAATAAAATCAATACTGAATTAGATGAGCAGCAATTTGGATTTCGGAAAAACAGCGGGACAAAAGAAGCCATATTCTGCATGAGAACATTAATTGAAAAGTACACAGAAGTAAACAAACCAATATATGCCTGCTTCATAGACTAGACCAAAGCTTTTGATAGAGTACACCACAAACAACTTATAGAATGCCTAAAAGAGATACATTTAGATGACATGGACATACGACTAATATGTAATAGGAGCAAACAGCAATAATACAATATAACAAAGAGAACACGACACCCATTCATATAAAAAGAGGAGTAAGACAGGGATGTATCCTATCACCAAGCTTGTTCAATCTGTACACTGAGCAAATCTTTAAAAATATCATAGAGATGCCAGGCCTACAAATTAATGGAAAGATAATCAATAACCTAAGATATGCTGATGATACTGTACTACTAGCAGAAAATCCTAAAGATCTAGAATTACTTAATGAAATAAACATGATAAGCAAAAAGTATAGACTAGATATGAATATCAAAAAGACTAAAACTATGATCATAAACAAAGATAATACTCAAATCCACAAATGCATATCAAAATTTAAGGAATAGACCTGGAGACATTTCAGAACTACAACTACTTTGGACATACTATAACCAATGATGGAAAATGTACAACTGAAATAAAGAAAAGAATAGGAAGGGCAAAAAGTAATTTTAATGACATGAAGAACATACTAACATCAAAACAAATAACACCTGAGCTAAAACTAAGAATAGCAAAATGTTACATTTTCTCGATATTCCTATATGGTGCACAAACATGGATATTAGACAAGAAAACAGAACAGAGAATTGAAGCCTTTGAAATGTGTATCTATAGAAGAATAGGTAGAATTGGATGGAAGGAAAAGAAAATCTCGATGAAGTCTTAAAACAACTAAAAATGAAAAGAGAACTACTAAACACAATTCAAACAAGACAAATGCGATTTTTGGGCCATGTTAAAAGACACAGCCTACTAAAAGTAATCCTGGAGGGGAAAATACAAGATAAAAGAGGCAGAGGCAGACCAAGACTAACATGGACGTGTAACATCAAAAGATGGACAAATCAGCCTATGACAACCTGCCCATCAAAGCAAGAGACAGAGCAGAATGGCGCTCCATGGTAGCCAACCTTCGCTGCGGAGACGGCACTCGATGATGATGATGATATATACATATACATCATATATATATAAATGCAATATGCTGTATGTGTGTGCAAGATCAAAAATAGAGTGACTCTATCAATTGGAACTTGGAATATTAGATCAGCAATCAAGGTTGACATGTTAGAAAACATCAGCCAAGAATTGAAGAGAATGAAATTCAACGTCCAGTGACTATGTTAAATGAGATGGAAATAGAGCGGGATTATTACAACGCTACAGTGGAAATCTACTTTATTCTAAAAGAATCACACTTAGATAAAGAAAAAAGTAAAACGGTGAAATGATTTTGTCCAGTAACAGAGAGAATTCTGCTAGTAAAATTGAGAGGTGGAGCAAATGATATCAACATAATTCAAGCTTATGCACCAATAAGTAATAGCGAAGAAGAAGACATTGACACTTTTTACAGCGAGCTGGAGATGACCATGGTACAGTGTAAATCCCAAGAAATAACTATTATACTAGGGGGTTTCAATGCAAAGGTAGGAACAGCTAAAGTGCAAAATGTGACAGGAGGACATGGCATAGGGAGACGAATGACAGAGGGGATAGATTGATAAACTGGACAAAACACATTAGAGGGCCTCAGTAGCCTATTTGGGAAAACCACCCAACTGAGCTACCGACGTTCGGAAAACCTGTGTTCAATCCCCGTTAAAAGCAGTGAGAATTGTGCTCGTTGTTGGAAAGATAATTACCCCCGCGGTCGACCCAGCAGCTGACAGAAATGGGTACCAGGGTAGTACTCTGGGAAGGGGAGGTATACTGCCTCGTATCGTGAGTTTCAATGCTTGAAGAGATACTATCCAGAAGTCTCCGAATACTTCTGGATAGGCGGCCGAGCACATATGGGTGAAAACTCGCGGTCTAAGACGGCGATTTAAGTCCAGCACTTTACCTTTACCTTTAGACACTTGAAATGATTATAGGCAACACCTGGTTCAAGCAACACCTGGTTCAAGCAACACCCGGTTTAAACAACACCCTAGACGACTATGAACATAATAAAGCCCAGGCAACAAGGTACACAATCAAACCAATTTTATAATGGTACAGGAAGATTCCGGAATGGTGTAACATCTGTTAAAATATAGGACATCAAGGGGAAGTGGAAGATCTCAAACAAGTGATTCAACAAGCATCAAAATAAGTAATGTCAGGGACTAAAAGTATGAACAAGAGGTAGTGGGTGGTTGAACAAAATACTACAACTAATGCACAAAAGACAAACACATAAAAAAGAACAACGGACATAACATTCATATTATTGCACAAAGAGATCCAAAACAAATGAAGCAAAGTTATAGCTAAAATGTAGAGAAATGAAAAAACAACAAAAGAAAGACACACAATTTATACACAATCAGTTAAATGAATTAACAGGAAGAAGATAAATCAAAGTTGCAGGATATTTGAAATCAAAGGAAGGAAATATAATAATGGGACAGGAGAAGATAATGGAAAGATGAAGAGAATATATCAGTCAACTCTATGATGATGAAAGACCAGAACTAAACAATTCAAACAAAGACACAGGCCCATCTATAATGCAGAGTGAAGTGGAGGAGGCAATTCAACACATGAAAAGAGCCAAAGATCCAGGTTCCGAAAATAAAACAATCAAAGAGATAAATGCATTAGGAGAGCTGGTAGTACAAGTCAAAATAAAACTACTCAATGACATATATAACACTGGACACAAACCCGAAGATCAATTAAAATATATTTTTGTAGCCATACCAAAGAAGTCAGGCGCCACTGATTGTGACGACCATCGCACTGGGCAGACACCATTTCAACTCCCCTGGACATAGTGGTAAACTCGACATGCAAGTTACTGGCATTGTCTCATGTCACTCTAGCAATCGCAGCAGGTTCGCCCTTGAGAATCGCCTTATTGCCCAATTGGGTTCGCTGTCCCCCCAAGGTATGAACATATCACTCTCATACTCATAGGACACCCACTACATATTTCATACCTCCATGCGCTACTTAATCTGTATATTTGGATACATTTGTCTGCACATGTATTGGCACATTTGGGCTCCTTTGGGTTTTTCTTTTGTAGGTCTTGCGGCAATATATGTGCCGATCTATGCTTTTACGCATGCATTGTTACATACACATACTTATGTTTACACATCGATTCGGGTTGTATACACAGAGTTAGACGTGCATAGTTTACACATATCCTGTACCCACCTCCCCATATTTTTAGAACCCTTCCTTTCCGTCTTCTCACCTGACTTCCTGGTCAGAGAGATTTATATCGGCCCTGTCGTATCAATTCAGTCCATTTCGAGACTGACCCAGCTCAGGAACACAGGGAAGTGACCAATTTATTTTTCCTCTCTTTAGTATCTAGCATATTATCGCCATGTAGTTAGATTTGTTAATATATCGTTATATATAATTTTTGTGTTTGTTGTTCGTCCAGATGAAGGCCTACTTGGCCGAAACGTCGACTTTTGTTTCGTCCATTACCACGTAAAGCTGTCACCATACCACTTTTCTTCTTCTTTTTTTTTTAGTATCGCCATTATCATCAGCTTTACAGCAGCTTCGCATCTCTACGCATCTTGGTACATCTTGATGCCTTTACCTCTCGAAGAGGAAGGTTGATGTACATGGTCACAACCGGCAAAATACATGAAGAGAAAGATCGCGACGACAAAGAGAGAAGATACTAGATAGCTTGATGTCATAGCATGGAAAACAATCAGCAAAAGAATGGATACGATGCACTGTGGATAGAAAATCGCATACGTCAAATGGCATGTCACATGATAATGATAATGATGATAATGATACAACATCATCCAGTCAATGTTTCATTTGTTTATACAAAAATAAAGCTATTAACGTATTTCTGATATCATCGGAGAAAAACGCGGAGAAAAACCACGGACCGTTAACATCAATATACTTTGCATTTTCTTCATTAAAAAATAAAATATTAATAATATAATCTAATAGTATGACATATTTTTAGTTATCTAATTAGTTTTTTTTTTAACAAATAGTGAAACAAAAAATAATATTATCGAAATATGCTGATATACGAGTCGTTCTAATGATTTTATTATCTCTCCATTTTTCTACTACTGGCGCGTTCAGCTGAAACCAGACGAGATCTCTAGTTATACTTCCATGAGTTGAGTTATCATTATCCAAATGGATATTACAAATAGTATCATGCCAACCCACCCACACGCCCACTATTTATTTTAATCATTTACCAATATTTTTTTCATCATCATCATCATCATTGAGTGCCGTCTCCGCATCGACGGTTGGCTACCATGGAGCGCCATTACACTCTCTCTCGTGCTTTGATTGTGCAGGTTGTCATAGATTGACTTGTCTATCTTTTAATATTACTCGTACATGTTAGTCTTGGTCTGCCTTTGCCTCTATTATCCTGTATTTTCTCTTCAATTATTACTTTTAGTATGTTGTTGTGTCTTTTAATATGCCCTAAAAATTTCATTTGTCTCGTTCGAATTATGTTTAGTAGTTCTCTTTTCATTTTTAGTTATTTTAAAACGTCATCATTTGTTCTCTTTTCTTTCCATCCATTTCTACTTACTCTTCTATAAATCCACATTTCAAAGGTTTCAATTTTCTCTTCTGTTTTCTTGTCCAATGTCCATGTTTCTGCACCTTACAGGAATATTGATAAGATATAACATTTTGCTATTCTTAGTTTTAGCCCTGGTGTTATTTGTTTTGATGTTGGTATACTTTTCATGGCATTAAAATATTTATTTTTACTGTTTTAAATTAACAAGATTCGTTTCCACATGTTCAGTAATAGAAATATTTGTCATTTTCCCTTTTGATCATTTGTTCATTTTAATTGATAATGTTAATCATTTTTTTTGTCATTAACCAATTTGAGTAAATTATTTCTATGTTTAAGATCAACATTAGAATTTTTCTTTAACAACGTTTAATCATATTTCTATTTCCTTATACAACAATCAATATTGACAAATGTTATCATTTTAAAAATAACATTAATACCTGCTCTATGGTAATGTTAATTTTCCCCCCCTTTTTATAATCAATAACTGGAGTCGAAAATCGCTGGACACTGAGGAAATTGCTGAGGAGGGGATCTGAACACCTATGGACATGTTCGGAGTGCAATGATGATTACCCGCAAATAACTCAAAAACTTATAATCAATATTAAATATTCTTTTTGATGATCTTTTCAATGCTCTTTTTGATGTACTTCTTTATGTTTCTCTAGGTGAAGAGGGTAAAAGAAAAAAAGAGGCCGAGCGAAAGAAACACTCAAAAGAATATTGAGGCGAGTAGCAGCAACAGCAGGCACCAGCTCCTTTGTCGAGGTTGCGAGGATTCTCCATAAACAGGGCGGTGTGGTGAAATACAATGTGAGTCGTGTTGACAGTCTGATAATAGCAGAGATCTATGTTTGTCTATGATGGAGAGCCTAGACTTGTTACCGCTCGTGCCGTCTTCGGTTTTAAAACGCTACAGATAAGTAGACAGATAGATAGAGAGATAACAGGCAGACATGCAGAGAGACAACAGACAGACAAACAGAGAGACAACAGACAGGCATGCAGAGAGACAACAGACAGGCAGACAGAGAGACAACAGACAGGCATGCAGAGAGACAACAGACAGGCATGCAGAGAGACAACAGACAGGCATGCAGAGAGACAACAGACAGGCATGCAGAGAGACAACAGACAGGCATGCAGAGAGACAACAGACAGACAAACAGAGAGACAACAGACAGGCAGACAGAGAGACAACAGACAGACAAACAGAGAGACAACAGACAGGCATGCAGAGAGACAACAGACAGACAAACAGAGAGACAACAGACAGGCATGCAGAGAGACAACAGACAGACAAACAGAGAGACAACAGACAGGCATGCAGAGAGACAACAGACAGGCAGACAGAGAGACAACAGACAGGCAGACAGAGAGACAACAGACAGGCATGCAGAGAGACAACAGACAGACAAACAGAGAGACAACAGACAGGCATGCAGAGAGACAACAGACAGACAAACAGAGAGACAACAGACAGGCATGCAGAGAGACAACAGACAGGCATGCAGAGAGACAACAGACAGACAAACAGAGAGACAACAGACAGACAAACAGAGAGACAACAGACAGGCATGCAGAGAGACAACAGACAGGCAGACAGAGAGACAACAGACAGGCATGCAGAGAGACAACAGACAGGCAGACAGAGAGACAACAGACAGGCATGCAGAGAGACAACAGACAGGCAGACAGAGAGACAACAGACAGATATGCAGAGAGACAACAGACAGACAAATAACAGACAAACAGAGAGACAACAGACATGCAGATAGACAACAGACAGACAGACAGAGAGACAACAGACAGACAGACAGAGAAACAGACAAACGGACAGACATGCCGATAAACTGATAGACATACAGACAGACAGACATACATACAGACATACATACGTACAGACAGATATGCAGAAAATCAGACATTCATACATACATACACACAAACAGACTGACATACAAACAAGTATACAGACAGGCATACATACATACAGACAGACAAACAGACAGGTATGCAGGCAGATAGATGAACAAAATATTACAATTGTTGTCTGTTGTGACCTGTATTAACAAATTATTATTTTTCTCTGTTTAATAAAAAGCAACCCTTGTATCTGTCTTAGCACCAATATTGCTATACTCAAAATGTGTGTTTTCATTCCTATATTGTTCCCGGTAACACAGCCAGATTTACACATACAGGACAATCAATATTAAGCAATGTAAATCTTGTTACCAATTCAGCAATTAATTTTAACCTTTGTTTCTTCTTTATAATTTAATTAATCATCATCAAGTACCAGGCCTGCTGGCGTAGGTGATCATGCCTCTCCACAACTTTCGATCTCGACAGTTATTTATCATTTCTGTTGTTGACCTTCTGCCATACCATTCTCTTAAGCTGTCTGATATCTTTTCTCTTTGCTTCCCTCAATCTCTTTGTCCCTCAATTTTCCCAGTTGTTACAATATATTCTAGTTGTTCTCTTCTCATTACATGGCCAAAAATGATGATTGTTTCTTCCTAAATATATTTAAATATTCCCAAAATATTTACATTTAAAGATAGCCGTTGTTTATCCATCATATTGCTGATCAAGTCAAGAATACATGATGATGATGATGCTACCGATGTTAATACCAAGGGTAGGCTTAAGCTATCAACTTTCATAAGAAATGAAGATTATAGGCGGATCTGTAACTATGTCCTTGATTTACCGTGTTCTGCTGGGAAAGCAATCTTCTTCTTTTACCTTTCAGCTCCTTGTGGAGCATAGGTTTTCAACAAACACTTTCCAAGTCGTTCTGTTTCTTGCTATTCTTTTAAGATCATTCCATGTCTTCCCCATCATCTTCATCCCTGCTTCTGTCTGTCTTCTCCAAGAATTTCTTGGTTTTCCTATGGGGATTCCAATAAAGGGCCTGTTGTGTAATACTCTCAGTTGGTTTCCGCACTGTGTGTCCTATCCAGCCCCATCGTCAAGGGAAAGCACTGCCCTGTCCATTTTAGTGACACTCTAGTATTAGCTCTTGATATCAACAGACATCCATAATCGCTGAGGAAATGACCATCAATCATGAAATGACATCAATCATGAAATGACATCAATCATGCCATGTCAGATATTCTGTCGTTATAGTGATTTCCCCGTCTTGAAGAGGAAATGAGGTCTTGATCAGCTGTTGTTTGCTAACTCTACAGTGTGGCTGTGGGGAGGGGGTGATGGAACAGTTCGCAGTTATATTGAACAAAATAATAGTTAGAAGCGTATATTCAAAATTATAAATATGTTTTTTTAACAAATAGTTCAAATGTTGACAGCAACAAAGATTAGACATTTAAAAAGCATTAAAGATCGTTTACCTGCAATAACAACACAAAAAACTGCCATTTAAATAGGAAACCAATTTGGGATGTTTCAATAATGGGGTCTGTAGAGAGTGTGTACTCTCGCGAGATTTATTTCATGTGTGTAGTGAGACTGAGATCCATAAAGGATATTCTCGGAATATTTATTTGTGTCCATAATATAAATAACTTGATGTACGATAATGTCAGTGTTAAATGGTGTGTGTGTGTGTATGTGAGTGTGTATGTGAGTGTGTATGTGAGAGTGTATGTGAGTGTGTATGTGAGTGTGTATGTGAGAGTGTATGTGTGTATATGAGTGTGTATGTGAGTGTGTATGTGAGTGTGTATGTGTGTGTATATGTGTGTGTATGTGAGTGTGTATGTGAGTGTGTATGAGAGAGTGTATGTGTGTATATGAGTGTGTATGTGTGTATGTGTGTATATATGTGTGTGTATGTGAGTGTGTATGTGAGTGTGTATGTGTGTGTATGTGAGTGTGTATGTTAGAGTGTATGTGTGTATATGAGTGTGTATGTGAGTGTGTATGTGTGTATATATGTGTGTGTATGTGAGTGTGTATGTGTATGTGAGTGTGTGTGTATGTGAGTGTGTATGTGAGTGTGTATGTGAGAGTGTATGTGTGTATATGAGTGTGTATGTGTGTGTGTATGTGTGTATATATGTGTGTGTATGTGAGTGTGTATGTGAGTGTGTATGAGTGTGTATGTGAGTGTGTATGTGAGTGTGTATGTGAGTGTGTATGTGAGTGTATATATGTGTGTGTATGTGAGTGTGTATGTGAGTGTGTATGTGAGTGTGTATGTGAGTGTGTATGTGAGTGTGTATACATAAAAAAAACCTTGTATCAGCTATCAATCTTCAAGCATCAGAAACACATTCTAAGAATCATAAACAATAACAGTGAAACTTATTATCTTACCGGAACGACACTTTGTGACTGTAGTAGCTGTCTTCATTCTCAGGTCAGAGGTCGATTTTCGGTAAACGTCACGCCGCTTGTGAAAATCGTTTACTTCCTGGTTGCCTCATTACTTGACTTTAGTCGACCGTTAGTGTCTGTTGTTTTCTAAGTTCGATACAAGTTTCCTTGCGGACTAAATCATTGCACATCAAGTTTCGTTGTTTCTGTTGTTTATATAAATAAGGTCAGTATAAATTATATAAATTATTAAATTTTTTTTCTGTTTATTATACTTGTATTTTTCGCTATTAAAAAATTCCGACAAGTGCTTCTCTTGAATGTAGCTGTTATCTTAATGATTCCGACTGAATTATCTAAAATCAGTCCAAAAATTAGTGATGAACACTGGGGTTTTGTTAAAGGTAAAGGAACGAGCAATGTCATGTACATCATAAGGTCTTTAGTAGAAAGAACCATAGAGGTGAAAACAGATCTATACCTATGTTTCATAGATTATACCAAAGCATTTGACAAAGTAAAGCACCAAGAAATAATCAAAATTTTAGAAAGCATAAACATAGACAGCAAAGACCTAAGAATAATAAATAACATGTGCTGGCAACAAACGGCGTTCAAAAGAACTGGAAACCAATTGGGAATGTTTCAACAAATAAAACAGGGCGTTAGACAAGGTTGTGTGCTGTCACCAGATTTGTTTAATATGTATAGTGAGATTATTTTAAGGTCCATAAGGGGCATGCCTGGAATAACAATTGGAGGTCATAATACAAATAATATAAGGTATACTGATGATACAGTCTTAATCGCTAAGAGTGAAAATGAGTTACAAGAAATGTTAGACATTATAGTGAAAGAAAGCAAAGATAAAGGACTCAGCCTTAATAGCAAAAAGAAAGAAGTAATAGTAACAACGGAGAAAAAGACATCACCGCAGTGCAAAATAAAGACAAGTGGAACAGTATTAAAACAGGTAAATGAATTTAAATATTTGGGAACTTTGTTAACCTCAGACGGAAGATGTACAACAGAGGTGAGATGCAGAATGGCTCAGGCAAAAACAGCTTTCCAAAAAATGAGGAAGATACTATACAATCTATTTTTGACAATCGAAACAAGAAAAAGAGTTCTTAAATATTACGTAGAGTCAGTCTTAACATATGGATGTGAATCATGGACAATAGGACAACAAACAAGAAAATCACTGGAGTCTGTAGAAATGTGGTTTTACAGAAGAATGTTGAGAATACCATGGACAGCTAAGAAGAGTAATGAAAACGTTCTGAAAGAGGCCAAAGTAAAAAGAGAGCTAATTACCAATATTATAAAGAAACAACCATAATTTTTTGACCATGTAATGAGAAGAGAACAGCTGGAATAAATTGTAACAACTGGGAAAATTGAGGGACGAAGGGATAGAGGAAAGCAGAGAGAAAAAAATATCAGACAGATTAAGAGAATGGCATGGCAGAAGGTCAACAACAGAAATGATAAATAGCTGTCGAGATCGAAAATTGAGTTATTGAGTTATTTGCGGGTCATCATCATTGCACTCCGAACATGTCCCAAGGTGTTCAGATCCCCTCCTCAGCAATTCCCTCAGTGTCCATCGACTGACGACCCCAGTTCTGTGTTGGTTGATAAGTCTTCTTACACGGCCACCAAGTTTCTCATTTCTGGCTGTGCCCATCTTAACTCCCATTTTCATCATCCGAAGAAGTGACGTTGATCTGTGTTTGTCGAAGCCCTGTGCTCTTCCCACATCTCGGAGGGCATTGATGATGTCCGCCCGATCCATCGGTTGCCCGTCCTCAACGACAGCGCAGCTAGCCAACCTGTCCGCTCTCTCATTTCCCCGTACTCCCGCATGTCCAGGGACATAGACAAAGGTTACCTTACGTATTTTGGATTTCTGCAACGACTCTACCCATTGCATTCGTACAAAGCCCGCCTCCACTTTTTTTGTCATGCTCATCGAATCACTCAGTATACATGCGTGGATGTAGTCTTGTGACTCTAACCATTTGAATGCCTTGGTCACTGCCATCACCTCCATTGTCATGCTACTCGTGGTCATGGCGTATGCACCACTGTCTTCCTTGGCTATTCTGCCTGCCGAGCGTGCTGTAAATGGCCATGCATTTCTTTCGTGTCGTCTTACAGATCCGTCTGTGTAGATGACTGCATTATTCTCATCGGTGTTATCGCAGATTAGACCGTTGTCCTCAGCATTAACCACGACCGGGTTCTGTTCCCTACTTTTCCTGTCGAGTGTGACAATACATGAGAAAGTCCCCTTGAATGACGTAGGCACCGGTATCCACACCTCACCTACGCTGATATTGGTAAGCCCACAGACCTGTTTGATGACATCTTCTGCTCGGCCCAACCATGATTTGTCTCTTTTTAGCCTGGTACCTTTATCTGTGTTGAGCTCGTGGTGCAATGGATGCTCTGTATCTGTACTAATCTTCAGGTATGCTCGTGCTCTCCAGATCTTGATTCTGTCATCCATGGTTGGAAAGTCAAGAAGATACCTAATTGCTACACAGGGAGTGTCCCTCGTACATCCCAGGATAATGCGCATGGCTTCATTTTGTATTTTCTACAGCCTATCAATTTGAGTCGTACTGACAGTAAGAATGGCCAGGGCATATTCGATTGGTGCGAGGACTAATCCCTGAGATCGAAAATTGTGGAGAGGCATGATCACCTATGCCAGCAGGCCCGGTACTTGATGATGATCTTAATTAAGCTATAAAAAAGAGAGATTATACAACCAAGACTGCATATCAAGTTATTTAAGGAAAAACGCTAAAAGTACCCTGGTCACGCGTAGAATGGATGAAATTAAACCATACATGGATGCTGATGGTAACAGAAATAAAGACTCTATTCGTGGAAAAAAGAACAGAGACGACATAACTATAGGGTTAAAGACTAAACAAGACTAGGCAGTGAATCATTATGAAGATAGAGAGATATGATGTCTGCCCTGTGAGCCGTCTTCGGCCTAAGAGGATCACCGTAACCTCTCTCCAACCCAAGGCTTTTCAACTATAATGTTCGATCTGTAAACTATGACACTATTCTTGTAAATAGTTTAATGTGGAAATATGTATAGTTTATAGTGCTGAGGAACATGGACATTAGACAAGAAAAAAGAACAGAAAATTGAAACCTTTGAAATGTGGATATACAGAAAAATAGATAGAATTGGATGGAAAGAAAAAAAAGCAAGCGATGATGTCTTAAAACAACCAAAAATGAAAAGAGAACTACTAAATACAATTCAAACAAGACAAATGAGATTTCTGGGGTATGTTAAAAGACACAAGAGCCCGATAAAAGTTATCTTGGAAGGGAAAATACAAGGTAAAAAGAGGCAGAGGCAGACCAAGACTAATATGGACGAGCAACATCAATAGATAGACAAGTCAGCCTATGACAACCTGCACCATCAAAGCAAGAGACAGAGCGGAATGGCGCTCCATGGTAGCCAACCTTCGCTGCTGAGACGGCACTGGATGATGATATTCTCAAGCAAAATAAATATAAACAAGAAATAGACACTGGTTTTCAAATTAACACTTGTCGTAAATACGTACAGATAACAAAAAAAAAAAACATTAGTAAAAATAGACAGCCATGATTCGGATCGATCCTGTACTATCAACACAGCGACTTGTCTATAGGTCAACAGGGAAACTAAATCTGACAAAAAGTTTCTGATTACGTTGTTTTCAAGTGCAACGTCTATATATGTCTTTGTTTTTTGTTTTTTTTTAGTTATGTTTGTATAATTCACAGGACTGCAGTGGGTAAATTGCACGAAGCATTGATTTTAAGGCGTTCACGTGAAGTTCAAACGTGAGGTGTTATAGAAGCATTCATTTTAAGGAATTTACGTGAAGTTCAGACAAAGGGTGTTTGTGAAGCATCAAACGTGAGGTATTATTGAAGCGTTTATTTTAAGGAATTCACGTGAGGTTCAGACAAATGGTGTTTATGAAGCATCAAACGCGAGGTGTTATTGAAGCATTTATTTTAAGGAATTCACGTGAAGTTCAAACACGGGGTGTTATTCAAGCATTGACTTTAAGACGTTCAGGACAAAATCAAACGCAATAAAAATAAATAATGAGTGAACAGTTGTTTCGTCCACAATTGACATTTGATAAAGGTTACCTGTGATACTGCCTTAACGGATATGGAGTATGCAACGAAAGTTCCTTGTTTAAGCTGAGTAATCGAACGAACTATTTGGTAGTTAATTTTAAAAGATGAGGAATATTGCTAGCGCCAGGACAGAAGTTCATAAACAGCAACATTCTAACCATCATTTATAATTAAAGATAAAAATGTTGAAGCATTTTCTCACAGACTCTCACGGGTGATGCGGGATTCGTGCTCTGTGCTGCGTCTTTTATACACAAGAAGGTAAAGAGATCTAAGTGTTTGATAAGCTATGTTTATGTAACAAATAATATTGCAGACATATATGGCAGGCTCACAAAGTTGAATGTGAGAGTGGTAATAGTCAACAAGTTATTATATTTTGTTATTATGTGGGGTTTTTTATATTGAGAAAGAAAAGTATACCAGATCTGGACGCTAGACTCAAAAACGATAAGAAAAATAACTACTTCTGAGATGAAATGTGTTAGACGAATCTGGGAACCAGCCTAATAAATAAGATCAGAATTGAAGAACTGAGAAAAAAGCTAGGAATAATATACCAATAAAAATATGATGTTACCGATGACAGAAATATATTGCAGATATTCACTAAATTCGCAGATACCCTAATATCTGAGAGAGACAGAATGTTTAGTAGTGAAACCTTGAAGTTAATTTCATAATGTTCCGTTTTTTTAATCGTTTCATCATATTCAGCAGATAAAAGAGTCAGACGTTAATATTCTGTGTCTGTAATTGCATGATCACCATGATCAAACATCATGTGTAAAAGATCTAAAGTCTTTTAAATATTTAGCCTCAAATGTGAACGACATGATAAAGTACCACAATTATAATATATTCATCAATCTTCAAATGACTTTGAAGAACTGAAAAATACAAATTATTGACTCTACCAATAGCCACATCCACTGTTGAAAGTTCCATTAGTGCTATGAATAGACTAATGACTCAACTAAGAAACCAGCTAGGAGATAGTTCACTGGATCCACTGCGTGAGGATTTCTATTGAAGGACAAGAGATTCCAAGTCAAGAATTCTTACGCAAAAGTTTTTGTTTCGCTATGTCATTAAACAAGAAAGGAGGGTATTTCTGCTAAAAATGCTGACTTAAACAAGGGGCAGATAAGTGAGATATATTATTTAAAGCTAAGTTGTCTTTCCTTGAAATGTTTTCTCTACCTTCCCCGGATTAGAAATAATACCCCTCTCAGCCCACCCTCCCCCGCGAGTTTTTTCTGACAGAAGCATTAATTGGAAACATTAGGATCCAGAGAACGATTCGACAGACACTAAGAAGAACACTCATAAGAGAAGCAAAGTTAGCAGGCATAGACTCCTTTGATAAAATAGAACATCTCGTCCATAATTAAAATGGATGGCCAAACGCACAATGAGCCATATGTCTAGCGGTGCTGGGAGGTTCAAGAATCAAGAACAAGAGCAAGATTATTTATTCTGGATATATTCATTTGTTAGAAATGTCATGTGAAATTATTGATATTCAGATCAACCATTTATCAAAACTTCACGAATAATGCGATAAGAGAAGATGAAAATATCAGATATCAGTCAACTGACTATGCAATGTCTGGCAATAATTGTGTTTCCACTTGAAACATAAAACCGCTGACGGAATGGAAGAAACAATAGCCCATGTGTTGTACACACTTCAGTGCCCCGTTATGCGTCACACTCAATGATCTCCCCATCTCCTCTCGTCCACTTTGGGAATTACTTATCAAAAGCTGTTTTATGCGGAACTTGACATGGCTCCAGGAAACTATTTACATTTCACACATAAATGATGATATTACTTGTGAAATAGCAGGGGTTCCCAAACTTTGTCAGTTGTGTACCCTTTGATAGCCCATTTCATTATATCTTGTATAATATATGAGGTCTCACCCGCTACAAACATGGTAATTTTTATGGTTTTGTTACCACTAACCTCATCCAGAGTTTACCGACATGTTTTCTAGCTATCCTTTCTGTGTGAGCTCGCTGGTTCTATACATAAATATTCTCACGAACAACAGCCGTATTGCGTTGAGACTTTCAACCAGTCATTGGCAGAGAGGGGTATAACAAAAATTAAGCTCCACAAGCACACACTACATACACATGTGCTTTCTTTTCTTACACGATAAATGCATCATCATCATTGAGTGCCGTCCCCGCATCGAAGGTTTGCTACCACGGAACGCCATTACGCTCTGCTTCTTGCTTTGATGGTGCAGGTTGTCATAGGCTGGCTTGTCCATCTTTTGATGTTACTTGTTCGTATTAGTGTTGGTCTTCCCCTTGCCTCTCTAGCTTTGTATTTTCCCTTCCAAAATTACTTTTAGTTGGCTATTGTGTCTTTTAACATGCCCCAAAAATCTCATTTATCTTGTTCGAATTGTATTTAGTAGTTCACTTTACTCCCTCCATCCATCCATCCATCCACCCACCCATCCATCCACCCACCCACCCACACATCCATCCATCCATCCATCCATTCATCCATCCATCCATCCATCCATCCATCCATCCATCCATCCATTCATCTATCTATTGTCCTTTGGAGCCGAAGACGGCACATAGGGCAGAACCACAATCTCAAAAACAGAAACCTTACGTGCCAAAATGGCACATATTGCTGATATCACTGCTTCTAAAATCTATGTCTCTTTTTCCATAACAGTACTTTTTACAATGACAGCTTGTCAAGCCATTGATCAACCTCATTAGTCGCCTGTTAAAACATTCCTGGAAGGTCACAGTGTCACTATTCTTTACTTTCCTCATAATGAGGCCCCGGTAACACAGGAGAGGCCGCTTTACTTTCCCAGAAAAAAATCCAGTACCCATTTACGGTTGGGCAAACCCGGAAGCCGTCAATCGGAATCGAACCAGACCTATTGTCCGTAGTAGATCAGTTCGCTAACCACTGTGCTATCGCGGCTCTCTTGTAATTGATATAGTAAAGTAAAGTAAAGTACCCCCCGTCACGCCAAGTGGCGTATAGGGAAATATGGTGTTAGTGACCCTATATTTTACAGACCTTCAGCACATGTTGTAATTGATATAGTTACTATTAATTCAGAATGATGTATTATGATTGTACATTAATCGTCACAAATGTGATTTAAAAGCAGTAGAATATAACGACTTTCCACATGTACACCCAAAGGCTTCAAGCATACATATAAACCACATATTAGGTACATGAACAATTATAAAAGCATTAATTACTTCATTAATATTTCTTATATTAGTCAGTGACTCTAATTGTGCTGCTCTGTCCGCGGGGGCGATCAACATACTTAACCTGACAGCTGACTTCATTTGAGAGTCTGGAATCATACTCTGATTGAGTCCTGATCGCAGAGAGAGAGAGAGAGAGAGAGAGAGAGTGAGAGAGAAAGAGAGAGATATTAGTCAGTAGTTATATATAGTGAAACGAGAAGCCGTTAGGCGGAACAACCTGGTTAGATGCACAACAGAAGTTCGTTGTTGTAGAGTGTATAAGATGAAAATGAATGAAGTGGAGGATATTGTTATTATTGTCATTGAGTGATGTCTTTTCTTACATTACCTTTCAAGCAATTGTTCAAAGTTTTTCTAACGAACAGCCTTACCCGTTTTGGTTGGCACCACTTGGGATTATGTACACCGATTTTGAGAATTCCTGCATTAAACAAGAATACCACAAACTTCAAATTATGCGGACATTTTGTTTTCAAGAAGTTTACTTTCAACACGAACTCTAAATTAGCAAATGTAATTTCCATTGCCAGAATTGGACGCTGGAGTCTAGTACAATAAGAAATATAACGACCACCGAAATGAAATGTGTCAGAAGAATGACAGGAAACAGTTTAAGGGACAGAGTAAGAAACACCGACCTGAGGAAGAAACTCGAAATTGAACCAGCCATCGAATACATAAAGAAACAACAGATAAATTGGTTCAGCCACATAACAAGACAAAAAGAACTAACAACGACTCAAAGAGCCATAAACAAACTCTACGAAAACGCTAGATTAAGAGGAAGACCGAGAAAAAGATGGATAAAGGGAATACTAGAGTCACTAGGAGGGATAACACCGGAAGAGGCCAACAGAAGAGCAAAGAATCGCAGACTGTATCTCCCCTCGACGCCAACGGCAATGGAGGAAAAAGATAGAAGAAGAAAAAGAAGAATTTCCATTAGTTCACATTACTTTGAAATTAAACTTTATGACATGTGAATCAGAATTCCATTTTAAATAATTGACGTTTTTATTTAGTAATTATAGAGTCTCAACACATGTCGTTAGCAGGTCAAGCCTATGGCCAAATAACAACCAACAAAGACATGTTATTTCATTTTATCAGAAATGGCCTCGCTAATAATGGAATTACTCTTAGTAATGCCTATTAAGAGTAAAATAAAACAAAAATGTGATGTTTTCTTTGACTTTTGCATAATGGCGTAAAAATTCTAACCCTGAGAGCGCAAACATTGATTTTGAGCCTTAGGCCTACCAAGCGTTGATTTACGTTTTTATAATTAATTGTATCAGTTTTCCTGACAAGTTTAGCCCTCCTCTTCAATACTCACACACTCACACGCGCGCACGCACACTCGCACACTTTAAGGTAACTTCCTTGCAGTTTCCCTGTTTTCATGTTTATTCCCACGCCGCTACATTATGGTTAGGTAGTGTTGATATCTTCGAAATTATCCAACCGTTGACATATAGGTAAAGTAAAGGTAAAGTAAAGTAAAGGTAAAGTAAAGTACAGGTAAAGTAAAGTAAAAGTAAAGTACGAGACTTTGATCGGTGTCTAGCACGCAAGGTTTCACTCCTGAAAAGGTGTTATGTACTCGGTCGCCTATCCATATCATCATCATCATCATCGGGTGCCGTCTCCGCAAAGAAGGTTGGCTACCATGGATCGCCATTCCGCTCTGTCTCTTGATTTGATGGTGCAGGTTGTCAAAGATTGACTTATTCATCTTTTGATGTTACTCGTCCATGTTTGTCTTGGTCTGCCTCTGCTTCTTTTACCTTGTATTTTCCCATCCAATATTACTTTTAGTAGGCTGTTGTGTCTTTTAACCTGCCCTTAAAATATCATTTGTCTTGTTCTAATTGTGTTTAGTAGTTGTCTTTTTATTTTTAGTTGTTTTAAAACTTAATCGTTTGTTTTCTTTTCTTTCCATCCAATTCTACCTATTCTATAAATCCACATTTCAAAGGCTTCAATTTTCTGTTCTGTTTTCTTGTCTAATGTCCATGTTTCTGCACCATACTGGAATATTGAGAAGATGTAACATTTTGCTATTCTTAGTTTCAGCACTGTTGTTATTTGTTTTGTTGTTAGTATATTTTTCATGGCATTAAAATTACTTTTTGCCATACCTATTCTTTTGTTTATTTCAATTTTACATTTTCCATCATTGGTTATAGTATGTCCAAGGTAGTTGTAGCTCTGAACTGTCTCCAGATGTATTCCTTCAACTGTGTTATTTTTTTGTAGGTCTTGAGAATATTCTTTGTTTATGATCATAGTTTTAGTCTTTTTGATATTAATATCTAGTCCATATTTTTTGCTTGTTATGTTTATCACATTAAACAATTGTTGTAGGTCTTTAGGATTTTCTGCTAGTAGAACAGTATCATCAGCTTATCTCAGGTTATTGATTATCTTTCCATTAATGTTTAGGCCTGGAATCTCTGAGATGTTTTTAAAGATTTGCTCAGTGTATAGAATGAACAAGCTTGGTGATAGGATGCATCCTTGTCTTTCTCCTCTTTTATATCCAAGGGTGTAGAGTTCTCCTTGTTATATTTTATTATTGATGTTTGCTCCCAGTACAAATTACATATTAGTCGTATGTCTGTGTCGTCTAGATTTGTATCCTTTAGGCAGTCTATAAGTTGATTATGATGTATTCTATCGAAAGCTTTGGTGTAGTCTATGAAGCAGGCATATAGTTGTTTGTTTACTTCTATGTACTTTTCAATCAATGTTCTCATGCTAAATATGGCTTCTTTTGTGCCACTGTTTTTTCCTGAATCCAAATTGTTGCTCCTCTAATTCAGTATTGATTTTATTCTGAATCCTTCCCTGTATAACTTTTAGTAAAATTGTTGTTACCTGGCTCATTAGGCTTATTGTTCTAAATTCACTGCATTCAACTGCACCAGTCTTTTTAGGCAATGCAATGAAAGTTGATGTTTTTAGTTCGTTTGGTATGTATCCTGTTTGACATATGTCATTGCATATGTCTGTGATCACTTCAATGCCAAAATTTTCTAGAGCATGTAACATCTCTATCTCTATATTGTCAGGTCCCGCTGCCTTTCCTTTTTCGTTGTTTTTATAGCTTTTTCTACTTATCCATAAGTGTCCGGAAACTTCTGGATAGTGTCACTTCAAGCATCGAAACTCACAATGTGAGACGTCATTTCTCACCTTCCCAAGGTAATACCCTGGTACCCATTTCTGCCAGCAGTTGCGTATACCGCGAGGGTATTATTTTTTTCTAACCACGAGTACAACTCACACTGCTCCCAGCGGGATTCGATCACGGGTTGTCCGTACGTCGGTAGCCCAGTCGGGTGGTTTTCCCAACTATGCTACCAAGGTCCCCTGACATATAAAGTTCCCCAGCAGAAGAGCTGAGAACTTCATGTACTTTTGAAAAGAGCATCGAGTTAACAGCTGAATTAAGTGAAAATAAAATAAAGTTCATACCTTTTGATGTCTACCTTTGCTTCGCGTGTTACCTGGTAACACAGCACTGTGTTCTACTATTTACACCTGCCTTGAGATGACACTGCTTCTGGACTGTTTCCTCAAAAAATGGAAGCTGTTCCTTCCACCTTCCTGCGTACATCATTTCTTGTAGTTATAATTATTTCTCATAGGAAAGCACCAAACCAAAGTATCCTTTGTTTATTTACCTTTATGTTATGTTTTGGACTTCCGGTCATTATGGCGATAGGTGATAGCAACCGTTAAGGCTATGTTCGAAAAATGTTGCTTGTTGCACTTTCCTCATATTCCAAGTCCGGCTTGCTGCAGGAGCAACAAAGTTTAGTGCTCTGTGCACACAGTGAGCTGTGTTTTTCATCAGGAACGGGTGGTAGACATTCCGATTCCTTTGATACATGTTATCGTGTGACGAAGGACAGTTCGACTGCGTTCACTTTCGGGGCCGCTTCACCGTATGCCTTTTGGCGTGTCCTGAAGCTACTTTGACGGGGACTGCAGCTGCCTTTCTTTGTTTGGATCCTTCAGTGAGATGAGATGTTAATTCGGAAAATTCCACTGAATCGGGCGGTTGACCAGTCATGGATATTAATTCGTTTGCAGTGATACCGGGGTCTTCGACTGATTACTAACTATCTACAATGTCATGTTTAAGGTGTACTTTTGAATTATGACTTTTGCGAACTCATTGCATCCTCTCCTTACCCTTGTGTTTACGAACCCTAAGGGCCAAATACTTGATTGTGTGTGACTTCTAATGGTTCGCTTGCCTCCTGCTACGAGACTCTGTATAACGTTACCTATTACAACAACAGTAACCAGGTCCAATTGCTACTTCAGCATTACATTTTGCTTGCTTGCTGTTTTTCCCTGCCTTTCTTAATTTAAAAATCATGTAGCATTTCATAGACATGTACATGGCATTATGTTGTCCACTTATGGTTAGGTTAGTCGAAGGCCCCGGTATCATTGCAAACGAATTAAAGTCCATAATTGCTCTACTGCCCGTGCCAGTGGAATGATCCGAATTAAAACTCATCTCATGAAAGGATCCAAACAAAGAAAGGCAGCTGCAGTCCCCATCATAGCAGATACAGCACACGCCAAAAAACAAAAGGCCAACCTACACCGAAAGTGAACGCAGCTGAACAGTCATTTGTCATACGATAGCATCATTCATCGTAAGCAATTGGAATATCAAAACACATTCCGGGAGAAAGCCACAGCTCACGGTGTGCACGTACACATTGGAATATGAGGAAACTGCAACAAAGAACACTCTTCAGACTTAGCCTGAATGGTTCCTGCCGCCTATCCGCCATATTGACCGGAAGTCCTGAAGTCCCCTTATTTTTATCGTTCACCAACAGCCAACTACTAAGATAATCTATATTCGGCTCTGGATCACAAGTTACGTATGCCTGGTGAAGGATGCGTCGTTAGTTTACGGAAACATTAGGGTATGATATATCATTACACTAGGACACTACGCCGCCACTGACAGAGAAAGCCTTTAGAGTGGCATTCTTTACCCGAATCATAGTGCTAGCTCGATGATAGATTCGAATGATGTGAATCTTCTGGGGCGTGGCAAAGTTCAGATACCAGTAAACAGGACTGGTTCCACTTCTCAGTTTTGTGTGTGTGTGCAGTCATTGTCATAGAGATTGGTCTTTGCTTTGCCATTTACTGCGGCCTCTGGTCCACATCCGTCTCCTATATAACAAGCATTAAATGTGTCGGCCTGGTTTGTGTTCTGTTTGAGAGCCACATTCCTACCCCTGCCTATGTAGATGGAGCAGATATTTGCAACTATCGCCCCTGCAATCAATAACTTGTTGATCAGACCAGCCCCAGAGCAAAAGACATCAATCTCGTGCTGACTAACTACAAACCTTGAATCATTGCTACATGAGACAGAACCATTTAGTTTTACCGTGAAACTGTCCGGTACTGTTAAGTCATTCACATAAATCCTCAACCAGGAGAACAGCAAAGATTGGTTGAGAGTTGCCTTAACTGATGCAGAATTTGTGTCCGAATTACATGTGGTGTCGTTGTTATCAAACAGGAAAGTAGGTTCAGATTTTTGGGCGTATTTGTACACGAGAACCAAGTACTGACACTGGGGTCCAAAATAGTCGTGCTGACAACTGTCATTGTTTGGACATATCCCTGTAGTTTTGTCACAAACTCTATGGCAGTGACATTGTAACGTACAATTTGCCCCAAACCAACCGTTTGCACAAGTTAGGTCCGTAGCTTCAAAGGTCACGAATGAGGCCATCAAAATAGAGACTTATCTACAGCGAAGGTTAACGAACTGTGTACAAACATTTAATTTCAAACCCTTGATTACATTTCTAAAAATCTGCCAACTCTCTGTGATAACAGATATGATGTTCAAAGTCAACATTGTTTAGACCATGGTTCGAATGTAAATAAGGTGCCATCTTGGTGCGTCCCATCAGATATGTGTGACTAACACACTATTATAGTCACCACACAAACGCCAATGGCATACATTCAGATTGAGTACTCACCGACCATTTCGCAGGCCGGCAGTGCACTGACGGTGTGTGAGGTGCAAATATTTACAGACATCTATTGTCTGAACGGGTATTCTTGGTCGTTTTGTGCAGTGTGTAGCGGGTGTTGCAAAAGCTGCGACGTCATCATCGGTACGTGTCACGGCAAATAATCTCATGGGATCTATGGACACGACTGCTCCAGGTCTTGTCTCAGTGTCTGTCCTTTATGTGAGAAAAATCCGGAAAATGTCTACAATGTAAACATCCTGGCTATACCTGTAATAACACTTGTCCCGATGGTAATTTTGGGCTACAGTGCAAACAGACGTGTTCTGATGGCTGTGACATCATATGTGACCCAGAAAGTGCTGACTGTACGTGCAAGGAAGCGTACCGTGAACAGTCAACCGGGAACTGCGCGTGCAAGGGAACGTTCTATGTGTCAGACTGCTCTCAAATCTCCGGACAACTGTCTGAACGAAACCTGTGAACAGTTATTCCGGGCCTGCATCTCGTATGTCGATGATTCACACGTTAAGAAGAGTCTGCATACTAACCCAAGCATATTGATACCTCAATATGTTTATGTGCTAGACTTGGTTCATTTCTTGGTGTTTTTCCGTGTAGCCATGACTCATATCTTAATGTGTTTCTGTGCTAGTCATGGCTCATCTCTTGATGTGTTTCTGTGCTAGCCATGGCTCAAATCTTAGTTTGTGTGTGTGTGTGCGTGCTAGCCATGGCTGATATCTAGGTGTGTGTCATGTTAGTCATATCTCATATCTTGGTGTGCTCGTGTTAATCATGTCTCATATCTTTATGTGCGTCTGAATTTAGTAATATCTCATAACTTAGTGTGTATCTGTGTTAGTCATGTGTCATATCTTTGTGTCTGGGTTAGGGATATCTCATATCCTTGTGTGTGCATGGCTATGTAAGTCACATCTCATATCTTTATGTGTGCACGCCTATGTTAGTCATATCTTATATCTTTGTGTGTACGTCTATGTTAGGTATGTGTCATATTTTGTGTGTGCATGTCTATGTCAGTCATATCTCATATCTTTATGTGCATGTCTATGTTATTCATGTGTTATATATCTTGATGTGTGTCGGTGTTAGTCATGTCTCGTGTGGCTGTGTACATGTCTGTGTTATTCACATCTCATATCTTTGTGTATGCATGTCTATGTTAGTCACCTCTCGTGACTCGGGCAGATGGTGCTCGTAAACCTGGGAGGGCTGACCATCTAAGGGCAGAATCCCCTTACAGAAAAGACAATCTTCTGCCTTGCAGGAAGATTGGGGACAATCAAAGGCTAAGGAAAGCGAACCTGAATAAAATGCTGGCTGAAATCGGATGCACTGGGCCACTGGCGCAGAACACAGTGCACCGTATTAACGGGTGTTCAGTCAGAGTGGATCTGGCAGACTCTAAATGTGATTTTCTGTCTGTGGGGGCGATCAACACACTTAACCTGACAGCTGACTTCATGTGGGAGTCTGGAATCCTACTCTGATTGAGTCCTGATCGCAGAGAGAGAGAGAGAGAGAGAGAGAGAGAGAGAGAGAGAGTTTACGGAAAGACCACGATATCTGTACCTTTCGATCTGGCACATAAATCTTCGATGTTCTCTTAATAATTTTTCCCAGGAAATGGTCATTTTTGGCCTATGTTTTCTACTTCTAACTGCCAAGAATTCTTTAACGTGCGCGAGTGCACACGGGACCTCCTATTTTTTTTTCTAATTTTGTCAAGAACTCTTTAACGTGCGCGAGAGCACACGGGACCTTCTATTTGTTTCTACTTCTAACTGTCAACAACTCTTTAACGTGCGCGAGGGCACACGGGACCTTCTATTTTTTTTTAAATTCTAACTGTCAACAACTCTTTAACGTGCGCGAGGGCACACGGGACCTTCTAGTTTTTTTTAAATTCTAACTGTCAACAACTCTTTAACGTGCGCGAGGGCACACGGGACCTTCTATTTGTTTCTACTTCTAACTGTCAACAACTCTTTAACGTGCGCGAGGGCACACGGGACGTTCTATTTTTTTTTAAATTCTAACTGTCAACAACTCTTTAACGTGCGCGAGTGTACACGGGACCTCCTACTTTTTGTAATTCTTTCAAGAATTCTTTAACGTGCGCGAGTGTACATGGGACCTTCTATTTTTGTTACTTCTAACTGCTAAGAATTCTTTAACGTGCACGTGTTGTACATATTTAATACCGTGACGCTAGCTGTAGCGGTGTTGTTGTACATATTTAATACCGTAACGCTAGCTGTAGTGGTGTTGTTGTACCAATAGTAGTGCTAGAGTAGCAGTAGTAATGATAGGAATAACACTGCATTAATAATAGTAGTAGACATCGTGTGCGCATGTGCCGAAGATAATTGACCTAAATAAGGACGATGTCTTGAAGGTCCTATAATATCGTGTGTTAGAAATCGACAAGTCTGTCAGTGAGCATGCAATCTTGAGACTGCAGCAATTTGAAATGTAACGGTGATCGATTGGAAGTAATAACACAATCATAGAACCTGTGTAGTCATAGTAGACGCTGAGCTTGTGTTAGCATTAGTGTATTATTTCATGAGTAGCTACTGAACACGGTGAGACATATAGAAAGAATATCTTGGTCATTCACTGCATTGGAGTCCGTTTCCAGATATTTTGATTTTCTTCGGAGTCTGGCAAGAGAGTAAGGTCGATTATTTCCTAAATTCTTTATCACTTAATCCATTCTTATCACTCAAGCCATTCTTATCACTTAATCCATTCTTATCACTCAACCCATTCTTATCACTTAAACCATTCTTATCACTCAAGCCATTCTTCTATGGCATTATGTTTTGTATAAAGTTGTTTACTGAACTGCACGTCTGTCGTGAAAACACGTTGTGCATTGTGCAGTCCTTTAAATTATTCACGAATCAGCGTGTAGCGACGGACAAACTCAGTTCTGTGCTGATTTCTTTGTCTTCGTTGTCTCTTTGCAGAGAGCTCTTGTTTTTCTTATTTATCGTATTTTTGTATATTAAAAAAGTAAAGTACCCCCGTCACGCCAAGTGGCGTATAGGGAATATGGTGTTAGGGATCATAAATTTTACAGATCTTCGGTACATTATTTTTGGGGTAATGAGGTCGGTATTACGCCCGTGCCGCTTTACTTTCCCAGAAAAAAAATCGGTACCCATTAAAGGCTTGGTGAACCGGAAGCCGTCGGTTGGGATCGAACCCTACCTCTTGTCCTTTGTAGTACAGTTCACTAACCACTGAGCTATCGCGGCTCCCATTTTTGTATATTAAGGGAAATATATTTCCTGTCTTGTACCTGATGATGGATTTTGTCGAAACGTCGTAATTTGGCTCGTGTCTGTACAGGTTTAGATTTTTAATATCATTTTATGTTTATCAACATACAAAGAATTAGACAACAAAGTGAAAAGTTCGGCAAGAAGAGATACAAGAGCTTATATAGACAACTTGGCAGAGAAAGCAGAGACAGCTGCAATTACAGGAGACAGCAGAACTCTCTATACTGTACAAAAGATGCTGACAAACACCTATACATCCAGTGGAACACCAATTCTAGACAAATCTGGATTAATGCTAACAACAAGCGCAGACATAAAAGCCCGTTGGGCGGAACACTTCAAAGAAATTCTTAACCGTCCACTACCTCACAGTTTAATAGATTTTGAAGCTGAAACACCAGCAGCAGAATTAGATGCAAATTTAGATGACTTCACCTTGAGTGAAATAGAAACCACCTTAAAGCTAATGACCAATAACAAGGCTGCTGGAGAGGATAAGTTAACAGCTGAGATCCTCAAGGCAATTGATAGCCATAATTTAATACATCTCCAAAAAATGTTCAACATCATTTGGAAAACAGAGAAGACGCCTCATAAATGGAAAAAAGGAATCATTGTTAAGATCCCAAAAAAGGGCAATCTTAGAGATTGTAACAACTGGAGAGGCGTGACACTTTTGTCAGTTGCCTCAAAGTTATTCTGTAAAATCATCCTAAATAGAATAAAGGATTCAATAGATACAGTAATGCGTGAAGAACAGGCTGGGTTTAGAAAAGGGAGAAGCTGTCTTGACCACATTTTCACTCTACGACTTATATTGGAGGAACACATTGAAAAGCAAAAACCTTTTGTACTTAACTTCATCGACTTCAAAAAAGCATTTGATAGTATTCATAGAGATTCTTTGTGGAAAATTCTGAAGCAATATGGTTTACCATCAAAAATCATAAATATTATCAAAGACATGTATGATGGTTACACATGTGCAGTTCGAACAGAGGAAGGACTGAGCGAATGTTTCCCAATAGAAACTGGGGTTAAACAAGGATGTATTTTATCGCCCTTGTTATTTGGAATTGTTATGGACTTCATAATGAAGAAATGCTGCACTGGTAATAAAGGCATCGAATGGATACAAGGAGACCATTTGGAGGACCTCGACTTTGCTGATGACATAGTTCTCATCAGCAGTCAGATAAAAACGATGCAGGAAAACACAAATGAACTATCATCAATAGCCAGCAAAATTGGGCTTGAGGTCAATCATGAAAAGACTAAAGTCATGAAAAGTTTAATTCCAACAAGTGACAAAATATACATGGAAAACAAACCAGTAGAAGAGATCGATCACTTTATCTATCTTGGAAGTCACATTGATCGAGAAGGGGATACGAGCAAAGAAATTAGAATCAGACTGGCTAAAGCAGCAATGTCTTTCAGAAGCCTTGAAAAGTTGTGGAAATCAAAACTCATTAGCACAAACACAAAACTTAGGCTATTCAAATCAAATGTACTATCAACCCTTACGTATGCGTGTGAAAGCTGGAAAACAACAAGAGATATAGAAACAAAGTTGAACGCATTCGAAAATAAATGTCTAAGGAAAATACTTGGTATAGAATGGAACGAATTCAAAACAAACGAGGAAATTAGAGAAATCGCCAATCAACCACTAATATCTTCAGTAATAAAGAAAAGACGATGGTCATACGTTGGACATGTGATGAGAAGAGATAATAATCGAATAGCAAAGCAAGCCCTCATATGGGAAACAACAGGTAAAAGAAAAAGAGGAAGACCCAGGGAGACACTGAGAAGAACATTGATGAGAGAGGCAAGAGCAGCAGGAATCGGCTCCCTCAATGAGATAGAACTGCTTGCACAGAACAGAGACAGATGGCGAGATTTGATAAAATATCTTTAAAAGAAAACTGCTAGAACAAAAATTCATATAAGAGAAGGTGTATCTTGGTCTACGCCCTATGGGCCGGTTACGGCTCGAAAGGTCAATAGATAGACTTTTCAAGGTTGAAAATGTACATACTCTTTTGTATCGCCCACCATTCTCTATGAGAGCATTAAACATGCACATACTCTCTTGTATTGCTCACTATTCACTATGAGAGCATTAAACATGTACATACTCTCTTGTATCGCTCACTATTCTCTATGAGAGCATTGAAAATGTACACACTCTCTTGTATCGCTCACTATTCTCTATGAGAGCATTGAACATGTACATACTCTCTTGTATCGCTCACTATTCTCTATGAGAGCATTGAACATGTACATACTCTCTTGTATCGCTCACTATTCTCTATGAGAGTATTAAACATGTACATACTCTCTTGTATCGCTCACTATTCTCTATGAGAGCATTGAACATGTACATACTCTCTTGTATCGCTCACTATTCTCTATGAGAGCATTGAACATGTACATACTCTCTTGTATCGCTCACTATTCTCTATGAGAGTATTAAACATGTACATACTCTCTTGTATCGCTCACTATTCTCTATGAGAGTATTAAACATGTACATACTCTCTTGTATCGCTCACTATTCTCTATGAGAGTATTAAACATGTACATGCTAACTTGTATCGCTCACTATTCTCTATGAGAGCATTAAACATGTACACACTTTCTTATATCGCCCACTATTCTCTATGAGAGCATTGAACATGTACATACTCTCTTGTATCGCTCACTATTCTCTATGAGAGCATTGAAAATGTCAGATCAACTCATAGTACGTCCACTCTCCACAAAAGTCATGCCACAACCCTGATTTGTCGCTCAATTCTTCCTTCACCCGATTGCTCTGTCATTGATGGAATCACATGTTTGTCATCTTTGACCCCTTCCGAGATTTCTACTACTTCCTGTGAGCCCAGCCATTATTGATCCTCTCGAGCATAATAACTGATTAGTTACTCACTTTATTGTAAATTAATAACAGACACCTTTCCTTTAAAAGCAATGCATTGTCAAAAAGCATGTATACTGGATCACCTATAGAACACATACACTAAATATAACATTGTCACATTAACATAGACCTCCCGAACCAGGAACAGAAATTCAACCCGTTAACGTAACATTCTTCAAAGAGATGCATGGGCATTTACAGCACGCTCAGCAAGCAGAATAGCCAAGGAAGACAGTGGTGCATACGCCATGACCACGAGTAGCATGACAATGGAGGTGATGGCAGTGACCAAGGCATTCAAATGGTTAGAGTCACAAGACTACATCCACGCATGTATACTGAGTGATTCGATGAGCATGATAAAAAAAGTGGAGGCGGGCTATGTACGCATGCAATGGGTAGAGTCGTTGCAGAAATCCAAAATACGTAAGGTCACCTTTGTCTATGTCCCTGGACATGCGGGAGTACGGGGAAATGAGAGAGCGGACAGGTTGGCTAGCTGCGCTGTCGTTGAGGACGGGCAACCGATGGATCGGGCGGACATCATCAATGCCCTTCGAGATGTTGGAAGAGCACAGGACTTCGACAAACACAGATCAACGTCACTTCTTCGGATGATGGAAATGGGAGTTAAGATGGGCACAGCCAGAAATGAGAAACTTGGTGGCCGTGTAAGAAGACTTATCAACCAACACAGAACTGGGGTCGTCAGTCGATGGACACTGAGGGAATTGCTGAGGAGGGGATCTGAGCACCTATGGACATGTTCGGAGTGCAATGATGATGACCCGCAAATAACTCAATAACGCAATAACTCTTCAAAGAGAACAACATCCAATGACCAAGAACTTGTCATAAAAACAATACAGCTTTCACCAAACACTCAATCTTAGTGACCAAATTTATTAAATGCAATGATCAAAGCAATCAAACGTAGACAGTCTTAATGTAACTACCACTATTATTAGACTTACTCAGGCGTATGTACAGTGGTATTTATATTGACAATGCACAAGAAATAATAACACCTATTGAGACAATAAATTCGTAATGATGTATGACACTCAAATTAACTTTGCGTGAATAAAGTATAAAGAAATGGACTCAGGTATTCGGTTATAAATTCAGAAAGAATATACTAGGAATAACAGAACAATAAAATATAAAATGTGTTACTGACCATAAATCAAACAGGCACGCATGGATGCGCTTTGCAAGCAGATCAGAATGCGGTGACCTAAACTAAACGGATAATGCAAAAATAGCCGTCTGTAATCTTTCAACAGAAGAAAAAGTGCATTCGGTTCCATTCACGCAATTTTAACCATGCCACTGAGGCCGTACAACAGGAGCTATTCAATCATTTGTTTCTTCGAAATTTAATCGGGCGTGATTCTTCTTTGTGATCTCCGTCTCAAGATTTGTATAAATGTATTTCTAGGTATGCACGATAACATTTCCTTTTTTATGTTTAAACTCACTCCATGTCCAGCCTTTCAAAAATCTCTTTCTTTAGAGAACAGAATAGCAAAACAAAGAATAGCAAAATTTTATGTCTTCTTAATATTCTTGTATAGTGCAGAAACATGGACACTAGACAAGAAAACAGAATAGAGAATTGAAGCCTTTGAAATGTGGATTTATAGAAGAATAGGTAGAATTGGATGGAAAGAAAAGAGAACAAATGACAACGTTAGTAGTATACAATGTTGTATTTGAGTCGAATTGTGGCGCTAAATTAACAAAGATATATAGTGTGGTGCACAGCGCACCATATGTACATGAGAGACAGGGGGAGTTAACCATGACATTTCGTGTCGAGATGTTGACCGCTAGTCCCGGTGACCCTGGAAGTGACCAGTTTATATTTGGTGTGTGCTGACTTTGGAGTTCTTGTTGTACTTGCTCGATAGTGATAGGTTAGTAGATTATACAACATCAATGCTGATAAGGCGCCCAGGTGATCTTGTTATCTTGGTGACCGTAATGCGTGACCGTATTTTAGCTTCCTTCATAGACTTCCCTCCATTGTAAAACTTACTCATTCTCTCCATTTATGCCTATCATCTCACCTTCCCTCTCTCTCTCTCTCTCTCACTTCTCTCTCTCTATCCTATTCCCTCATAGACTTCCATCTATTGTAACACTTACTCATTCTCTCCATTTAAACCCATTATCTCTCCTTCACTTCACTAGACTTCTCTCTCACTCCTAGACGCCTGTCCTACCATTCCAGCTTTCATCCTCTCTCTCTCTCTCCTAACATTCCACCCTCCATCGTACATTTAGCTTCCGTCATAGACTTCCCTCCATTGTAACACTTACTCATTCTCTCCATTTCAACCCATTAGCTCTACTTAGCTCCCCTAAATTTCTCTCTCTCTCTCTCTCTCCTATTCCCGCCTAGATTTCCCTCCATTGAAACACTTACTCATTCTCTCCATTTATGCCTATCATCTCGCCTTCCTTCTCTCTCTCTCCTTAGACTTCTAACCTATCAGTCCACCCTCCTCCTCTCTCTTTATCTCCCCCGCCCTCCCTCATATTTTTAGCGTCCCTCCTATGTAACACTTGATTATTCTCACCATTTATACCTAGCATCTCGCCCTCTTTCTCATAGGCTTCTCTCTCTCGCTCTCTCTCTCTCTTCTAACCCCTACTAGACTTCTCTCCTACCATTCCACCTTTCTTACTCTCTCTCTCTCTCTCTCTCTCTCTCTCTTTTTACCTCGCCTAGCGTTCCGCCTTCATTCGTATTTTTACCTACCGCCAGTGTAACACATTAATAACATTGATTATCAATTACAAAAAGTCTTGAAATATCTACTTTTTAAAGAACCAATAAGATAAACATATGAAAAACGAAGGAATAATACACTCGACAAGGCTTAACAGACGTACTTTATACACATCACCATTAATACAACTGAAACTCCTTTAATGATAACCTATCACATCGTTATGAGCTAAGAGAAAAACAGAAAAAAAATTCAACTTACACCGTAAAATATTCCACTACAACACAGACCGCTAGACTGAACAGTACTATGAAAATAAACGTCCGTGAATCAAGCGCGCTTATAACGAAGTCTCACATCCGACTAGTTTAAATATAATCTGGTAAATAAAATTTGGACGACACTATTCCACCCTCGACTAACATCTAGGTTAACCAATGAGAGAAGAAGATTTCTATTGGACACCCATCAACGAAATGACTGACCTCTGGATTAACTAATCAGAGAAGAGGATTACTGTTATCGCGATAACTGACCTCATTTTCAACTTGAAGTGCTGTCGAGTCTGATGCATGGGTTACTTTAAATCGATTCGGCCCCTGATACAATCCACCTAGCGGGTCAATGGTGGGGGAAATAATACAAGTGGCGGGTTACTTGAACGCGTTTTGACCCCTGATGCAATACCAGGAATTCCATGACAGTTATAAATAGTTGGATACAACGAGCAGGAAGTTATATTCAAGGTCCAAAATGTTAGACCAAATCACTAAGATTTTACCGCCAGAACATACAAACTTAGGCTCATATTCAAAAGGTCGACCTTAAAACCATACTAATCTACTCCCATACCCATAAAAGTTAGACACATCAAACATATAATTACTTCCAAACTCCAAAAAGTTAGACCACATCACGCCTCGATCGTTCTCTAACATTGCTACGATCGTTTTTTAACATTGCCTCCAGCGTTCTCTTCACAAGTTTCGGAAGGGAACCATTTGTCGTACTGGGAGAAAAACTCGTTTACCCTATCCCTTTTAACGACCCCTTCTAATGATGACTCGCTGAGTGCCAAGTACAGACTATCTGTAGCCATTTCACATAGTTGAAAGTCGGACCTCTCTACGAATCTATCCAGGATGTCATAGTAAAATTCCAACATTCGCAATTTGGCGTACTGGTAGACGAAAAAACCAATCTGTGAAGGAAGATCCCACAGGATACTTCGTTTTACAAGCGACACCTCATACAGGTCTTCACCAATAGGCGTCATGGTTTTAAAAAGGGGGTTATTTACCAACTTTGTTGTATTGGCCCCCTCTTTAACATAGGTCACGTTCACATGTTTCCCCAAATTCGTCAAGGTCTTCCCATAGGCCGAGAAAAATATTACCACCAGATTACAAACATGTAGGCAGAAACCTAGGAGGCAAGGGTAGAAACCTAGGAGGCAAGGGTAGAAACCTAAGAGGCAAGGACAGAAACCTAAGAAGCAAGATCAGAAACCAAGGAGGGAAGGTCAGAAACCAAAGAGGGAAGGTCAGAAACCAAAGAGGGAGGGTCAGAAACCTAGGAGGCAAGGTCAGAAACCTAGGAGGCAAGGTCAGAAACCTAGGAGGCAAGGGCAGAAACCAAAGAGGCAAGGTCAGAAACCTAGGAGGCAAGGGCAGAAACCTAAGAGGCAAGGACAGAAACCTAAGAAGCAAGATCAGAAACCAAGGAGGGAAGGTCAGAAACCAAAGAGGGAAGGTCAGAAACCAAAGAGGGAGGGTCAGAAACCTAGGAGGCAAGGGCAGAAACCAAAAAGGCAAGGGCAGAAACCTAGGAGGCAAGGGCAGAAACCTAAGAGGCAAGGACAGAAACCTAAGAAGCAAGATCAGAAACCAAGGAGGGAAGGTCAGAAACCAAAGAGGGAAGGTCAGAAACCAAAGAGGGAGGGTCAGAAACCTAGGAGGCAAGGTCAGAAACCTAGGAGGCAAGGTCAGAAATCTAGGAGGCAAGGGCAGAAACCAAAGAGGCAAGGTCAGAAACCTAGGAGGCAAGGACAGAAAACTAGGAAGCAAAGGCTGAAAACAAGGAGGGAAGGTCAGAAATCTAGGAAGCTGTGTTAGAAAACAAGGAGGGAAGGTCAGAAACCAAAGAGGGAAGGTCAGAAACCTAGGAGGCAAGGTCAGAAACCTACAAGGCAAGATCAGAAATCTAGGAGGCAAGGGCAGAAACCAAACAGGGAAGGGCAGAAACCTAGGAGGCAAGGGCAGAAACCTAGGAGGCAAGGGCAGAAACCTAGGAGGCAAGGTCAGAAACCTAGGAGGCAAGGGCAGAAACCTAGGAGGCAAGGACAGAAACCTAGGAGGCAAGGGCAGAATCCTAGGAGGCAAGGGCAGAAACCTAAGAGGCAAGGGCAGAAACCTAAGAGGCAAAGACAGAAACCTAGGAGGCAAGGTCAGAAACCTAGGAGGCAATGGCAGAAACCTAAGAGGCAAGGACAGAAAACTAGGAAGCAAAGGCTGAAAAAAACACTCGTACTGACTAAGGCTTCCAACGTGTATTTGATTGTCTCCCTATTTTTGTCTGCATAACCTAATATATCACTTTCATTTAATCTATCGATAATCGTTTCAAAGTCATTTCTGTTGTTAACTAACAAGGGTTTGTCTAACCCTGTCGCGTTATTTGAGCTTGCGTGAAAGTAACGCAGCCCCTGTGTCTCTCTATGGCTTAAAACTAGATGATGACTATAATTTTAGGTTACACAAATAACACGTGGATACTAAAAAACCAACTTTTCGAAAATAGGTTACTAAAATAACACGTGGATACTAAACAACCAACTTATCGAAAATATGAGTTTACCCCCTGATCATTTTTTAGGGATACGCCCATAAAATCGGTAAAAATCGTAAATTTTCACTCTAGGCATACCCCAAAAACAACCAACTTATCGAAAATATGAGTTTACCCCCTGATCATTTTTTAAGGATACGCCATAAAATCGGTAAAAATTGTAAATTTTCACTCTAGGCATACCGCAAACTTTATTTTAGACATCCCCATTGCAAAAATTTACATTAAAAACCACTTTTAGGATTTTACCCCCTTATCATTTTTTTTAGGGTTACGCACATGGAATCGATAAAAAGCGTTAAATTAGCACGCAGGCTTACCTAAAACTTTATTTTAGACATCCCCACGCCAAAAATTAACTTAAAAATCACTTTTGAAATTGTAACCCCTTTACCATTTTTGAGGGTTACGCCCATGGAATCGATAAAAATCGTAATTTTAGCACGTAGGCTTACTTAAAACTTTATTTTAGACATCCCCACGCCAAAAATTAACTTAAAAATCACTTTTGAAATTGTAACCCCCCTTACCATTTTTGAGGGTTACGCCCCTGAAATCGATAAAAAAATTGAAATATAACCTCTAGGCATACCCCAAACATAATATTTGACACCCCTACATATCAAACTCCATCAAAAAAACAACAAAAAAACTAGTAGTAGGGAAGGGTGTTTGAGCTAGGATTTTAATATTTTCGCATGGTGCTTTTAGCACAAAACATCTGCGTAGTATGCACGGCTCAAAAACATCTTCCCTACTACTAGTTTTTTGTTGATTTTTTGATGGAGTTTGATATGTAGGGGTGTCAAATATTATGTTTGGGGTAAGCCTTGAGGTTATATTTCAATTTTTTTATCGATTTCAGGGGCGTAACCCTCAAAAATGGTAAGGAGGGTTACAATTTCAAAAGTGATTTTTAAGTTAATTTTTGGTGTGGGGATGTCTAAAATAAAGTTTTAGGTAAACCTACGTGCTAAATTAACGATTTTTATCGATTTCAGGGGCGTAACCCTCAAAAATGGTAATGGGGGTTACAATTTCAAAAGTGATTTTTAAGTTAATTTTTGGCGTGGGGATGTCTAAAATAAAGTTTTAAGTAAGCCTACGTGCTAAAATTACGATTTTTATCGATTCCATGGGCGTAACCCTTAAAAATGGTCAGGGGAGTAACAATTTCAAAAGTGATTTTTAAGTAAATTTTTGGTGTGGGGATGTCTAAAATAAAGTTTTAGGTAAGCCTGCGTGCTAAATTAACGCTTTTTATCGATTCCATGGGCGTAACCCTAAAAAAAAATGATAAGGGGGTAAAATCCTAAAAGTGGTTTTTGATGTAAATTTTTGCAATGGGGATGTCTAAAATAAAGTTTGGGGTATGCCTAGAGTGAAAATTTACGATTTTTACCGATTTTATGGGCGTATCCCTAAAAAATGATCAGGGGTAAACTCATATTTTCGATAAGTTGGTTGTTTTTGGGGTATGCCTAGAGTGAAAATTTACGATTTTTACCGATTTTATGGGCGTATCCCTAAAAAATGATCAGGGGGTAAACTCATATTTTCGATAAGTTGGTTGTTTAGTATCCACGTGTTATTTTAGTAACCTATTTTCGAAAAGTTGGTTTTTTAGTATCCACGTGTTATTTGTGTAACCTAAAATTATAGTCATCATCTAGTTTTAAGCCATAGAGAGACACAGGGGCTGCGTTACTTTCACGCAAGCTCAAATAACGCGACAGGGTTAGACAAACCCTTGTTAGTTAACAACAGAAATGACTTTGAAACGATTATCGATAGATTAAATGAAAGTGATATATTAGGTTATGCAGACAAAAATAGGGAGACAATCAAATACACGTTGGAAGCCTTAGTCAGTACGAGTGTTTTTTTCAGCCTTTGCTTCCTAGTTTTCTGTCCTTGCCTCTTAGGTTTCTGCCATTGCCTCCTAGGTTTCTGTCCTTGCCTCCTAGGTTTCTGTCCTTGCCTCCTAGGTTTCTGCCCTTGCCTCCTAGGTTTCTGACCTTGCCTCCTAGGTTTCTGTCTTTGCCTCTTAGGTTTCTGCCCTTGCCTCTTAGGTTTCTGCCCTTGCCTCCTAGGTTTCTGCCCTTGCCTCCTAGGTTTCTGTCCTTGCCTCCTAGGTTTCTGCCCTTGCCTCCTAGGTTTCTGACCGTGCCTCCTAGGTTTCTGCCCTTGCCTCCTAGGTTTCTGCCCTTGCCTCCTAGGTTTCTGCCCTTCCCTCTTTGGTTTCTGCCCTTGCCTCCTAGGTTTCTGACCTTCCCTCTTTGGTTTCTGACCTTCCCTCCTTGTTTTCTAACACAGCTTCCTAGATTTCTGACCTTCCCTCCTTGTTTTTAGCCTTTGCTTCCTAGTTTTCTGTCCTTGCCTCCTAGGTTTCTGACCTTGCCTCTTTGGTTTCTGCCCTTGCTCCTAGGTTTCTGACCTTGCCTCCTAGGTTTCTGACCTTGCCTCCTAGGTTTCTGACCTTCCCTCTTTGGTTTCTGACCTTCCCTCTTTGGTTTCTGACCTTCGCTCCTTGGTTTCTGATCTTGCCTCTTAGGTTTCTGCCCTTGCCTCCTAGGTTTCTGCCCTTGCCTTTTTGGTTTCTACCCTTGCCTCCTAGGTTTCTACCCTTGCCTCCTATGTTAAAGAGGGGGCCAATACAACAAAGTTGGTAAATAACCCCCTTTTTAAAACCATGACGCCTATTGGTGAAGACCTGTATGAGGTGTCGCTTGTAAAACGAAGTATCCTGTGGGATCTTCCTTCACAGATTGGTTTTTTCGTCTACCAGTACGCCAAATTGCGAATGTTGGAATTTTACTATGACTTCCTGGATAGATTCGTAGAGAGGTCCGACTTTCATCTCTGTGAAATGGCTACAGATAGTCTCTACTTGGCACTCAGCGAGTCATCATTAGAAGGGGTCGTTAAAAGGGATAGGGTAAACGAGTTTTTCTCCCAGTACGACAAATGGTTCCCTTCCGAAACTTGTGAAGAGAACGCTGGAGGCAATGTTAAAAAACGATCGTAGCAATGTTAGAGAACGATCGAGGCGTGATGTGGTCTAACTTTTTGGAGTTTGGAAGTAATTATATGTTTGATGTGTCTAACTTTTATGGGTATGGGAGTAGATTAGTATGGTTTTAAGGTCGACCTTTTGAATATGAGCCTAAATTTGTATGTTCTGGCGGTAAAATCTTAGTGATTTGGTCTAACATTTTGGACCTTGGATATAACTTCCTGCTCGTTGTATCCAACTATTTATAACTGTCATGGAATTCCTGGTATTGCATCAGGGGTCAAAACGCGTTCAAGTAACCCGCCACTTGTATTATTTCCCCCACCATTGACCCGCTAGGTGGATTGTATCAGGGGCTGAATCGATTTAAAGTAACCCATGCATCAGACTCGACAGCACTTCAAGTTGAAAATGAGGTCAGTTATCACGATAACAGTAATCCTCTACTCTGATTAGTTAATCCAGAGGTCAGTCATTTCGTTCATGGGTGTCCGATAGAAATCTTCTTCTCTGATTGGTTAACCTAGATGTTAGTCGAGGGTGGAATAGTGTCGTCCAAATTTTATTTACCAGATTATATTTAAACTAGTCGGATGTGAGACTTCGTGTTATAAGCGCGCTTGATTCACGGACGTTTATTTTCATAGTACTGTTCAGTCTAGCGGTCTGTGTTGTAGTGGAATATTTTACAGTGTAAGTTGAATTTTTTTCTGTTTTTGTCTTAGCTCATAACGATGTGATAGGTTATCATTAAAGGAATTTCAGTTGTATTAATGGTGATGTGTATAAAGTACGTCTGTTAAGCCTTGTCGAGTGTATTATTCCTTCGTTTTTCATATGTTTATCTTATTGGTTCTTTAAAAAGTAGATATTTCAAGTCTTTTTGTAATTGATATTCAATGTTATTAATGTGTTACACTGGCGGTAAGGTAAAAATACGAATGAAGGCGGAACGCTAGGCGAGGTAAAGAGAGAGAGAGAGAGAGAGAGAGAGAGAGAGAGAGAGAGAGAGAGAGAGAGAAAGAAAGGTGGAATGGTAGGAGAGAAGTCTAGTAGGGGTTAGAAGAGAGAGAGAGAGAGAGCGAGAGAGAGAAGCCTATGAGAAAGAAGGCGAGATGCTAGGTATAAATGGTGAGAATAATCAAGTGTTACAATAGGAGGGACGCTAAAAATATGAGGGAGGGCGGGGGAGATAAAGAGAGAGGAGGAGGGTGGACTGATAGGTTAGTAGTCTAAGGAGAGAGAGAGAAGGAAGGCGAGATGATAGGCATAAATGGAGAGAATGAGTAAGTGTTTCAATGGAGGGAAATCTAGGCGGGAATAGGAGAGAGAGAGAGAGAGAGAAATTTAGGGGAGCTAAGTAGAGCTAATGGGTTGAAATGGAGAGAATGAGTAAGTGTTACAATGGAGGGAAGTCTATGACGGAAGCTAAATGTACGATGGAGGGTGGAATGTTAGGAGAGAGAGAGAGAGGATGAAAGCTGGAATGGTAGGACAGGCGTCTAGGAGTGAGAGAGAAGTCTAGTGAAGTGAAGGAGAGATAATGGGTTTAAATGGAGAGAATGAGTAAGTGTTACAATAGATGGAAGTCTATGAGGGAATAGGATAGAGAGAGAGAAGTGAGAGAGAGAGAGAGAGAGGGAAGGTGAGATGATAGGCATAAATGGAGAGAATGAGTAAGTGTTACAATGGAGGGACGTCTATGAAGGAAGCTAAAATACGGTCACGCATTACGGTCACCAAGATAACAAGATCACCTGGGCGCCTTATCAGCATTGATGTTGTATAATCTACTAACCTATCACTATCGAGCAAGTACAACAAGAACTCCAAAGTCAGCACACACCAAACATAAACAGGTCACTTCCGGGGTCACCGGGACTAGCGGTCAACATCTCGACACGAAATGTCATGGTTAACTCCCCCTGTCTCTCATGTACATGTGGTGCGCTGCGCACCACACTATATATCTTTGTTAATTTAGCGCCACAATTCGACTCAAATACAACATTGTATACTACTGACGTTTTAAAACAACCAGAAATTAAAAGGGAACTACTAAACACAATTCAAACAAGACAAATGCGATTTTTGGGCCATGTTAAAAGACATAAAAGTCTACTAAAATTAATATTTGGAAGGAAAAATACAAGGTAATAGAGGCAGAAGCAGACCAAGGCTAACATGGACGAGCAACATAAAAAGAAGGAAAAGTCAGTCTATAATAACCTGCACCATAAAAGCAAGAGACTGAGCGGAATGGCGCTCCACGGTAGCCAAACTTCGACGCGGAGACGACACTTAATGATGATTATTAGATAACAGACAATTCTCAAATGTCACGGTGTAAGCTGATAAGTGTTTTTCTTGAAAGTCATTCTAACTTCTATTTCAAGATCTTCCACAGAAAGTAAATTGTAGGATACGTTATCTGCTGTCTGTAGCATCGTGAGAGGAAGTCACTGACACTTAATAGTCGTTGATCTAGTCCAGACTGACGCTCTATTACCGAATAGTTTACTTTCTAGAAGGTCACAGAAAACGTCGCTAACTTAAATAACCTTCTCCTAGAAAACCACACAAATGTCGACAAACTCTGATTACCGTTGTATGAGATAACCAGAGCCACACTATCAACTTCGACTCATATCCTTCTAGCAGGTCACAGACGTTATAGCTAACTTCGACTATTCTTATAATGTAGAAATTGTGTTATGTTTATGGAAGGCCCCGGTATTACTGCAAATGAATTAAAATCCATAATTGCTCAACCGACCGTGCCATCGTAATCATCCGAATTAATATCTCATCTCTCGAAAATGAAGGTTAGCTGCAGTCTCCATCATAGCAGTCTCAGCACACGTCAAAAGACATAAGGCGAAACCGCACAGAACGTGAACACAGCCATCTGTTCCCCGTCATACGATATCATCATTCATCGCAAGCAATCGGAATATCGAAACACGATCAAAACGGATGAAACGCACAGCTCACCTGTGTGCACAGAGCACTTAACTCAGTAGCTCTTGCAGCAAGCCGGATTTGGAATATGAGGAAACTGCAACAAGATATGTTTGCTTTATATTACTGTCGTTTATTATCTTATTACTTACTAAATTATTATTCTATTAAATTTTTATCCAGCAATTATTGCCTTACTATATTTGCTTCCATGTAAAAGCTTATCTCTACACTCCTTTACACATATTAACGTGAACACTGCTTCATACATGTACTTCACCTCATGTACTACTGCCACTCAACATAATAAAACTGCTGATTTTATCTTGATAACAAGTATTTATTGTTATTGTTATCTGCTGTAATAATTGTAAAAGATTAACAACAGTTAACATAATGTATATCATAGGGCACACAGTGAGCCTCCGGCATTTCACATATTCAACATTCTACTCTCACAGCACATACGTCAGTCTCGCTTTAGGTCAAAACGTTATTATGTTATGTACACAACTATCTGGTATTCCACTTAATCTCATATGTATAGTTCAACATCACAACTAGTCCAAATGGGCTCTAATATCCACTAGATACAATATTTCTATTACACGTTAAACACCGGCAGACGAAATCAATCACGTATTAACTTAAGAGTACACATTCTATTCTCACAGTTTATAAAGTCAGTTTTATCTTTGACCTCACTATACAAGTCCCTTATATATTCCAGCACCCAGTATGACATGTAGCGTACTCTGTATTCTACAGTTCAATATCACCACTAGTCCAAGTGGAAATAATATCTACTATATACAATATATTACCCCACATTACCCCAAAATCATGTGCTGAAGGTCTGTAAAATGTAAGGTCACTTACACCATATTCCATATACGACACTTGGCGTGACGGGGCTCTTTACTTCTTTTTTTAAATATACAATATTTCTATATAATCCATGTTGTTCTAGAAAATCACAGACACTGATTAGCGTTATTCTAGAAAATCACAGACACTAATTAGCGTTATTCTAAAAAATAACAGACACTGATTAGCGTTATTCTAGAAAATAACATACACTGATTAGCGTTATTCTAGAAAATAACATACACTGATTAGCTTTATTCTAGAAAATCACAGACACTAATTAGCGTTATTCTAAAAAATAACAGACACTGATTAGCGTTATTCTAGAAAATAACATACACTGATTAGCGTTATTCTAGAAAATAACATACACTGATTAGCTTTATTCTAGAAAATCACAGACACTAATTAGCGTTATTCTAGAAAATAACAGACACTGATTAGCGTTATTCTAGAAAATAACAGACACTGATTAGCGTTATTCTAGAAAATCACGGATACCGATTACCGTTGAATTAGAAAGTTACAGACTCTCTATTTAGCGTTGTTCTAGAAGAATACAGACACTCTGATTAGTTTTGTTCTAGAAAATCACAGACACTGATTAGCGTTGTTCTAGAGAGTAACAGTCACTCTGATAAGCTTTGTTCTAAAAGATAACAGATCATGTGGTTAACGTTGTACTAGAAAGTTACATATAGTGATTAGCGTTGATCTAGAAAGTTACGTATATTGATTAGCGTTGTTCATGAAAGTTACATATATTGATTAGCGTTGTTCAGGAAAGTTACATATATTGATTAGCGTTATTCTAGAATGTTACATATATGATTAGCGTTGTTCTAGAAAGTTTCATATATTGATTAGCGTTGTTCTAGAAAATTTCATATATTGATTAGTGTTGTTCTAGAAAGTAACAGTCACTCTGATTAGCTGTGATCTAGATGATAACAGAACATGTGGTTAGCGTTGTTCTAGAAATTCACATATATTTATTAACGTTGTTATAGAAAGCTACATATATTGATTAGCGTTGTTGTAAAGAGTAACTGTTACTCTGATAAGCTCTGTTCTAGAAGATAACAGATCATGTGATTAGCGATTTCTAGACAGTCACATATTTTGATTAGCGTTGTGTTATAAATTTGCATATTTTGATTAGTAAAAATGTTGCTGAAAGTTATACAAGGAAGGATTCAGAATAAAATCAATGCTGAATTAGATGAGCAGCAATTTGGATTTAGGTAAAATAGTGGGACAAAAGAAGCCATATTCTGCATGAGAACATTAATAAAAAAAAGTACACAGAAGTAAACAAACCAATATATGCCTGCTTCATAGACTACACCAAAGCTTTTGATAGAGTAAACCGCAAACAACTTATAGGATACCTGCAAGAGATAGATCTAGATGACATGGACATACGACTAATATATAATCTACATTGGGAGCAAACAGCAATAATACAATATAACAAAGAGAACTCTATACCCATTGATATAAAAAGAGGAGTAAGACAGGGATGAATACTATCACCAAGCTTGTTCAATCTATACACTGAGCAAATCTTTAAAAACATCATAGAGATGCCAGGCCTACAAATTAATGGAAAGATAATCAATAACCTAAGATATGCTGACGATACTGTACTACTAGCAGAAAATTCTAAAGATCTACAACAATTACTTAATGAAATAAACATGACAAGCAAGAAATATGGGCTAGATATGAATATAAAAAAGACTAAAACTATGATCATAAACAAAGAAAATACTCAAAACCCACAAGTGGATATCAAAATTGATGGAATAGACCTGGAGACAGTTCAGAACTACAACTACCTTGGACATACTATAACCAGTGATGGAAAATGTAAAACTGAAAAAAAAAAAAAACAAATAGGAATGGCAAAAGTAATTTTAATGTCATGAAGAACATACTAACATCAAACCAAATAACACCAAGGCTAAAACTAAGAATAGCAAAATGTTATGTTTTCTCAACATTCCTATATAGTGCAAAAACATGTACATTAGACAAGAAAACAGAACAGAGAATTGAAGCCTTTTATAAAGTCGATATATAGAAGAATAGGTAGAATTGGATGGAAGGAAAAGAAAACAAACGATGAAATCTTAAAACAACTAAAAATGAAAAGAGAACTACTAAACACAATTAAAAAAAAACAAATTATATTTTGGGGCCAAGTTCAAAGACACACCAGCCTACTAAAAGTAACCCTGGAGGGGAAAATACAAGGTAAAAGAGGCAGAGGCAGACCAAGACTAACATGGACGAGTAACATCAAAAGATGGACAAATCAGCCTGACAACCTGCACCATCAAAGCAAGAGACAGAGCGAAAAGGCGCTCCATAGTAGCCAAACAATCGAGTGCGGAGATGGCATTGATAATATTGATTAGTGTTGTTCTAGAAAGTTACATATTTTGATTAGCGTTGTTCTATAAATTTACATATATTGAGCAGCGTTGTTCTATAAATTTACATAAATTGATTAGCGTTGTTCTAGAAAGTTACATATATTGATTAGCGTTGTTTTAGAAAGTTACATATAATGATTAGCGTTGTTTTAGAATGTTGCATATATTGATTAGCGTTGTTTTAGAAAGTTACATATATTGATTAGCGTTGTTCTAGAATGTTACATAAATTTATTAGCATTGTTCTAGACAGTTTCATATATGGATTAGCGTTGTTCTAGAATGTTACATATATTGATTATCGTTGTTCTAGACAGTTACGTATATTGATTAGCGCTCTTCTAGAATGTTACATATATTTATTAGCGTTGTTCTAGACAGTTACATATTTTGATTAACTTTGCTCTAGACAGTTACATATATTGATTAGCGCTGTTCTAGAAAATTACATATATTGATTAGCGTTGTTCTAGAATGTTACATATATTGATTAGCGTTGTTCTAGACAGTTATATATATTGATTAGCGTTGTTCTAGACAGTTACATATATTGATTAGCGTTTTTCTAGACAGTTACATATATTGATTAGCGTTGTTCTAGACAGTTACATATATTGATTAGCCCATTTCAAGACAGTTACATATATTGATTAGCCTTGTTCTAGTCAGTTACATACATTGATTAGCCTTGTTCTAGACAGTTACATATATTGATTAGCCTTGTTCTAGACAGTTACATACATTGATTAGCTTTGTTCTAGACAGTTACATATATAATTAGCGCTGTTCTAGACAGTTACATACATTGATTAGCGTTGTTCTAGACAGTTACATATATTGATTAGCGTTGTTTTAGAAAGTTACATATAATGATTAGCGTTGTTTTAGAATGTTGCATATATTGATTAGCGTTGTTTTAGAAAGTTACATATATTGATTAGCGTTGTTCTAGAATGTTACATAAATTTATTAGCATTGTTCTAGACAGTTTCATATATGGATTAGCGTTGTTCTAGAATGTTACATATATTGATTATCGTTGTTCTAGACAGTTACGTATATTGATTAGCGCTCTTCTAGAATGTTACATATATTTATTAGCGTTGTTCTAGACAGTTACATATTTTGATTAACTTTGTTCTAGACAGTTACATATATTGATTAGCGCTGTTCTAGAAAATTACATATATTGATTAGCGTTGTTCTAGAATGTTACATATATTGATTAGCGTTGTTCTAGACAGTTATATATATTGATTAGCGTTGTTCTAGACAGTTACATATATTGATTAGCGTTTTTCTAGACAGTTACATATATTGATTAGCGTTGTTCTAGACAGTTACATATATTGATTAGCCCATTTCAAGACAGTTACATATATTGATTAGCCTTGTTCTAGTCAGTTACATACATTGATTAGCCTTGTTCTAGACAGTTACATATATTGATTAGCCTTGTTCTAGACAGTTACATACATTGATTAGCTTTGTTCTAGACAGTTACATATATAATTAGCGCTGTTCTAGACAGTTACATACATTGATTAGCGTTGTTCTAGACAGTTACATATATTGATTAGCGCTGCTCTAGACAGTTGCATATATTGATTAGCGTTGTTCTAGACAGTTACATATATTGATTAGCGCTGTTCTAGACAGTTGCATATATTGATTAGCCTTGTTCTAGACAGTTACATACATTGATTAGCTTTGTTCTAGACAGTTACATATATAATTAGCGCTGTTCTAGACAGTTACATACATTGATTAGCGTTGTTCTAGACAGTTACATATATTGATTAGCGTTGTTCTAGACAGTTACATATATTGATTAGCGCTGTTCTAGACAGTTGCATATATTGATTAGCGTTGTTCTAGACAGTTACATACATTGATTAGCCTTGTTCTAGACAGTTACATATATTGATTAGCCTTGTTCTAGACAGTTACATGTATTGATTAGCGTTGTTCTAGACAGTTACATACATTGATTAGCCTTGTTCTAGAAAATCACTAACATCTCTTTGACTATCTTCGCCCTTTACTGTTGCTGAAACCCCTTCAATTCGTAACCACTCGACTGGAATCGTTTTTTTGTTGATGTCACGTTCCTGGACCAGGTAGCCGCGATAGCTCAGTGGTTAGTGAACTGGACTACAAAGGACAAGAGGTAGGGTTCGATCCCAACCGACGGCTTCCGGGTTCACCCAGCCTTTATTGGGTACCGGATTTTTTTCTGGGAAAGTAAAGCGGTACGGGCGTAATACCGATCACTTTACCTCAAAAATCATGTGCCGAAGGTCTGTAAAATATATGGTCACTAACACCATATTTCCTATAAGCCATTTGGCGTTACGGGGTCACTTTACTTTTTTTTATTACGTTACTGGACCGCAGCACATTATACATTTACTAAAGCCTGCAGAAAGAAGATAAAACCTTCAATTAGTGTGATGCTTTCTGCTGTATGAGCTATAGACGAATGACGTCACTCTTTTTTAAACTGATAACGTCACTCTAGTTGGAGGTTTCCAATTCACTCATAGGCTACAGGCCTAAATAAATATATAGCCGGCTGTGGTTGGACCATAATTCTGTTTCGATGTCCCTATCTCTCTCTCTGTGTCCCTCTCTTTCTCAGAGAAACCGCCCAAAGACTTCATTAATTCACTGCACAGTCCCTTCTGTGAATATAACAACAGCATTGTCCCTGGCGGTATCTGATAGGAGCATTTTAATATGAAGGTCTGCTGTCCCATTATTAGCCGCCAAGCGTTCCTTTGTGCTTGATGTCTTTTACCTTTATTTAAATGTAATTATTATTATTTTTTTTTTGCTGTCCCAAGATTAACGATCATGAAAATTATGTCAGCTTTTTTAAACATTGCATCACTTCCGCTTGAAGTCCACTGACATTTTAAAAAAAAAAGTTCTCTGACGATTACGAGTTGGATGAGTTCAAGTTGAGTGATCAATTAAAATCAGAGGCGTAGCGCAAGTGTAAATTGGAGACTTGGGGGTGGGGGGGGGGCGCGAGAATATTACAGCACTCATGTGTTCCTAATTGATATTTGATTGGACAAAATGATATTTGTTTTGCCTCAGTGTGTGTTTGCATTCCGCCCAGTGTGTGCATGGGTTTGTTTGAGAGAAACACATAACACGCGTTCGTTTCATATATATTCTACATAACGCTACTTGTAAACGTCGCAAGTAGAGTTTGCGAACAGCCCGTTCTTTGTTGTGTTTCGCTGCAACGCCGTGATTTTCCCATTATCACCGCTTCATTGTATTTGCGCTACATTTCAGGAATATAATTTTGCAAAACAAAATGTTTGTCCCACTATCATTTCAACGTGTTTCTAACCGACATCTTTCTCTTCCATGTCTATGTCAGTCATATCTCATTTCTTTATATGCATGTTTATGTTAGTCATGTGTCATATATCTTGATGTGTGTCAGTGTTAGTCATGCCTCGTATCGCTGTGTGCATGTCTGTGTTGGTCACATCTCCTATCTTTGTGTGTGCATGTCTGTGTTAGTCACCTCTAGTGACTCGGGCAGATGGTGCTCGTAAATCTGGGAGGGCTGACCATCTAAGGGCAGAATCCCCATACAGAAAGGATCATCTGCTGCCTTGCAGGAAGATTGGGGACAATCAAAGGCTAAGGAATGCAAACCTGAATAAAATGCTGGCTGAAATCGGATGCACTGGAACACAGTGCAACGTTTTAACGGGTGTTCAATTCGAGTGGATCTGGCAGACTCTAATTGTGATGTTCTGCCTGTGGGGGCGATCAACATACTTAACCTGACAGCTGGCTTCATGTGAGAGTCTGGAATCCTACTCTGATTGAGTCCTGATCGCAGAGACAGAGAGAGAGACTGAGAGACAGAGAAAGAGAGAGACAGAGAGAGACAGAGAGAGAGAGACAGAGAGAGACAGAGAGAGACAGAGAGAGACAGAGAGAGACAGAGACAGAGAGAGAGACAGAGAGAGAGACAGAGAGAGAGAGACAGAGAGACAGAGAGGAGAGACAGAGAGAGACAGAGAGAGAGACAGAGAGAGAGACAGAGAGAGAGACAGAGAGAGAGACAGAGAGAGAGACAGAGAGAGAGACAGAGAGAAACAATGAATAAAATAACAACAACTAAGCAACCAATCGATATATAATAGATATAGATTTGCTGCCATGAATGAGTACATGAGTTAACAATAAAATGTTAGATATAAGCCAGCAATGGTACTTGTAAAACGTACCAGTCAAAAACCTGTGGATTGAGAGATACAGCGAAGACGATGGCGCTGAATAAGACACACATTGCGGAAGCCAACTGAAGTATTTCACAACAGCCCTTTTTCGAAACACCCCCCCCCCCCCGGAAAAAGACAAAGAGGAAGACCAAGATATTCTTGGAGAAGACAGATAGAAGCAGAGATGAAGATGATGGGGAATGCATGGAATGATCTTAAAAGAATGGCAAGAAACAGAACGACTTGAAAAGTGTTTATTGAAGACCTATGCTCCACAGGGAGCTGAAAAGGTAGCAGCAGAAGAAGTAGAATGGTACTTGGGTGGTATTGAGGGTATTTCAGTTTGGAAAAGATTATTAACAAGCTTTACTGATTGGCTGCGTGCCGTGTTGATGGTTGTTGGTGCAAACGTCTTTCAGCGACTGGTGAGACCGATTTTCTACATTTGTTGTTGATTATTGTGTTTCTTTTTCTGGTGTTTGGTATGTTTTACTTTAGAAGAAGAAGATTTGGGGTAAAAGAATGGGAGAAAGTAGAAGATAGTGAGGTTGCTGAGGAAGAGGATGATGATGGTGAAGAAGAAGACAAAGAGGAAGAAAACGAAAAAGCCAAGAAAGTAGAAGAAGGAGAAGAGGACGAAGAAAATGAAGACGAGATTGAAGGAGAGGAAGAAACACCTTTCATTCGAGTGCATTTGTTATCACCATTTTAAAGTTCGGGACCGCTTTCCTGACCGTTGGTTTTTCTTGACCTTCATGCAGTGGAGCTGGTATTTGTACATAAACGTTTGTCTTAAATATGCTGTCGGGGGATTGTTTGGTCTCGTGGCAAGACGCCGACCTCGAGACAGCGATTGTGGGTTTAAGTCTCAGCTGCACCATTTTGGATTTTTTAAAATGATTTCTCTCTGCGGCAACCACTCCTAGTCTCATCAGCGAGGCCCGGATTGAAACGTCAATTACTCATGGACGGAAAAAATATGAGTACTTCCAACGACAAAGTTATCTGCCTGTGCGGCGAGGGACCCCTGTGCACACGGCTGGCAGAGAAAAACGGATTAACACGCAGAATCCAGTTCCTAGTCTCTAGGGACTTTGTCAGAAGTAAAAAGCTGGCGGACTCAAAAAATAAGCTCTACTCAAGTTTTGAATTTTCTGGCTTGTATGAAGTTGCGTTGTTATTTGTCGTGAATAAAGTATTCTTCATGTATGGATATGTTCACCATGTTTTGTTGCCGGTCTTTGTTTACCAGGGTGTGCAGAGTCTTGGTTTGAGATTTGATAGTCTGTTGCTTGCTGACGAGAATATCAAGATTAAACAGAGTTCTTCTACTTGTTTTAGTTGTCTGCCGTCTATACTTATGTTGATGTTATGTCTCTCTTTTGCGATATGCATGACTTCGATTTTGTTCATGTTGATTTTTATGCTGTATTTTGTGGTTGTGCCGTTGAGTCTATTTAAGTGTTCTTGTAGGTCTTCTTTGTGTCCACGCCTGCAAATAAAAGCTCGTTGATCTCCTCTGACTCCGATGGGCTGGCTAATTTGCATGCATGTAGTCCATGTATGTAATAAACAATAGGGGCCCTGCTGTTAACACTTTCAGTATTACAGAAGACACTTTTTGTAAAATTCATAAGAAGAGACAGATAAAAAGACCAATGAGGAAGTTCTCAAAGAGGCCAACACAAAAAGGGAGCTCTTAAAAAACACCAGAAAGAAGCAATCAACATTTTTCGGGCACATCATGAGAAGAGGAAAATTGGAATACTTGGTTACAACTGGCAAAATAAAAGGAAAGAGAGATCGTGGACGACAAAGAGAGAAAATATTGGATAGCTTGGTGTCATGGCATGGAAAACATTCGGCAACAGAACTGATACGATGCACTGTGGATAGAAGATTGTGGAAGGACATGATCGTCTACGCCAACCGGCAGGGTACATGATGATGATGATATGAAGAGAGGCGCACACAATCCAGTCATTATAACAAAAGTCACCTGTTCTTTATTATATCATGGAGTGGAGGGAGGGTGGGGAGGGGGTGAAGCTTTAACAGCAGCATGTAGATGTGATGGGGCCAGCGCTCATCCTCGTCTTTTTTTATATACTCCATAATTCTTCGATCAAAAAAATTATTCGTTTTTATCACACATTCTCCAACTTGAGAGCGTCTTACCAGGAGCGACCTTGGGATCTGTGACTCGTAAAGTTATTTGAGCTTTCATGATTTTAAAAAATGACATAACAAATATGAAACATCCTAGTGCCGTGTGGCAACTAACGTTACTGTGGTGACGGGACAACATTAATTCAGTGCCCGTGTCGAGGTTTTCTCAGTAGTTGTTCTGCAAACCCACAATCACAAGTTGGTCATAATTGAGTACCACTATTTCTCAGGCCTATATTTTCACTTCACTTCTAGTCTGACATGTCTGCTAGGTTTCCAACAAGAAAACCAATGTTGTCTGGCTCTAAGCACTTCATGTTGTGTTTTTATCTCGTAGCTAAGAGAAATCTTTTCAAGTATTCTTGGCTTTGTCAAGAGATTATTAGCCGAGGCGATATTGCATACAAACACGCCCAATAACTCTTGATTACACTTATTCGCATTCATTGTTGACTGCAGCATTATGTTCAACAAGTAAACAACTGTATACATTATTCTTCTGGTGATATTTTTTATTATTTTATTCTAAGTACATTATCTCTCTTTCAAAACCTGGTATCAGTTACAGTAAACTAATTTTACTGTAATGAAATTAATAATGTTTCTATCCGTGTAAAATATATGTAGTGTAAACTAGGTTTATGTAGCATTGATAAATATGCATCTTCTCTTCGTTTTCTTATGTTCACATTGTGGTCTTTAAAAGCTCAGATTTTTACTCGTCACGACTAGATTGTCTGTCGCTCCTCTAAAGTTCCTGATACATATAACTTTGATTGTAACTGTGTGTCTTTGTAATGGTACATTTTTTTACAATTTGTTTGATATGAAAAAGTTATATATGTCCTATGGTCCTCTGGTACATCACACACTGTAAAAAAAAGGTAAAGTACCCCCGTCACGCCAAGTGGCATATAGGGAATATGGTGTTAGTGGCCATAAATAGTACAGACCTTCGGCACATGATTCTTTCGGTAATGTGGTCGGTATTACGCCCGTCCGCTTTACTTTCCCCCCAAAAATTCCGGTGCCCATTAAAGGCTGGGTGAACCGGAAGCGGTCGGTTGGGATCGAACCCTACCTCTTGTCCTTTGTAGTCCAGTTCACTAACCACTGAGCTATCGAGGCTCCTCATCACACACTGTGGTTTATATGAAAGCACAAGTTTATCAACGTGCTTAGTGAGATTGTTATTAGTCCGTTTTACTTGAAGCGAAATATCACCATCGTTGCCTCAATCTCCAGTATGTTCATGTTGGTTACCATGATCTACACTCTCATGTTGGTTACCATGATCGACACTCTCATGTTGGTTACCATGATCGACACTCTCATGTTGGTTACCATGATCGGCACTCTCATGTTGGTTACCATGATCGACACTCTCATGTTGGTTACCATGATCGACACTCTCATGTTGGTTACCATGATCGGCACTCTCATGTTGGTTACCATGATCGGCACTCTCATGTTGGTTACCATGATCGGCACTATCATGTTGGTTACCATGATCGGCACTCTCATGTTGGTTGCCATGATCGGCACTCTCATGTTGGTTACCATGATCGGCACTCTCATGTTGGTTACCATGATCGGCACTCTCATGTTGGTTACCATGATCGGCACTCTCATGTTGGTTACCATGATCGACACTCTCATGTTGGTTACCATGATCGACACTCTCATGTTGGTTACCATGATCGACACTCTCATGTTGGTTACCATGATCGACACTCTCATGTTGGTTACCATGATCGACACTCTCATGTTGGTTACCATGATCGACACTCTCATGTTGGTTACCATGATCGGCACTCTCATGTTGGTTACCATGATTGGCACTCTCATGTTGGTTTCCATGATCGAAACTCTCATGTTGGTTACCATGATGGACACTCTCATGTTGGTTACCATGATCGACACTCTCATGTTGGTTACCATGATCGGCACTCTCATGTTGGTTACCATGATCGGCACTCTCATGTTGGTTACCATGATGGACACTCTCATGTTGGTTACCATGATCGACACTCTCATGTTGGTTACCATGATCGGCACTCTCATGTTGGTTACCATGATCGGCACTCTCATGTTGGTTACCATGATGGACACTCTCATGTTGGTTACCATGATCGACACTCTCATGTTGGTTACCATGACCGACACTATCATGTTGGTTACCATGATCGGCACTCTCATGTTGGTTACCATGATCGACACTATCATGTTGGTTACCATGATCGACACTCTCATGTTGGTTACCATGATCGACACCATCATGTTGGTTACCATGATCGGCACTCTCATGTTGATTACCATGATCGACACTCTCATGTTGGTTACCATGATCGACACTCTCATGTTGGTTACCATGATCGACACTCTCATGTTGGTTACCATGATCGGCACTCTCATGTTGGTTACCATGATCGGCACTCTCATGTTGGTTACCATGATCGACACTCTCATGTTGGTTACCACGATCGATACTATCATGTTGGTTACCATGATCGGCACTCTCATGTTGGTTACCATGATCGGCACTCTCATGTTGGTTACCAAGATCGACACTATCATGTTGGTTACCATGATCGACACTCTCATTTTGGTTACCATGATCGGCACTCTCATGTTGGTTACCATGATCGGCACTCTCATGTTGGTTACCATGATCGACACTATCATGTTGGTTACAATGATCGACACTCTCATGTTGGTTACCATGATCGACACTCTCATGTTGGTTAACATGATCGACACTCTCATGTTGGTTACCATGATGGACACTCTCATGTTGGTTACCATGATGGACACTCTCATGTTGGTTACCATGATTGGCACTCTCATGTTGGTTACCATGATAGAAACTCTCATGTTGGTTAACATGATCGACACTCTCATGTTGGTTACCATGATCGACACTCTCTGTTGGTTACCATGATCGACACTCTCATGTTGGTTACCATGATCGACACTCTCATGTTGGTTACCATGATCGACACTCTCATGTTGGTTACCATGATCGACACTCTCATGTTGGTTACCATGATCGGCACTCTCATGTTGGTTACCATGATCGACACTCTCATGTTGGTTACCATGATGGACACTCTCATGTTGGTTACCATGATGGACACTCTCATGTTGGTTACCATGATCGGCACTCTCATGTTGGTTACCATGATGGACACTCTCATGTTGGTTACTATGATCGACACTCTCATGTTGGTTACCATGATCGACACTATCATGTTGGTTATCATGATCGGCACTCTCATATTGTCTATGCCCTACTTGATATGTAGGCAGCAGTCAATCTCTGCTAGTCTGTGGTATCTAACATCCATTATCTTCTTGGCCTCCCACTTGCCGGTCTACCTTGTATCATGCTCGACACGTCTGACGTCTCCATCAGTCAATCTCAGACAGTCTGTGTTATCTTACATCCATTTTCTTCTTAGCCTTCCACTCACCTGTCTACCGTGTATCATGCTCCACAAATGGTCTATACGTTATCAAATCGTTTTATATAGCCATATATAAAATATTATATTATGTTTTCTGTAGCACTTTTTCCCTGAAACACTAAATTGCCACAAAATTGGCATGTCGCTGATGTTTTGAGTGATCCGTAACGCTTGCATTTGAAGACATTTATGAAAAAGTAAAACATGTTGTATGTACTGGTAAAATTGTATTGCAACAATCAGATATCTTTAATTTAACTTTAACAATCAGATGTGAAGAACTGAGAAAAAAGCTAGGAGTAATTGCAACCATTGAATACATAAAGAAACAGCAAATGAAATGGTTTAGCTACTTGATAAGACAGAAGAGCAACACGCAACACAATGAACCTTCAATAAACTCTGGGAGGACATCTGACCCAAGAGTGGCCCAGAGAAAAGAGGAAATGATGGAATATTAGAAACACTAGGAAACATAACAGCAGCAGAGGCGAACAGAAGAGCAGAAGATGGATTGATAGAATATTAGAAACACTAGGAAACATAACAGCAGCAGAGGCGAACAGAAGAGCAGAAGATGGATTGATAGAATATTAGAAACACTAGGAAACATAACAGCAGCAGAGGCGAACAGAAGAGCAGAAGATGGATTGATAGAATATTAGAAACACTAGGAAACATAACAGCAGCAGAGGCGAACAGAAGAGCAGAAGAGCAGAAGATGGATTGATAGAATATTAGAAACACTAGGAAACATAACAGCAGCAGAGGCGAACAGAAGAGCAGAAGATGGATTGATAGAATATTAGAAACACTAGGAAACATAACAGCAGCAGAGGCGAACAGAAGAGCAGAAGAGCAGAAGATGGATTGATAGAATATTAGAAACACTAGGAAACATAACAGCAGCAGAGGCGAACAGAAGAGCAGAAGATGGATTGATAGAATATTAGAAACACTAGGAAACATAACAGCAGCAGAGGCGAACAGAAGAGCAGAAGACGGCAAACTATATCTCCGTAAACACTGAAATGCAAATGAGGAAGGAAAGACAAAGAAAACTAAAATGTCGTACGCTATTGTAAAATTGGAACATGAACTTTTGCTAATTTTCTCCCTGTAGTTCTTGCCATCTTTTGAAATATTATGTAATATCAAATCTGCAACACTGACATTGTTATCCAAATCTAATGAAATAATCCCTTATGTTATAATTACAGACTTGCTGATAGCCTTGTTTACTGAAATTATTGTTAATGCTGTATTTGCATTTGTATTATTATTCATATGTATTTACAGTATCGTCAACTCATTTTTATTTCTTTTTTGATAACATTCTTCGTGGTATACTCAGCTAAAACACTTTATATTGCTATTGAAGAAAATATATTAATCATCTTCAGCAAAAAATATTTTTTTAAATTATTTGTATAAATATGAAATATGTTGGGCTGTTCTTTCATTTCTCACACAGAAAAAGGTAGTTGTACTTTTAATATTTTTTTGGTTTCATTTCGTTGTAAGGTCTAAGTTTGATTAGATAGCTTTATAATATTTTTAGCTTGCAATAATCTTATGTAGCAGTGGTGCATTTGATTAATTTTCTAGCTGTTTTTTTCTAATCTTAAAATGCAATTCTGCAGTAATGCGGATTTGTTTTGTCGGAATTTTAAAGTTAAGTAGACATTTATTGAACAGTGTGGTTTTGTTAGAGATAAAGGAACAAGCAATGCCATTTATATCATAAGATCTTTAGTAGAAAGAGCCATAGAGGTGATAACAGATCTATACCTATGTTTCATTGATTACACCAAGGTATTTGACAAAGTAAAGCACCAAGAAATAATCAAAATTTTAGACAGCATAAACGTAGACAGCAAAGATATAAGAATAATAAAGAACATGTACTGACAACAAACAGTGGCCGTAAGAACTGGAAACCAATTGGGAATGTTTCAACAAATAAAACAGGGTGTTAGACAAGGTTGTGTGCTGTCGCCAGAATTTATAGATTGATGCTTTTATAAACACAATTAGACATGGCTTCAAACATGGCTTCAAACATGCCCTCAAACATGTCTTCAAACATGGCTTCAAACATGGCTTCAAACATGACTTCAAACATGTCTACAAATATGGCTTCAAACATGGCCTTCAAACATGGCTTCAAACATGGCTTCACACATGTCTACAAACATGGCTTCAAACGTGTCTACAAACATGGCTTCAAACATGGCTTCACACATGTCTTCAAACATGGCTTAAAACATGGCTTCAAACATGGCTTCACACATGTCTACAAACATGGCTTCAAACGTGTCTACAAACATGGCTTCACACATGTCTACAAACATGGCTTCAAACGTGTCTACAAACATGGCTTCAAACATGCCCTCAAACATGTCTTCAAACATGGCTTCAAACATGGCTTCAAACATGACTTGAAACATGTCTACAAACATGGCTTCAAACATGGCCTTCAAACATGGCTTCAAACATGGCTTCACACATGTCTACAAACATGGCTTCAAACATGGCTTCAAACATGGCTTCACACATGGCTGCGTGGAACTAAACCGAATGTTCCAGAATAATCATGTACAAGTTCTAGTCATTAAATGAACACACAAAAAAGCATGGAAAGTGAAATATTGGTTATAAAGAATTATAGCGTTGTCTAACCGTCACAAAGGATAATTATAACATCCTTAGCGATCTTCAGTGGCTTGGGTTAGAGATTGTAATTACCAAATTAATGTGTAAAAAGGTATTTGTGTAGGAAGAAAGGAGGTGTTCCTACGGTTGAGGATAGCATTACTAGCAGAAGGAAATCTCGTTGGTGTGAGAGTAGCTTTATCGAGAACAGAATAATTGCAACAATGAGGATAACTGTATAGAATATATAATAGTTGCAACAATGAGGATAGCTGTATAGAAAATATAATAATTGCAACAATGAGGATAGCTGTATAGAAAATATAATAGTTGCAACAATGAGGATAGCTGTATAGAAAATATAATAATTGCAACAATGAGGATAGCTGTATAGAAAATATAATAGTTGCAACAATGAGGATAGCTGTATAGAAAATATAATAGTTGCAACAATGAGGATAGCTGTATAGAAAATATAATAATTGCAACAATGAGGATAGCTGTATAGAAAATATAATAGTTGCAACAATGAGGATAGCTGTATAGAAAATATAATAATTGCAACAATGAGGATAGCTGTATAGAAAACAGAATAATTGCAACAATGAGGATCGCTTTATAGAGAACAGAATAATTCCAACAATGAGGATCGCTTTATAGAGGACAGAATAATTGCAACAATGAGGATAGCTTTATAGAGAACATAATAATTGCAACAATGAGGATAGCTTTATAGAGAACATAATAATTGCAACAATGAGGATCGCTTTATAGAGAACAGAATAATTGCAACAATGAGGATAGCTTTATAGAGAACAGAATAATTGCAACAATGAGGACAGCTTCATAGAGCACTAATAATTGCAACAATGAGAATGGCTGACAAAAGTGTGTTATACAAATTAGAAAATTAAACGAAGGCAAACAAGGCAATTTGTTGCAAAATGAGAAATTGAACTGATAACGATCTTCAGATTTCTGATTCGTTTCCATATCCAGAAATCGTTGGCAAAACAGCTGTAAAAGAAATGTGTACCTGACTCATAGAGTATGGGCAATCATTACTTTAGAGCATGATGAAAACGAACTACTGTGGTCTCCTTCTTTGGTATTCCATTGGATTGTGACGCGTCGTGATTTATGTTAGACCAATTTTTGAGACTCTTGAGTCAGGAGCGATAAGTTTAGAACTGGGTGTATAATTGAACAGATCTATAGTGTGTGTAACCAGTCACCTACAAAACCATAAACGTGTATGTTTTATGTCATCGATTCACGTGGACTGGGTACCTATAGGTTTTCTTTGAGTGCACGATGCTATGTATCATTCATCACAAACACTGTTTAGCTAAGCCGATGATCTGAAACAATTGTTCGAGAAGACCTATAATTTGGGTTATATTAAACATGCTATATCCAGTTGTTTATTTTGTTAAGCTCTATCGCCATCAGTGTCTACCCAGATCCAATCATGGGAACTATATTTGTTGTCTATCATCTACTGTATTATTGATTTCGGATAGCGTGGCGTCCGGTTGTCATGTATTCCCCTTGTACCGTGGACTTTTGTAATAATGGACGCATTTCCATGGCGACTGTGTGGCATATATTGTCACATTTATTGCTTTCCGGTATTTAAACGTGGCAGCTGCTGCGACCTCCTGCTAAAATTGAAATTCATGGGGCGACCCATCTCACAGTGTAGACTTCTGAACGCAGAAAACTAAAAGCGCTTCAAGAAAAGCGTTTGGGTGGGTGTTTGAAGAAATAGCATTTGAATGTAGCAATAGATCGTGACACAATTAATAAATGGGCATTTAGCAATTATTATCTTGAAACATACGTTGGCTACAAGGCGATTATGAGAGAGATAGAGAGAGAGAGACAGACAGATAGACAGACATACAGCCAGACAGACAGACAGACAGAGAAATAGCCATAATGACAAAATTCCAATCTCGTTTTTGCAGGTTGTTTGTAATTGTTACTGTGTACTAATATGGTATATAGTATATACAAGGCGGCTTTATACAATTTGATAATGAAATGAAGTCAAAGTCAGAGGTGCAAAAAGATGCAGGAGAAAAGAAGCGAAACTTGTCAACAAAAATGTGCCGTGTTAGTTCTGAAAGCGGACTTGTCATTGCAGTTTTGGCAAATTCACCAGTGAGAGAAGCTGGTTGACGAAACAGCGTCGAGACCATCATCTATGTCTTTCCAAGCATCTGTTATATCACAGATCGCAGAGGGAACATTGACATGGACAAAATTTTCCATCTTGTGGGAAAATAACAAAATGTTGCAGGAGCTACTGAGTTAAGTGCTATGTGCACACCGTGAGCTGTGTGTTTCATCCGTTTTGACCATGTTTCGATATTTCAATTGTTTACGATGAATGATGATATCGTATGACAAGGAACAGTTGGCTGTGTTCACTTTCTGTGCAGTTTCGCCTTATGTCTTTTGGCGTGTGTTGAGACTTCTATGATGGGGACTACAGCTACTTTTCTTTGTTTGGGAGATGAGTTAGTAATTCGGATGATTCCACTGGCACGGGTGGTTGAGCAATTATGGATTTTAATTCGTTTGCAGTGATACCGAGGCCTTCCATAACCATAACAAAATGTATCCCTGATCTGTGGTTATCCATCAGAAAGCGCCATGTGTACCGTCCTAACTGTTGATCGTTGCTTGTACTATCCAAGTCATGTCATTAATCTGTGCCTATGTCTCTTTCGTATTCTATCAGATGTCATTAGCACGGCAGATCTTATTATTATTTCTAAATCTCTGCTTAGCTTATGATCTACTGAGTCTTATAGTCTTTCTGCTATGACTGTAAGCATGTATTTTAGGCTGTACTTCTTAAACAGTTCTTGGTTGCTGATTTTGTTTGGACACAGCTTTCTGAGAATTATCCTGAGGCAGGTTGCATGACTTGGTTGTTGATTTTGTTTGACTGCAACTTTCTGAGAATTATCCTGAGGCAGGTTGCATGACTTGGTTGTTGATTTTGTTTGGACACAGCTTTCTGAGAATTATCCTGAGACAGGATTGCATGACCTTGTTGTTGATTTTGTTTGACTGCAACTTTCTGAGGATTACCCTGAGACAGGATTGCATGACCTTGTTGCTGATTTTGTTTGACTGCAACTTTCTGAGGATTACCCTGAACCAGGTTGCATGACCTTGTTGCTGATTTTGTTTGACTGCAACTTTCTGAGGATTACCCTGAACAAGGTTGCATGACCTTGTTGCTGATTTTGTTTGACTGCAACTTTCTGAGAATTACCCTGAACCAGGTTGCATGACTGGGTTGCTGATTTTGTTTGACTTCAACTTTCTGACAATTATCCTAAAGCAGATTACATGAAATATTAATAATCCTGAGGTTTTCTTTAATTCTCCAGTTATGAGTTCATTTTAAAAACACAGAAAGTACGCAGCTTTAACCTCAACGTAAATTAGTTCGTGTATTGACTTGGGATAATCTATGAAACCTGTATAGATTGGCAAAAGCTATTCCGGCATCTTGTTGATATTTTTACTGGCTCAACCATCTTGATTTACAATGATTCCTATATATGTGAATGTCCTTGCTGTTGCAAGTTCCTGTTTTTATATTGTGACTGACCAGATTTCTTTTTCATGTAGGGTCATTATTTTTATCTTACTTATGTTTATGTTCAATGAATAAAGTTATAAAGTTGATTTTCTGTGTTTCTGCAGTCTTAGTTTTCTTGAATGTGTTGATGTGTTTTCTAAGAATTGTGGACAATAGGAGACATCCTTGGCGAACACTTGTTATATTTTTTAAAGATCTGTTACTCCTTTTTATTCCAAGTATGAAAATTACTCGGATTATTCCAGATTTTTATAATTGCTCTAATTTTACTGGGAATTATATGTGCCTACAGTATACAGCACACACTCTCTTTGTATAGTGTTTATTACAATAATAATTTAATACATAAAAAAACAAGAACCAAATGCTAGTAGAATAATATTGTTGATTGACAGATCATTTGAAAATGTCTCCCTCGAAAGTAAAAAACATAAACGAGCGTCCGTACAGTTATTCTGCAGTGCTGGTTTTAAGAATTATTCTGAGTGATATGAATAAAGACATGATATCAAACATAAATAGAGTAATGCTTCTGTTGTATACCGCCTGTTTAGAAGCATGACATTTGTTACATATTTTATAAACAGTTAACCTCTTGAGAGTTCAAATGCAGAGAAGGGTAATTTATCTATTCTTTGCTAGTATCTGTAATATACATTTTCAATATATTTTCGTGTACTAAACTAAATGTTTTTATAATTCGTATTTTATTTAACTCCAGCGCAATATAACATAATCTATAACATAATATAATCGACAACATAACATAATCTACAATATGACATAACCTATATTTCAATCCGTCAAATGATGTCTTATAAAAATGAGTGACATTATTAATGTATGAAAAAGGACAAAGTTATATTTTGTGTTCTGTTTGTAATACTCCGTTCTCATGGGGGAACGAATCATTACGGTCTATGAGCTTTCATTAAAATCTCAAAGGTACAGGTAAATTAAATTATAATTGATGCGGTTTTAGAAATCAAAGTTAATAAGAATGAACAAAGAATTCTTTGTCACATCATTTGTTCTTGCTTTTAGCTACACTTCATTCTTTATACTTAAATCTGGCAAGCTTATCGAATAACACAATAGAGAAGTGTAAGAGTTATCCCGCCCATTGTCTCTAGCAGACATTGAAGCACACAAATAATATCAAATATCTTTCCTGTGTTTTTACTATACATATCAACATGCTTCCGTTCAAACAAGTTCACCTTCTGTTCCCAGAAAGTCATGTTTATTTTATACATGTTATATCATGATATGATGCATATGTTGCATGTCCTTTGAGTAACTTGTACTGCACGCAGTTGGTAAAGGGGTAAAGACATCATGATACATAGAAATGCGAAACTGCTGTAAAGCTGATGAAAATAATGAATTTTTTTTTAAAAAGGAAAAGAGTGCTATGATAACAGCTTTGCGTAGGTGAAAAACAAAACAAAAGTACAAGTACGTTTCGGCCAAGTAGGCTTTCAGCTGGAACAACAAACAACAATACGAAAATATATAAGGATATACACAGAAATCTAACTACATGGCGATAATATACTAGACTCTCAAAAAAGGAAAATAAATCACTTCCATGAGGTCCGGAGCTTGGTCAAGCACCGGCTTGGACTACACAGTTGGTAACTGGTTTCTCTTATTGTTGTCTTTTATATGTGCTGTTTATGGAAATAGTCACGGACTGCTGCTTCACTGTGTAGCCGTGTATGTGTATGAATGTGTATGAATGTGTATGTATTTCCATCTTCTTTTTCTTGACCTCCTCTAGAACCCGTTCGGATGTCGAGGGAGATACAACTTTCTGGATCTCGCCCTTTTGGCGGCTTCACTCATTGTCAATTGATGTTGTTGTTGCGCTTCTTTGTTGTCTGTCCATCTTACTCTGGCCTGCCACTTGCTCCTGTGTATGTGTAAATAAATGGGGAGGAAGCACCTTTAGCACAAGGCTAAAAAGGGGTCAGCGACCTATATTTCACTGCATGCTCCAGGCCTGGTGAAACAGTACTTTCTTGATCATACTCCACATTTTCGCTGTGCCCCTAGTAACAAATGAAACTGTCTGGCCAATCAAATAGGGATCGAGAAAGAAGACAACCCGGTACTTTAAAAAAATGGCATGCTGAAGTCGGATATGTTGGGTCGAAAGTTTAAATAAGTCAGTCAAACAAAACACAAGCAGTCTACGTCCATTGAATATCCTTGTAAGTATGACGCTGATGAGTGGTACTCGATTGGGGACAGCAGCTGCAGTCAGACAGACAGACAAGACTAATAAACAGACATACAGATATACATACAGACAGACGGACGGATGGACAGACGGACAGACAGACAAGACAAATAAACAGACATACAGACATACAGACATACAGACATACAGACAGACAGACGGACAGACAGTCAAGACAAGACAAATAAACAGACATACAGACAGACGGACGGATGGAGAGACGGACAGACAGACATACAGATACAGAGACATACAGATACAGATGGATGGATGGATGGAAGAACAGACGGACGGACAGTAAGACTCCACATTTTTTTAATCATGCTCATCGAATCAGTTAGTATGCAGGTGTGTGTGTGTTTGTTACGTAGTATAAAATAGACATTAAAAGTCAGACTTGATAGACAGAAAGACGTACTTATACTGTAGGCAAGTAGACTTACAGATAGACTTGCTTACAAACAGATAGACAAAGTGACGGACGTATAAACATATAGATTATACTTATTTATAGACACACACATACAGGCCTATAGATAAAGAGACTTATAGGCAGACGAAGGATCGGATATAAGAATGGATTCATGGATAAACGAATGAATAAAGAGAGCGAGTGAAATATTGAAGGAGAGGAAGAAACGCATATTTATAAAACAATAGGTAAAGTAATGTAAAGTACCCCCGTCATGCCAAGTGGCGTGTAGGGAATACGGTGTTAGTGACCATAAATTGTACAGACCTTCAGCACATGATTTTTTGGGGTAATGTGGTCGGTATTACGCCCGTGCCGCTCTACTTTCCCAGAAAAAAAAATCCGGTACCCATTAGAGCTAGGTGAACCCGGAAGCCGTCGGCTGGGTTCGAACCCTACCTCTCGTCCTTTGTAGTCCAGTTCACTATCACTTATCACTGAGCCATCGCGGCTCCCTTTTATAAAAAAGAAAATAGCACAAACAAAATGTAAAACAATAGGGAACATAAAAATATAACAACACATTTCTACAGCCTGAGATCAATCTTGCTCATTATTATATTTTTATGTCTCCTACGAGCAATGGTCGTTTTTGCCATTACAAATACTCTCTCAGTATTGGCATAATCTTGTCATTCCTTGTCTTTATTCGCACATCGCCTATTATTTTCAATCTTCTCTTTGTTACCCGCACGCTACGTTGTCTGTAATGTGCATTGTGTATTGTCAAAGCACACCCTGTGAGTTTTCTCAATTACATGAAGCCCTTTCCGTGCTTTATTGGTGCCCTTTTATGTTTATTCGTGCCCGATGAAGCTGAAACTTGTAATCCTGTGTGTTTTATGCTCAGACACTTTACAGTGAGGGGAGGATTTGATTTGTCATTGACACGACGGCTCGTTCTTGAGTTCCAGGCCCGTGGGCTTCTGTCAATGTTTATCAGCTCAGGCCTTCAAAGTGATGAAGAAACGGCAACGGCTAAAAGTGAGATTACGGAGAAAGAGAAATTTGGGAATTTCTTTAGTTTTTATTTTTATTGTTGTTTTTTTTCTCTTCTTTTTAAAATTATTTTTTACAAGTATGACTTTCTGTCTCTCTACGTTATCTAACAGTCTGTCTTTATGAGTGTATGTTATTCAGTTAATTACATGCGTATCAATCCATCCATCCATCCATCCATCCATCCATCCATCCATCCATCCATCCATCCATCCATCCATCCATCCATCCGTCCATCCGTCCGTCCGTCCATCCGTCCATTCGTCCATCCGTCCATCTCCATCCGTCCATCCGTCCATCCGTCCATCAATCTATCTATCTATCTATCTATCTATCTATCTATCTATCTATCTATCTATCTATCTATCTATCTATCTATCTATCTATCTATCTATCTATCTATCTATCTATCTATCTATCTATCTATCTATCTATCTATCTATCTATCTATCTATCTATCTATCTATCTATCTATCTATCTATCTGTCTATCTGTCTATCTGTCTGTCTGTCTGTCTGTCTGTCTGTCTGTCTGTCTGTCTGTCTGTCTGTCTGTCTGTCTGTCTGTCTGTCTGTCTGTCTGTCTGTCTGTCTGTCTGTCTGTCTGTCTGTCTGTCTGTCTGTCTGTCTGTCTGTCTGTCTGTCTGTCTGTCTGTCTGTCTGTCTGTCTGTCTGTCTGTCTGTCTGTCTGTCTGTCTGTCTGTCTGTCTGTCTGTCTATCTATCTATCTATCTAATCTTTCTTGTCCGTGTGTCTGTCTGTCGGTCTATCTATCTACTGTTTGTCTCTATCCATATACATATACATATGAATTTTGCGATTTCATCTCTGTCTGTCTGTCTGTCTGTCTGTCTGTCTGTCTGTCTGTCTGTCTGTCTGTCTGTCTGTCTGTCTGTCTGTCTGTCTGTCTGTCTGTCTGTCTGTCTGTCTGTCTGTCTGTCTGTCTGTCTGTCTCTCTGTCTGTCTGTCTATCTATCTATCTAATCTTTCTTGTCCGTGTGTCTGTCTGTCGGTCTATCTATCTTACTGTTTGTCTCTATATATACATATACATATGAATTTTGCGACTTTAGCTGATTAGTGCATGAGCTTATATATGTTTACGACTCACAAATGACTACGTTATCCTGATCAATGAATCTGAGCTAGCCAAAACCGTGTTCTTCCACGCATTGGTAACAGAAACATAGCAACACATTTGTCTAGGATCGAACAGAAAAGATAAACCAAGCCTCAAGAGAGGGCCGTGCTGAGGTCGGATCATAGCTACCTATAGACTTAAGCCTGAGGGTTGAAAGGGAATCCTCGGAAAACTCCCATCTGTCATAGCGTTTTCAGCTTTGCGCGAAAGGTGGGTAGAGTGACGTCAGCTGTCTATAGCCACTATAGCTGAAAACGTCACGCTATTTGGGTTATTTGGAGATTTACTTTCTTCCTTAAGGGCTAACCTGAAAGTTATAGGCGGTTCATCATCATTGTACTCCGAACATGTCCGTAGGTGCTCAGATCCCCTTCTTAGCATGTCTCGAAGTGACCAGCGACCGACGACTCCAGTTAGTCTTTTGGGCTTCATCTGAATACTTACTGTCGTCATGATTGATATGGTCGCCGAACGTCGATGCTGTGGATGGTCTAGACTCACGTGCACTCACTCAGTCGCACGGTCCAGAAAACGTTTGCACGTTATAGACTGGCCAACTCCAGTCAATGAGCTCTACGGCACGTTGAATCACCGTATGCGTTTGATTTTCGCCGTTATAGATTAGTCTTAAAAGAGAGCACTGCACAATAAACGTCATTCTTGTTCTTGATGACAACGACGGGCAGCAGTTAATATGTAAACATGTAAGCAAAATCGTGCATTACGCGCATCTCATGGTCACGTTATATCACCGTCACATTTAATACTATTGGGCCAATAATACTGTACTGGCCAGAAAACATTACTAATTATCCAGGACTTTTCAACGCTAACTATGGCATGATTTCTATGTTCTTGAAACAAAAAAAAAAAAAAAAAACATTACCAATTATCCAGGACTTTTCAACGCTAACTATGGCATGATTTCTATGTTCTTGAAACAAAAAAAAAAACCAAAAAACATTACTAATTATCCAGGACTTTTCAACGCTAACTATGGCATGATTTCTATGTTCATGAAACAAAAAAAAAAAAAAAAAAACATTACTAATTATCCAGGACTTTTCAACGCTAACTAAGGCATGATTTCTATGTTTCATGAAACAAAAACAAAAAACATTATTAATTATGCAGGACTTTTCAACGCTAACTATGACATGATTTCTATGTTCATAAAATCCATATTTCTCCGTTCTCTTTTTGACTGTTCTGCTAATTTTGTTCTTATTTTTTTATTGTTAGATTCCAATCGAGGTCTGAAGTGAGCTCCACTTTCTGTGTATTGGCGAATGATGCCAATACAAGATGCTACGTAATTTTAATGCCGCCATTTCTTGTTCGGTTGTTACTTATAATTCTCATGACTTCGTCGTTTGGTTTCCTCACTTTCAACTAAATGATCTTTGTACTTCTGCATATTAAAATCTCACTTCATTTTAATACCTTCCTCATTGGCCTCTCAGTGTCGAAGGAAAATATAATTTTGACGCTCTTTGCTCTTCTGTTGGACTCTCCTGCTGTTATGTTTCCTATTGCTTAATTATTCCATTAGTCCATCTTTTTTGTGGTCGGCATTGGGTGTATTATTCTCACAGCGATTATTGAAGGCTCGCTGTATTGTGACGTCATCTTTATGTTTTATCACGTGACCATAACATGTTATCCTTTGTTTCTTTATGCGTTAAATGACAAGAATTATTCGTAGCTTTAACTCAGCTCTTCATTTATGATCTTACCTTTCAAGCTATTTCCGATTATGCGTCTAAAATATTGATTTTAGTGGTGGTTAATTTTCTCATTGTTCTTTAGTCTAGCGTCCAGGTCAGGCATTGATAACACAGTTTTGAAATTAAGATCGTCACAATAGAAATCTTACTGACTTGAAGGCCCCCGTATCACTGCCATCAAATGAATATCCATAATTGCTCAAACACCCGTGCCAGTGGAATCATCCAAATTAACATCTCATCGAATATCCAAACAAAGAAAATCAGCTGCAGTCCCCATAATAGCCGCTACAACAAACTAAAAAAGACATAAGGCGTATCAACACCGAAAGTGAACGCAAAGGAACTGTCCTGCGTCATACGATATCTCCATTCATCCTAAGCAATCGGAATATAGAAACAACCGACGGATGAAAAGCACAGATCACGGTGTGCACAGAGCACTAAACTCAGTAGCTGCGGCAGCAAGCCAGACTTGGAATATAAAGAAACTGCAACAATAGCAACTTTTCAGACAGTGAATTAACGGTTCCTGCCGCATATCCGCCATAATGACCGGAAGTCACTGACTTAAGTAATCATAAAACAGCTGCATTATATTACAAATCCATAATGTATTTTTAGAATACACGGGAAAGCTGTTATAAATCTTTGTTTTGAATCAATCATGCACAAACATTCTTTACCGTCACGATATCGTAGTATTATCGTGTCTTATCCTATGTACACAAGCCATGCAATGTTGTCGGGGCTAGAGTATTACAACCTAAGCCAGCAGGAAGCATTGATAGCTGTTAGCCTGTGCCACCGGCTGCAGGGCGCTATTATTTTACCAATCTGAAGCTTGGTGTTTTGTGAGCACTGAAGTCGCTGGATGTTGAAATCAAGCAGTGGTATTTTGTTAGGCTTCATTCATTCAGTTCCAGACAATGGGTTTAATAACTTCTCGTCTCCATGTGTCTCACGCTGGACACACTTCCAGACAATGGGTTCAATAAAGTCTCGTCTCCATGTGTCTCACGCTGGTACACACTTCCAGACAATGGGTTCAATAACTTCTCGTCTCCATGTGTCTCACGCTGGACACACTTCCAGACAATGGGTTCAATAACTTCTCGTCTCCATGTGTCTCACGCTGGACACACTTCCAGACAATGGGTTCAATAACTTCTCGTCTCCATGTGTCTCACGCTGGACACACTTCCAGACAATGGGTTTAATAACTTCTCGTCTCCATGTGTCTCACGTTGGACACACTTCCAGACAATGGGTTCAATAACTTCTCGTCTCCATGTGTCTCACGCTGGACACACTTCCAGACAATGGGTTCAATAACTTCTCGTCTCCATGTGTCTCACGCTGGACACACTTCCAGACAATGGGTTCAATAACTTCTCGTCTCCATGTGTCTCACGCTGGACACACTTCCAGACAATGGGTTTAATAACTTCTCGTCTCCATGTGTCTCACGCTAGACACACTTCCAGACAATGGGTTCAATAAAGTCTCGTCTCCATGTGTCTCACGCTGGACACACTTCCAGACAATGGGTTCAATAACTTCTCGTCTCCATGTGTCTCACGCTGGACACACTTCCAGACAATGGGTTCAATAACTTCTCGTCTCCATGTGTCTCACGTTGGACACACTTCCAGACAATGGGTTCAATAACTTCTCGTCTCCATGTGTCTCACGCTGGACACACTTCCAGACAATGGGTTCATTGACGGTTCGTCTGCATGTGTCTCACGTTGGACACACTTCCAGACAATGGGTTCATTGACGTCTCGTCTCCATGTGTCTCACGTTGGACACACTTCCAGACAATGGGTTCATTGACGTCTCGTCTCCATGTGTCTCACGTTGGACAAACTTCCAGACAATGGGTTCAATAATTTCTCGTCTCCATGTGTCTCACGCTGGACACACTTCCAGACAATGGGTTCATTGACGGTTCGTCTGCATGTGTCTCACGTTGGACACACTTCCAGACAATGGGTTCATTGACGTCTCGTCTCCATGTGTCTCACGTTGGACACACTTCCAGACAATGGGTTCATTAACGGTTCGTCTCCATGTGTCTCACGCTGGACACACTTCCAGACAATGGGTTCATTAACGGTTCGTCTGCATGTGTCTCACGCTGGACACACTTCCAAACAATGGGTTCATTGACGGTTCGTCTGCATGTGTCTCACGTTGGACACACTTCCAGACAATGGGTTCAGTGACTTCTCGTCTGCATGTGTCTCACGTTGGACACACTTCCAGGCAATGGGTTCATTGACGTCTCGTCTGCATGTGTCTCACGTTGGACACACTTCCAGACAATGGGTTCATTGACGTCTCGTCTGCATGTGTCTCACGTTGGACACACTTCCAGACAATGGGTTCATTGACGTCTCGTCTGCATGTGTCTCACGTTGGACACACTTCCAGACAATGGGTTCAGTGACGTCTCGTCTCTATGTGTCTCACGTTGGACACACTTCCAGACAATGGGTTCATTAACGTCTCGTCTCCATGTGTCTCACGTTGGACACACTTACAAACAATGGCGTCATTAACGTCTCGTCTCCAAGTGTGTCACACTGGACACACTTAAAACATGAAGGTTCCCAATCTGTGGGACATGACCCTGGAGGAGGTTTTCAAGTGTGTCCTGGAGGTTCAACAGGGCCTTTTGTCATTAGAACTTTTTGTGCAGGAAATCCATCCCTAACGTTTCCAGCGCATTAAAATTAAGTGTTTTAGTTGACTATTGTAGAATAGGGTCTCATGGCTCTTCGATATTATAAAAGGAGAGCATAAGATCGTTGGCTACTATAAAAGAATATATCTCAAGATCCTTGTCTATTATAAAATAAGATCTCAAGATCCTTGGCTACTATAATAGAAGATTTCAAGGTCCTTGTCTATTTTGAAATGAAATCTCAAGATTCTTGACTATTATATAAGAAGATCTCAAGATCCTTTATTATTATAAAATGATATCCCAATATCCTTGGCTATTATGTAAAGAGATCTCTTGATCCTTGGGTATTATAAAGATCTCAAGATCCTTGGCTATTATTTAAAAGGAGATCTCAAGATCCTTGGCTACTATATAAAAGGAGATCTCACGATCCTTGGCTATTATAAAAGGAGATCTCAAGATCCTTGGCTACTATATAAAAGGAGATCTCAATATCCTTGGCTATTATAAAAATAGATCTCAAGATCATTGGCTATTATATAAAAGGAGATCTCAAGATCCTTGGCTATTATATAAAAGATCTCAAGATCCCTGGCTATTATAAAAGGAGATCTCGAGATCCTTGACTATTATATAAAAGGAGATCTCAAGATCCTTGATAAAAGGGTGTCTTAAGATACTTTGATATTGTAAAAGGTGGTCTAAAGATACTTGTTTTGGGGGCCCAGGTAGCCTAGTTGGGAGAACCACCCGACTGAGCTACCGACGTTCGGAAAACCTGTGTTGGATTTCTCCTGGGAGCAGTATGAATTGTACTCCAGCCGATGGCAGAAATAGGTACCACGGTAGTTGTTTGGGAAGGTGATGAATGCCGCCTTACATCATGAGTTTCGATGCTGGAAGCGACATTATCAAGAAGTCTCCGAATATTTCTGGATAGACGGTCGAGCACATGTAAGTGGAAACTCGCGTGCTAAGACGCCAATTCAAGTCTAGTACTTTATCTTTGTTTATTGTAAACGGAGATCTCAAGATATTTGTCTGTTGTAAATGGTGGTCTCGTGACACTTGGCTGTTGTAAATGGTGGTCTCGTGATATTTGTCAGTTGTAAATGGTGGTCTCGTAACACTTGGCTGTTGTAAATGGTGGTCTCGTGATATTTGTCTGTTGTAAATGGTGGTCTCGTGACACTTGTCTGTTGTAAATGGTGGTCTCGTGACACTTGGCTGTTGTAAAAGGTGGTCTCGTGACACTTGTCTGTTGTAAAAGGTGGTCTCGTGACACTTGGCTGTTGTAAATGGTGGTCTCGTGATATTTGTCTGTTGTAAATGGTGGTCTCGTGACACTTGACTGTTGTAAAAGGTGGTCTCGTGACACTTGGCTGTTGTAAAAGGTGGTCTCGTGACACTTGGCTGTTATAAAAGGTGGTCGCAAGATATTTGTCTGTTGTAAAAGGTGGTTTCGTGACACTTTACTTTTGTAAAAGGTGGTCTCGTGACACTTGTCTGTTGTAAAAGGTGGTCTCGTGACACTTGGCTGTTGTAAAAGGTGGTGTCGTGACACTTGGCTGTTGTAAAAGGTGGTCTCGTGACACTTGTCTGTTGTAAAAAGTGGTCTCGTGACACTTGGCTGTTGTAAAAGGTGGTCTCGTGACACTTCTCTGTTGTAAAAGGTGGTCTCGTGACACTTGTCTGTTGTAAAAGGTGGTCTCGTGACACTTGGCTGTTGTAAAACGTGGTCGCAAGATATTTGGCTGTTGTAAAAGGTGGTCGCAAGATATTTGGCTGTTGTAAAAGGTGGTCTCGTGACACTTGGCTGCTGTAAAAGGTGGTCGCAAGATATTTGGCTGTTGTAAAAGGTGGTCTCGTGACACTTGGCTGTTGTAAAAGGTGGTCTCGTGACACTTGTCTGTTGTAAAAGGTGGTCTCGTGACACTTGGCTGTTGTAAAAGGTGGTCTCGTGACACTTGTCTGTTGTAAAAGGTGGTCTCGTGACACTTGGCTGTTGTAAAAGGTGGTCTCGTGACACTTGTCTGTTGTAAAAGGTGGTCTCGTGACACTTGTCTGTTGTAAAAGGTGGTCTCGTGACACTTGGCTGTTGTAAAAGGTGGTCTCGTGACACTTGTCTGTTGTAAAAGGTGGTCTCGTGACACTTGTCTGTTGTAAAAGGTGGTCTCGTGACACTTGGCTGTTGTAAAAGGTGGTCTCGTGACACTTGTCTGTTGTAAAAGTTTACTTGGCTATTATAAATTAACAAACTGATGGATCATTCTAATAGCAAAACGATGTTCTATGTTGTCGCATATGCCTTTGTAAAAGTTGGTTGCAAGAGAACTGCTATTGTGAGATTGAGTATCATGTTTACAAGTGTTTGCATCAGAAGGTCACTACGCAGGGTAAACGATCTGAAAGCCGAGAACACTGGGAAGTTTTGATATAAGTTGATGTTGAAAATGTGAGCCTTTTGTCTGAAGCATCAACTGTGTTAGGCCCCATCAGCAAATAATTCGGGGGAATGATCCCTAATATGTCTACTACATCCTTTCTCTTAAGTATGTTTATTCTCTCTTTACTAGCACTTACTACAGTACTAGTACTAGTACTAGAACATTAGTACTTTTTTGTTCTCAAGTGTCTCTTCTTTTGAGCAAAAAAAAGTACCTCAAACCATGAAAAATATACTCAACAAATAACAAATAAACCAGGGTTAAAACTAAGAGTAACAAAATGTTACATCTTCTCAAATGAGAAAATCAACTGAAGTTTCAATGCAAACAGCTGTGCATTACATTCACATAGAAAAAGTAATAATTCAAATGGCATGTCATGAGAGGGCTAAAACAAACACAAGAAGTTATTTAGACACAATTTTCTGAGCTTCCTATAATCAGTAAAATAGTAAAATGTTACATCTTCTCAATATTCCTGTATGGTGCAGAAACATGGACATTAGACAAGAAAACAGAACAGAAAATTGAAGCCTTTGAAATGTGGATTTATACATTGTAGAATAACTAGAATCGGATGGAAATAAAATAAAACACGATGAAGTTTTAAAACAACTAAGAATGAAAAGAGAACTACTAAACACAATTAGAACAAGACAAATGAAATGTGTGGGGCATGTTAAAAGACACAACAGCCTAATAAAAGCAATATTGGAAAGGAAAATACAAGGTAAAAGAGGCAGAGGCAGACCAAGACTAACATGGACTAGTAACATCAAAAGATGGACAAGTCAACCTATGTCAATCTGCTCCATAAAAGCATGAGACAGAGTGGAATGGCGCTCCATGGTAGCCAACCTTCAATGTGGAGACGGCACTCAGTGATGATGATGATGATGTCTCTTCTTGTATGTCTTGACATTTTAAATTGATATTTGTTCCGCGTATAACTACCATGTGTGAGAGTGATAACACAATGGTGATAGAAATATAATATTTATCGTGTGTTTTGTTCTTTACGTTTATTGGTTTGAGTAACTTCAGCAGTTGATATTCTAGTGGGCTGACCTTCTGAAGTTTCCCTTCAATTGTTTTACGAATTCTTTCATTTTGGGAGGTGAGTTGTTTCCCCTGTGCTGGAATTGTGTACGCAGCTTACTGTTGTTATCATCGACATTGATATCGACCTTCGGTCAATGTGGCGGAAGGGCGACATGAACCGTTGAGACACTGTCTGAAAAGTGTTTCTTGTTGCAGTTTCCTCATATTCCAAGTCCGGCTTGTTGACGCAGCTACTGCGGTTGGTCGCTCTGTGCACACCGTAGCCTGTGCTTTTCATCCGAATGGCGTTTTGATATTCAGATTGTTTATAGTGAATAATGATATCGTATGATGAAGGGCAGTATAGCTGCGTTCACATTCGGTGCTGATACGTTATGTCTTTTGGCGTGTGCTGTAGCTGCTATGATGGGGACTGCAGCTGACTTTCTTTGTTTGGATATTCGATGAGATGTTAATTCGGATGATTCCACTGGCACGGGCTGTTAAGCAATTATTTTCATTTTCGTTTCATTTGTAGTAATACCGTGGCCTTCGAATAACTATAACTATAACTGTAACTATAACTATAACTATAACTATAACTGTAACTGTAACTATAACTGTAACTATAACTATAACTATAACTATAACTATAACTATAACTATAACTATAACTGTAACTGTAACTATAGCTAAAACTATAACTATAATTATAACTATAATTATAACTGTAACTGTAACTATAACTATAACTGTAACTATAACTATAACTATAACTATAACTATAACTATAACTATAACTATAACTATAACTATAACTATAACTGTAACTATAACTATAACTGTAACTGTAACTATAACTGTAACTGTAACTGTAACTATAACTGTAACTATAACTATAACTGTAACTATAACTGTAACTGTAACTATAACTGTAACTATAACTATAAATGTAACTATAACTATAACTATAACTGTAACTGTAACTATAACTATAATTATAACTGTAACTGTAACTATAACTGTAACTATAACTATAACTGTAACTATAACTATAACTATCGACATTAAATGAATCGGAAAATCTACTTGTAATTATATTATTTATCTCAAATGAGTTAATGTATATCTTGTATATCTAACATTGAGGTATAGTTTACATTTGTTTTAATTTAAGTGTTTCATATTAGTTCTAATATTAGAAATTGTTCAGCGTATGTGGAATAAAACATTTTGCATGATGACTAAAATAGATATTTGGGGAGATACTTATGTCATTAGTAACATTAATACACAGTATAATATTTGCTCTTGTTAAGAATGAATTCGTAGACCGATTCTAATTAAAATAACGGAAGATTTTAATGTTTTTATACATTAAAAGTAATACCTTATAATGTATAATAAAATAATAATTTAATAATATAATATAATATATATATATATATATATATATATATATAGTTGAGTTATTTTTTAATCCACTTCATCTACTTAGTCACGTTCGCATTTTGAAATGACTTTACATGAATTGTTTGCCCCCTGATGTTTATCTTTACATTCCGGCTGTAATTAACAATGGGGATGGTGGATTTAACCATCAGATTAAAATCTAGCTGTGATGTGTGCACTATAGTGACGTCGTTGTATACTGTAACATCTAACTAATAAATAGTGGAGCCAGACTTGTGCAACTATTTGTGGTTGACCTGCTGTCTTTCAGAAAAGAATGACGATCATTGTATTAGCTTTCAGGTCGGATGGTATAGTTTACATTTTAATCCTGAATTCTTCACCCCAAGCCACTCTTACACCCTCCTTCCTCTTAAAAAACAAAAAATAAAAAAAATAAAATAAAAAATTCCTCCATTTTTCCGTGCAGAGAATATGATGTCAGTGTCGGTCATGATTCTCTACATTTATGGGGTAATGTCATTTCGACGCTCAGAGGCAAATCTCTAATACACATTTTCAAAAGCAGCTGTTAAAGGAAAGGGTAGCTGGTTCAATAACAGCTAGGATAAGAACTGACCCACCTCACCTTTTATGCCGTGGTATAGTACTGTAAATGAAGATACATACCTTTGTCTATGTCCCTGGACATGCGGGAGTACGGGGAAATGAGAGAGCGGACAGGTTGGCTAGCTGCGCTGTCGTTGAGGACGGGCAACCGATGGATCGGGCGGACGTCATCAATGCACTCCGAGATGTGGGAAGAGCACAGGACTTCGACAAACACAGATCAACGTCGCTTCTTCGGATGATGGAAATGGGAGTTAAGATGGGCACAGCCAGAAATGAGAAACTTGGTGGCCGTGTAAGAAGACTTATCAACCAACATAGAACTGGAGTCGTCAGTCGCTGGACACTGAGGGAATTGCTGAGGAGGGGATCTGAGCACCTATGGACATGTTCGGAGTGAAATGATGATGACCCGCAAATAACTCAATAACAATAACATACTTTCATTAATGGATGCTTACGCAGAATAAAAGGATGGAAATGACAGGACAAAATCTTTAACATAGCATTATGGAAATGTATCAGTCAAATACCAGTGGTTAAAGAGATACTACAAAGACGATGGCGCTGGATAGGACACACACTGCTGAAGCCAACTGAGAGTATTACACAACAGACCCGTTTTTGGAATCCCCAGGGGAAAAGACAATTAGGAAGACCAAAGAATTCTTGGAGAAGACAGATAGAAGCAGAGATGAAGATGATAGGGAAAACATGGAACGATCTTAAAAGAATGGCAAGAAACAGAACGACTTGGAAGGTGTTTGTTGAAGACCTATGCTCTCCACAGGGAGGAGCTGAAAGGTAGAATAAGAAGAAGAAGAAGAAGTAAAATAAGAAGAGGAAGATAGTACTTTAAAACTGTATCATTTAATATTATTATATGGATGGAGAGACTTTGTCGGTGGCCAGTTCTCCATTAAGGTGTCTCACGTAGATATCTTTCCATGTAAGAAGATGAGCAAAGGAAAGTGATACCAGAAGAAGAGAAATTAAAACTGCCTGAATCGTGCTCGCTGTTGTTATCAGTTCTCAATGGCTACTCCATATCAGCAAATGTCACAGCTCACATGTACTTTCATGTATTCGTGACAAGAAGTATTCAAGAGAAAGTGTCTCTTGTTTTATTTCTCGTTTCACTCATTAGGTTCCGTCTCCACATCAACGTTTGGCTACCACGAAGCCTCATTTTACTTTGTCTCTTATATTGATAATGCAAGTTGCTATAGGTTCACCTGTCTATCTCTTGATGTTATCAGTCCACTTTAGTCGTGGTCTGCCTCTGTCTCGACTACTTTGTACTTCCCCTCCAAGATGACCTTTAATAGAGTATTGTGTCAGTTCATATTTACTAAAAATTGTAGTTGTCTTGTTCGAATTGTGTTAAGTATTTCATCTTTTTCATTTTCAGTTAAATTCAAAACTTTATTATTTTGTCTTTTTTCCCCACTTTTACTCAGTTCTCTCCATTTTTCTATAGTTCTACATTTTCTGCTTTATATATAAATGTTGAGCAGATATAACATTTCACTATTCGTAGTTTTAGTTGTAGTGTTATTTGCTTTGATGTCAGTATATTTTTATATTGTTAAAATTTCAAGGCGACCGAAAAACAACTTACATACAAATCTATGCACCATGCAACAACAAGGAAAAAGACAGCGAAGAATTTTATGACACGTTGAATGACATTATTAACAAGACTGACGAAAGCGACGACATGTTAGTGATGGGAGATAATAATGGAAGACTAGAGAAACGCAACAGTGAGAACAGAGATATCTTAGGACTTTTTGGCGATAAGACAGCTGAAATAAACGAAAATGAAAGCAGACTGTTGGAAATATGTAATAAAAATGATTTATTTATCACCAACACATTCTTCAAACACAGAAAGTCGCAAATATACACCTGGTACAAAGGGAATGATACAACATGCAGAAGCCAGATAGAGTGTATACTTACTAGAAAACAGAATAAGAAAAGAGTAACAGACAGTAGAGCAATCCCTAATATCACAGATGACACGGACCACAAGATGGTATTAACTGATCTGTATTGAAGTATATAAGCTAAATATCCATATATTTGTTTTGATAATTTTCTGTCACAAAATGTAGATCTTTCTTGTACTGGACACCAACCTCGGTCACGAGCTAATTAAACGTTAATACATCAGTCACAACATTGTCAATCACGAGCAATTTAGATATTAATATCACTGTCACAACATTTTCAATCACAACCAACTCAAATGTTAATACCACAGTCACAACATTGTCAATCACGAACAATGTAGATATTAATACCACTGTCACAACATTGTCAATCACGAGAAATTTAGATATTAATACCACTGTCACAAATTGTCAATCACGAGCAATTTAGATATTAATACCACTGTCACAACATTGTCAATCACGAGAAATTTAGATATTAATACCACTATCACAACATTGTCAATCACGAGCAATTTAGATAACAATATCACTGTCACAACATTGTCAATCACGAGCAATTTAGATATTAATATCACTGTTACAACATTGTCAATCACGAGAAATTTAGATATTAATACCACTGTCACAACAGTGTCAATCACAACCAACTCAAATGCTAATACCTCAGTCACAACATCGTCAATCATCAACAACTCAAATGCTAATACCTCAGTCACAACATTGTCAATCACGAACAGATCATATATTAATACCACAGTCACAACATTGTTAATCACGAACAACTCAGAAATTAATATCCCAGTCACAACATTGTCAATCACGAACAACTCAGATATTAATATCCCAGTCACAACGTTGTCAATCACGAACAACTCAGAAATTAATATCCCAGTCACAACATTGTCAATCACGAACAACTCAGATATTAATACCCCAGTCACAACATTGTTAATCACGAACAACACAGATATTAATATCACAGTCACAATATTGTCAATCACGAACAACTCAGATATTAATACCCCAGTCACAACATTGTCAATCACGAACAACTCAGATATGAATATCACGGTCACAACATTTTTATCACTGATCACATAATACAACAGAGTTGTCCCGTCATACTGAAGGGTCGTGAACTTTGACACCACTTTTCTAACAACCAACACTACTCCCTCCGCAGTCCTTATCTGCTTAAAAGGGGGCCTAATCTTGTCAACAATGATAGAATACCTGACTCACCCTCTTGATGAATGTGATTGTGTTCAGTTAAGATGATCCTCATAAGATCAATAGGAATGTCTAAAGTTCATGTTTCGTTTATTCAGTGGTTCGTGTATATGATCTTGACTGTTGGGTGTCTCCTTTGCTTGATTTAACTACAGAGGCCGTGTACTGTGCTGCGTGCGTTGTTGTGGTTCTCGTCTTGTCTATCAATAGCCTCAGGTCTCATCATCATCATCATCATCATCATCATCATCATCATCATCATCATCATGTGACATACCGGTAGACGTAGGCGATCATGTCCTTCCACAATCTTCTATCTACAGTGCAACGTATCAATTCTATTGTTGACTGTTTTCCATGCCATGACATTGAACTATCCAGTATTTTCTCTATTTGTCTATGCGATCTCTTTTTCCTTTTATTTTGCCAGTTGTAACCAAGTATTCCAACTGTCCCCTTCTCTTGAACATAATTATGCCAGGCAATAAAGGAAGTAAAAAAAAAAAAGTAAAGTACCCCCCGTCACGCCAAGTGGCGGCGTATAGGGAAATATGGTGTTAGTGACCCTATATTTTACAGACCTTCAGCACATGATTTTTGGGGTAATGTGGTCGGTATTACGCCCGTGCTGCTTTACTTTCCCAGAAAAAATCCGGTACCCATTTAAGGCTGGGTGAACCCGGAGCCGTCGGTTGGGATCGAACCCTACCTCTTGTCCGTAGTAGTCCAGTTCACTAACCACTGAGCTATCGCGGCTCCCACTAATTTTTAGGGAATTAGTAAAACCCAGGTGTCCTCGCCAGGGTACGAACCCCGGCTGTTGCCGTGGTAAGCCAACCGAATAAAGGAAGGTAGTTTGCAATTCCTTTCCTTCTTGGCAGTGACTGTACTATAGCTCGTTTCAAATCTTGTGCCCAACTTCAAAACGCTATTACGCAGTAAACATTTGTTAAAAACATTTGAAATTTTCCAAATGTTATTAGAATGCAAAAGACCCTTTAAATGTATATTTAACAAATATCTTGCAGCTGCAGTTTTCTTAAAGCGGCGAATTTCTTTGATGTTTGTCACAATTGTAAATTTTGAAGCCCTAAAGAATAGAAATTACCGTAGTTGCTGGTCTATGATTAATTTTCACTAGGTAAAAGCGTGGCCGTAATGGGGAAATAACTGTATAAGACAAAACACCAGGAAAATTATTGTCTGCTCAGTTCGAGGACGGACGATAATATCAAGGTATACCTGTATGTCCAATTTCCATAGTTGTGTGGTCCTGATAAGGACCGTTTGTTGAACTAATTTAAGGTAATATAGGGGCCAACATTGTGGGGGCTATATACTTTCATTCTGAATCAGACGAGTCTAAAAGATTAATAACTGTTTGGGGTTGAACATTCCACAAACCATCATTTTTCCAATATTCCTCTTCCTGTTTTAAGAGGTCGTCTTCACATTTAGCCCAATAATCTTTGTCTATATTTAATAAAGCGAGATTAGCAAGAGTCTTTACATCGCATATTTTGAATGTTGTATATCTGCCACTTGTCCTTTTAATTTTGCCCAGATTAGTTCTATTGGATTTAAATGAGCATGGTAAGGTGGCAGCCTCAAACTTATATGACCGTGCTCTTGGATAATCTTATCTATTTGAAAAATCTTTGTCCTCTGTTTTTGCTTTACTAGAGATAGTAATTCAGGTTTTAAGTACATGTAATTAAATTGTATGTGCTCCTTTGTGAGCCATATCTTAATAGCATCTTTTGTACTGGATGACGTCGGGACTTTATCTTCAAGTGCAACAATGTTGTGGTACGCTGCATTGTCCATTATTAGGCAAGATGGTCGATCTAGTGATGGGAGAACAGAATTTTCAATCCAATGTATAAATATGTGACCATTCGTCTCAGAGTGATAACCCCGATTGTCTATGGATTTTGAAAGAAAAATGAGCTCTGCATTCTGTATTAGTCCATGTTGTCGACTACCTGCATGAGCAATTATCAAGCGCTGTCTTTTGCTGCTAGGTATTAATCTCTTAATCTTTCCATCTGATGACTGCCATTCCCTTTGGTTAGTGTGGTGAGCATTGATCCATGTTTCATCCAAGTACACAATATGATAACCTTGCTTGCGCACCTCTTTTACTTCACGTAAGTACTTGCTTCTCATGACTACTGTATGTGGCTTCTCACAGATGATATTTCGTCCATTGGAATACTTTCTGAATGTAAAGCTTGCAGCTCTCACATTACTCCATAATGTAGACTTTGATATTTCAATACTGTTGTTCTTTTTCAGCGATACTTTTAATTTTCTTATTGTAACAGTTTCATTCATACCCAACATTTTGCGAATTTCACTTCTAATAAGTTCACTGTCGAAATGATCCAACATTTTTGCTCTTCCTTGTGATTTTGTATATTTTGAACATTGACGGTCACGTGCTTGAATCCAGCGATTAAATGACCGTTTAGATAAATCCAAAATGTGTCTTGTCCTATTCTCAGGGTTTTCTAAAGAATGAAATAATCTTCCTCGTTTAGCCTCTTTGCAAAAATAGTCATACATTTTTATTGCGATGTTTTGTAAACTGCAGAATTTCATTTTAAGACTCATGATAAATGTTATTGTTCCACGTCTCCACCTATGAATGAACGGAAATGGAACACACAATGCCTCGTGTTTTCTACAAGTGTCTAATTGTGTCAGAAAACTCACGTTGAAAGCGTGCAAAAACGTCAAATTTACCGTGTATGGATTTTTAATCGCTATTTTTAAATTAAAATACTGTAAACACTAAGTTTTGACTACATCAATGGGTAGTTATAAATTTATATAAATCAAATACGCAATAATAATAACCAAATGTTTTTTTTTAATGAAATTAATTCCCTGTTGGGTTCTAATCATTATAACTTTACATGCAAATTGTGAAAAAATTACAAAAAGGGGTTAAAAAGATATCGATTTTAAAAGTTGGGCACCAGTTATGAAATGGACTATAGTCGGAAATCGCAGCCATTGTCTCTATACATGAGATCCTCTACCTGCCATCGCAGTGTGGGGACCATATCCGACACTACTTGTCGGCTGCTCCCACAACACCATCCACCACTGCTCCAATGGCTTCACATAACCTTGACAGCTGGTGGGGGGGGGTACTAAGCAGGAGCACCACCTTGCCCAAGGGTGTCCGGAAGACTAGCGGAGGAAAGGAGACGTTTTACTCCTTCTTTGGTAGGGCAGAAGAGCAGAACTCTATCCAGCTAATTTGGCCTCAAACTCTTTTATTAAGCACATCACTTGCAAGGGCGGGCGAAGGAGGTGACAGACAGTTTGTTGTACATAATTACAAGGCAGTATACCATGCTCGTAAAATAAATTTGGATGATCGAAAAGTTTTGGAACGTCCTCTTCACTCCTAGGCAATACTCCGTTCGTTTCACTGGTGTGACAATGTCAAGACGCCAAAAACAGAAAATGAATGTGCTACCTAACTCATTATACTATTTCTTTCACATAGTGCACTTCTATAGACGCGTCTTTGTACGTTAAACTATTACAACTTTTGTAGACGTCTCATTTTACGTTAAACTATTACAACTTTTGTAGACGTCTCATTTTACGTTAAACTATTACAACTTTTGTAGACGTCTCACTGTACGTTAAACTATTACAACATTTGTAGACGTCTCACTGCACGTTAACCATTTCAACTTTTGTAGCGTGTCTTTGTACGTTAAACCATTTCAACTTTTGTAGCGTGTCTTTGTACGTTAAATTATTTCAACTTTTGTAGCGTGTCTTTGTACGATAAACTATTTAAGCTTTTCTAGCGTGTCTTTGTACGTTATACTATTTCAACTTTTGTAGCGTGTTTTTGTACGTTAAACTATTTCAACTTTTCTAGCGTGTCTTTGTACGTTAAACTATTTCAACTTTTCTAGCGTGTCCTTGTACGTTAAACTATTTCAACTTTTGTAGCGTCTCTTGGCGTCTATTTCAATTTCTTCCACGCATCCAACGGGGCCTAAGCGCCGCTGCCGTGCTAGAGAAGGCACAAGACAACAAATGTTTAAGAAACGATGGCCACTGCCATCTGGATTAACCTGCTGTACATGCGAGTATATCCGGGTATCACCGCTGTACTTGTCTGTCAGTACATGCACTGGTCAACAACGAACTGTTGTCTCAGGGGTACATGTCATTGTAGAGCAGCTCTTATTCCGTGCTAAATACTTCATGCGCAATAAGACGAATAATAAAAGAGCTACTGGACACTGTCCTAGTATTGAAGGTCCTACATACAGAATGGGAGCTATAGAAATGTATGATTATAGAGAAGGCAGAAGAGGTACATGAAAGTATCACTAAAAAACGGCAATAACATTAAGAAACGTCACAATGTTTTTAAAGACACACGATACTGGCTATAAAGACCCTCCTCAAATGTCTCTTAGAACAGCATTAAAATGCATCCAAAGAAACGACAAAAATGCCTCTAAAAACCCCACTAAAATTACTCTATAGACCCCACTAAAATTACACTAAAGACATCAGTAAAATAAATCTAGACACCAATAAAATGACTCAAAAGACACCACTAAAAGTCCTTTCAAAAACCAATAAAACTAATAAAATACACCACCAAAATACATCTAAAGACAACACTAAAACTCCTCTGAAGATACCACTAAAACTCATCGAAAATTACAAGTAAAACTCATCTAAAAGAGACACAACTGAAATACCATATATGAGGCTACCAAGTAACTGCTACATAAATCCTGATGGATGATAATCTCTAATTCCGCAACGGCAAAACCGCATTCGATAGGAACGAGAAAAAAAGATAAAAAATTCCCTCTAGTAATTAATAATTTAAAAAAAACGGGGTGGATGTGAAATTTTCTCTCTCTCTTATTCTAGCGCTCTTGAAATAATACAATCAGCTCGTTTGATTCGCAATCAGCATATACGTGTTACAACATAAAATAGACAGCAAGATAGGCCTGCTGTCATTAATCACACCCGGATCCACTCTTGCAAAGAAGTTATGACTATATGGGTTTTTCTTTCAACATATAAATACAACAAAAGAAACAGTTAGTATATGAACATATATACACATAAGTTCTTAAACATATTTATTATGTATAATTCTTCTGGTGATTGAAATGCTACATTTATACAACCGACAATACTACGTTTGTGACTTTATAACAACAAGGAAACTAACCACTTGAGACCAATTTGTCGTGACTAAGTTTTCTGAAGCGAGCCTATTAGAACTAGTCCAAACAATACGGGAAAAGGAAACACTTAACATATGACTCTATTCTGAAGCGATCACTTAGCAAATCACATTTTAAAATAGCGTTTTACTCAACACGTTCATGATATTATTACAGCAGGATCTGCGCATTTGCCTCATCCGTCATATCTGAACCAATTCTAACAGAAAACGACGACAGCTATTCGGCAAGGACAACCAATGTTTGTGGCTAATACCGTTGTGGTTGTGTGTAGAGCTATAGTTCTCTTCTTGTGTGTTACGAAGGAACGCAAGATGATTCATTAATGTATTATTTTACATTTTTAAATTGATCTTTTATTACAGAACGTTATGTATATTATAATGTATATATGTTCATATGTATATTATGTTCTCGTGGCAAGGGGCTGTGCCGAAGAGTACAGGTTCGATCCTGCTTTTGACAATTTATTATTCTTTATTTTTTGTTGTTGTTGTTGATCATTTATGATTTTTTTCCGAGTGTTGTAAACATACCTCTTCCCCTGAAAGGATTCACATAATCTCTAACAAGTACTTTCACCTTTTCAACTTCCAGTTCTGTCTGATATTATTTTTAGTACCTGGTGCATTGCACGATTTGTTTTCTTCTTCATATTAAAATACATATTACCATGATTATTTTTCTTCTTCATTTATGTCGATACCATTTCTAATGTCGGGTGAGGTACAAAGTCTTAGCTTTCGTTTTTCTGCTGGCCTCAGCTCTTGTCAGATAAGGCTCTTTTATATATTCCTTTAAGCATCTTACTCTGAACCCGATAACCTCTCTAATATTTAATCTATCTATCTATCTATCTATCTATCTAATCTATCTATCTATCTATCTATCTATCTATCTATCTATCTATCTATCTATCTATCTATCTATCTATCTATCTATCTATCTATCTATCTATCTATCTATCTATCTATCTATCTATCTATCTATCTATCTATCTATCTATCTATCTATCTATCTATCTATCTATCTATCTATCTATCTATCTATCTATCTATCTATCTATCTGTCTGTCTGTCTGTCTGTCTGTCTGTCTGTCTGTCTGTCTGTCTGTCTGTCTGTCTGTCTGTCTGTCTGTCTGTCTGTCTGTCTGTCTGTCCGTCCGTCCGTCCGTCCGTCCGCCCGCCCGCCCGCCCGCCCGTCTGTCTGTCTGTCTGTCTGTCTGTCTGTCTGTCTATCTATCTATCTATTGTTCTTTCGAGCCGAAGACGGCACATAGGGCAGAATCACAATTTCAAAAACAGAAACCTTGCGTGCCAAAATGGCACATATTGCAGAGATCACTGCTCTAAAATATATGGCTCTGTTTCCATAACAATACTTTTTACAATGACAGCTTGTCAAGCCATTGATCAACCTCCTTAGTCGCCTCTTACGACATGCCTGGAAGTCACAGTGTCACTATTCTTCACTTCCCTCATAATGAGGCCCCGGTAACACACACATGTAATCTCTGTGGTATTAAAAGAACCAACGAGAAATTTTTCAGAGGCCAACACAAAAAGAGAGCTCCTAAACATCATTAGAAAGAAATAGTCGATTTTTTTCAGGTACATTACGAACAGAGGAAAATGTTAATATTTTGTTAAAACGTAAAAAAAAACAGGAAAAGAGATATTGCGGACCATAAAGAACTGACACAAGATAGCTTGGTGTCATGGCATGGTAAACAATCAGCATGGTAAACAGATACGACACACTGAGGACAGAGAATTGGTGAAGGACAAGATCGCATATGCCAACCGATAAGGCACAAAATGATGATATATGATATTGACTAATGAAGCATGTATTTCTCAAGGTGATATCAGATTGTCATTGATATTGCAATTGCCTTGCCCCATTCAGAAATATATCGTGTTAAACCTTCTCAATCATTGACTAGAAAGAGATGTATCTTTATTTTAATTTTTACGGTGAAAATTTCACAACAGATTGTGCCACTAAGATAAAATGTCAATTTCCACCAACGTGAATCTACTCAAATATTGTTAATGTAATCATTGATTAAACTAGAATCTTCGTGCCATAAACTGAACCACATCCCACCTTTTTCCCCTAATAAAATCTCATTTAAGAATAAGCGAAATGTAGGATACTCATGGCTTCTTTAATAATAAATGTTCTAGAAGATCTGGAAATACATGATGGTTTTGGTTGACGTCACGGTTTGGTTCCTGATAATTACACCTGAAACTGCTTTAGGTTAAATTGGTTTGATCATAAAGAATGCAGAAAATGCCATTTCAAGTCACGTAACTTATGTATTTATATATATATATATATATATATATATATATATATATATATATATATATATAGGGCTAGGGAAAATAGTAGGGCTGGTCAGTGGTTAGTAAACTGGGCTACAAAGGACTTCCTATCTCACTCTCCATCTCACTTCCTATCTCACTTTCTATCCCACTTCCTATCTCACTCCTATTTCACTCCTATCCCACTTCATATCTCACTTCCTATCTCACTCCTTTCTCCCTCCTATCTCACTCCTATCTCGCCTCCTTTCTCACTCCTACCTCACTTCCTATCTCACTTCTGTCTCACTTCCTATCTCACTTCATATCTCACTCCTTTTTCAATTCTATCTCACTCCTATCTCACTTACTATCTCACTCCTATCTCACTTACTATCTCACTCCTATCTCACTTACTATCTCACTCCTATCTCACTCCTATCTCACTTCCTATCTCACTCCTATCTCACTTCTAATCTCACTTCCTATCTCACTCCTATATCACTTCCTATCTCACTTCCTATCTCACTCCTATCTCACTTCCTATCTCACTTCCTATCTTTCTCCTATATCACTTCCTATCTCACTTCCTATCTCACTCCTATATCAATCCTATCTCACTTCCTATCTCACTCCTATCTCACTTCCTATCTCACTTCCTATCTCACTCCTATCTCACTCCTATCTCACTTTCTATCTCACTCCTATCTCACTTCTAATCTCACTTCCTATCTCACACCTATCTCACTTCCTATCTCACTTCTATCTCACTTCCTATCTCACTACCTATCTCACTCCTATCTCACTTCCTATCTCACTCTTATATAACTTCCTATCCCACCCCGCTTTCGGCAGACCACTGTAGGGAATCTATCCCTTTTATAATATCTAAATTTGAAAGTAGTGAGAGCAGAGCTAGATAACCGTATCTCTCTTTGCGTCTAAAAAACTATCTCTTTAATTAGACAGTTTTGTCCTTGTTTGCTCAATGGACTAGTTAATTTCGCATGGAAAGTAGAACAGAGACTTGTATAATTTGTATTATAAACCTGCTTAAAGCCGCAATATAAGATAACAATGGGATACTTCAGTTGGTGTGTTTGTACTAGCATAACATATCCCGATAAGTTAAATAAGCAGAGGGAATATTCACATAAAACATATCACTAACTTCAATCAAATAAACAGTTCAAATGTTTAAATGAAATAAATAAAATAAACAGTTTAATGAAATACGAGAGATGAATAACATTTGTATTATCATTTCAGATTGTTAACTGCAGAAATGTGAAGTGCAAAACACGGGCTGGGAAACAATTGATACCTTAAGATTGGTTGATACAGTCAGGACAAGCAAACCAGAGCTGACTAAGAATGTACTTTACTTGATTGTAGAAATCATGGCCACACATTTCTGAGCAGATCAGGTGAGTCTTGATCAGATAGGGAAGATATTTTCACCACAAATTTGTCGTGGTGTTTACTATTACTCTATAAAATATATGAAACAATGTAAGAAATATATCTTGTTATATATCTATATGATATATCTTATATCAAAGAGAGAATGTACAAAAAAAGACACGAAGAAGAAGAAATTGCTGAAAAGAAAAAGTGTAATTTTGTTTGTAAATCGAAGCTTTAAATTAAATGAATGTCTGAACGCAATAATTATATTTACACAAAGCTTTTTCTTCAGTCCGGTTTAACCGTTGTCGTCTGTGTGTTTTGGCAACATATTGTCCTCAATGTGTACAAACAGACCTCTCAGGAATATTTTGATTAAGAAATGCATCAAAAGTGAACGTTTCTACAAAACGGAATATTATATTGACTTTTGTATTTGATTGTTTACTGACGCAACAATCGATCTGACAGGTTCGGAACTTTCTGTGTTTTTTGGAGGGTAGTTACGATGATTTAAAGAAGGACTTTCCTGGTGAGTTCATCTACGTATCAAAATCTTAGATCTTCCACCACTAAACCTCACCACATTGTCATAAACTTCCTCCACTAAACTTCTCCATAATGTCCATGATCTTCCACCACTAAACCTCACCACATTGTCATAAACTTCCTCCACTAAACTTCACCACAATGTCCATGATCTTCCTCAACTAAACTTTACAACATTGTCCATGATCTTCCTCTACTAAACTTTACAACATTGTCCATGATCTTCCTCCACTAAACTTCTCCATAATGTCCATGATCTTCCTCCACTAAACTTCACCACAATGTCCATGATCTTTCTCCACTAAACTTCACCACAATGTCCATGATCTTCCTCCACTAAACTTCACCACAATGTCCATGATCTTTCTCCACTAAACTTCACCACAATGTTTATGATCTTCCTCCACTAAACTTCACCACAATGTCCATGATCTTCCTCCACTAAACTTCTCGATAATGTCCATGATGTTCCTCCACTAAACTTTACCACATTGTCCATGATCTTCCTCCACTAAACTTCACCACAATGTCCATGATCTTCCTCCACTAAACTTCTCCATAATGTCCATGATCTTCCTCCACTAAACTTCACCACAATGTCCATGATCTTCCTCCAATAAACCTCACCACAATGTCCATGATGTTCCTCCAATAAACTTCACCACAATGTCCATGATGTTCCTCCAATAAACTTTACCACATTGTCCATGATCTTCCGCCACTAAACTTCACCACAATTTCCATGATGTTCCTCCACTAAACTTTACCACATTGTCCATGATCTTCCTCTACTATCTTCTCCATAATGTCCATGATCTTCCTCCACTAAACTTCACCACAATGTCCATGATCTTCCTCCAATAAACTTCACCACAATGTTCATGATCTTCCTCCACTAAACTTCACCACAATGTCCATGATCTTCCTCCAATAAACTTCACCACAATGTCCATGATCTTCCTCCACTATCTTCTCCATAATGTCCATGATCTTCCTCCAATAAACTTCACCACAATGTCCATGATCTTCCTCCACTAAACTTTACCACATTGTCCATGATCTTCCGCCACTAAACTCCACCACAATGTCCGTGATCTTCCTCCACTAAACTTCACCACAATGTCCGTGATCTTCCCCCACTAAACTTCACCACAATGTCCGTGATCTTCCTCCACTATCTTCACCACAATTTCCATGATGTTCCTCCACTAAACTTTACCACATTGTCCATTATCTTCCTCCACTCAACTTCACTATAATATCCATGATGTTCCTCCACTAAACTTTACCACATTGTCCATTATCTTCCTCCACGCCACTTCACTATAATGTCCATGATGTTCCTCCACTAAACTTCACCACAATGTCCATGATCTTCCTCCACTATCTTCTCCACAATGTCCATGATGTTCCTCCACTAAACTTTACCACATTGTCCATTATCTTCCTCCACTCAACTTCACTATAATATCCATGATGTTCCTCCACTAAACTTCACCACAATGTCCATGATCTTCCTCCACTAAACTTCACCACAATATCCATGATCTTCCTCCACTAAACTTCACCACAATGTCCATGATCTTCCTCCACTAAACTTCACCACAATGTCCATGATCTTCCTCCACTAAACTTCACCACAATGTCCATGATCTTCCTCCACTAAACTTCACCACAATGTCCATGATCTTCCTCCACTAAACTTCACCACAACGTCCATGATCTTCCTCCACTAAACTTCTCCACAATGTCCATGATCTTCCTACACTAAACTTCACCACAATGTCCATGATCTTCCTCCACTAAACTTCACCACAATGTCCATGATCTTCCTACACTAAACTTCTCCATAATGTCCATGATCTTCCTCCACTAAACTTCACCACAATGTCCATGATCTTCCTCCACTAAACTTCACCACAATGTCCATGATCTTCCTCCACTAAACTTCACCACAACGTCCATGATCTTCCTCCACTAAACTTCTCCACAATGTCCATGATCTTCCTACACTAAACTTCACCACAATGTCCATGATCTTCCTCCACTAAACTTCACCACAATGTCCATGATCTTCCTACACTAAACTTCTCCATAATGTCCATGATCTTCCTCCACTAAACTTCACCACAATGTCCATGATCTTCCTACACTAAACTTCACCACAATGTCCATGATCTTCCTCTACTAAACTTTACCACATTGTCCATGATCTTCCTCCACTAAACTTCTCCATAGTGTCCATGATCTTCCTACACTAAACTTCTCCATAGTGTCCATGATCTTCCTACACTAAACTTCTCCATAGTGTCCATGATCTTCCTACACTAAACTTCTCCATAGTGTCCATGATCTTCCTACACTAAACTTCTCCATAGTGTCCATGATCTTCCTACACTAAACTTCGCTAACTGTGTTTTCTGTGTGCCTCTCTGTCACAGCAGTTTTTAGTGTAGGTGTTTGTTTTTTTGTTTAAAACACTTCGGTGAATACAAACACAAATACACATATGAATGCACACATGAATACACACAAAAATACACATATGAATGCAACCTTGAATACACACAACTGGATTCTAATTCCATATCATCTTGTTATGTTTACACCTCCTTGTTTGATTTCTCATCGGTTATACGCAATCAATGTTTTTCCCGTGGACTACAGCCGAATATATTTCTTTTCAAGGTTCCCGATGACTCAGAGTCTAGCATTAGCTTCCTTATCTCTTCAGCCATTAGACTAATCACAAGCCCTAAGGTAATCATTTCTCTTGATGAAACTTATAATCTTCAATCTATAATTTGATAACCCTGAAACCAGTCATTTTATTTTTGCATCCTTTTAATGGAACGTGTCATTTACATCTTTGAGGAATATATCCGTTTGTGTGTGCGCGAGTGAGTATACAAGCGCGCGCAATGTGTGTGTAGAGAGAGATTGATATAAAGTTATTTGATGTTAGAGTAATGTTAGCTTGCTATAAATGAAAACGCTCCGAGGTATAATTATAAAATGTTAGAACTTTAATATTGTTGATTTTAAAATACGAAAAAAATAAATAAATGTTCTTGCCAATATGAAAGAAGGAAATCAATAATAGAATATATGTTCGTGTTGATAATAAATAGGCAAAAAATATCCTGTAATATAAAATGTCATATGAACTGATGAAGTTCTGTAAGTAAAAAAAAAGGGGTTAGCGAAAATAATTCGAGTAAGACAAAATAAATGTTTTGGACATAAAAAAGACATGACAACATACTGAAATAAAAAAAAAATACAGTACAAAGAAAATGGAACAAAGGCAGGCGAAGTTTCACATTGACTAAGTGTATCAAGTGGCAACCTGCACCATCAAAATAAGAGAGATTGGGGGAATGGTGCATCATGGTAGCCAACTTTCTATGCGGAGATGGCACTCAATGATGATGACGATCGAGTGGTTGACTGGGAAATCAATCACAGAGTGTATCATCAAAGATCAGTCACAGAGTGTATCATCACAGATCAGTCACAGAGTGTATCATCACAGATCAGTCACAGAGTGTATCATCACAGATCAGTCACAGAGTGTATCTTCACAGATCAGTGACAGGGAGTTTTATCACAGATCAGTCACAGAGTGTATCATCACAGATCAGTCACAGAATGTATCATCACAGATAAGTCACAGAGCTTATCATCACAAATCAGTCACAGAGTGTATCGTCACAGATCAGTCACAGAGTGTATCATCACAGATCAGTCACAGAGTGTATCATCACAGATCAGTAACAGGAGGTTTTATCACAGATCAGTCACAGAGTGTATCATCACAGATCAGTCACAGAGTGTATCATCACAGATCAGTCACAGAGTGTATCATCACAGATAAGTCACAGAGCTTATCATCACAAATCAGTCACAGAATGTGTCAACGCAGATCAGTCACAGAGAGTATCATCACAGATCAGTCACAGGGTGTATCTTCACAGATCAGTCACAGGGGGTTTTATCACAGATCAGTCACAGAGTGTATTATCACAGATCAGTCACAGAGTGTAATGTCACAGAGTGTATTATCACAGATCAGTCACAGAGTGTATCATCACAGATCAGTCACAGAGTGTATCATCACAGATCAGTCATAGAGTGTATCATCACAGATCAGTCACAGAGTGTATCTTCACAGATCAGTCATAGAGTGTATCATCACAGATCAGTCACAGAGTGTATCTTCACAGATCAGTCACAGGGGGTTTTATCACAGATAATTCACAGAGTGTATTATCACAGATCAGTCACAGAGTGTATTGTCACAGAGTGTATCATCACAGATAAGTCACAGAGTGTATCATCACAGATCAGTCACAGAGTGTATCATCACAGATCAGTCACAGAGTGTATCATCACAGATCAGTCACAGAGTGTATCATCACAGATCAGTCACAGAGTGTATCATCACAGATCAGTCACAGAGTGTATTATCACAGATCAGTCACAGAGTGTATCATCACAGATCAGTCACAGAGTGTATCATCACAGATCAGTCACAGAGTGTATCATCACAGATCAGTCACAGAGTGTATCGTCACAGATCAGTCAAGAGTGTATCATCACAGATCAGTCACAGAGTGTATCATCACAGATCAGTAACAGGAGGTTTTATCACAGATCAGTCACAGAGTGTATCATCACAGATCAGTCACAGAGTGTATCATCACAGATCAGTCACAGAGTGTATCATCACAGATAAGTCACAGAGCTTATCATCACAAATCAGTCACAGAATGTGTCAACGCAGATCAGTCACAGAGAGTATCATCACAGATCAGTCACAGGGTGTATCTTCACAGATCAGTCACAGGGGTTTTATCACAGATCAGTCACAGAGTGTATTATCACAGATCAGTCACAGAGTGTAATGTCACAGAGTGTATTATCACAGATCAGTCACAGAGTGTATCATCACAGATCAGTCACAGAGTGTATCATCACAGATCAGTCATAGAGTGTATCATCACAGATCAGTCACAGAGTGTATCTTCACAGATCAGTCATAGAGTGTATCATCACAGATCAGTCACAGAGTGTATCTTCACAGATCAGTCACAGGGGGTTTTATCACAGATCAGTCACAGAGTGTATTATCACAGATCAGTCACAGAGTGTATTGTCACAGAGTGTATCATCACAGATCAGTCACAGAGTGTATCATCACAGATCAGTCACAGAGTGTATCATCACAGATCAGTCACAGAGTGTATCATCACAGATCAGTCACAGAGTGTATCATCACAGATAAGTCACAGAGTGTATCATCACAGATCAGTCACAGAGTGTATCATCACAGATCAGTCACAGAGTGTATCATCACAGATCAGTCACAGAGTGTATCTTCACAGATCAGTCACAGAGTGTATCATCACAGATCAGTCACAGAGTGTATTATCACAGATCAGTCACAGAGTGTATCATCACAGATCAGTCACAGAGTGTATCATCACAGATCAGTCACAGAGTGTATCATCACAGATCAGTCACAGAGTGTATCATCACAGATCAGTCACAGAGTGTATCATCACAGATCAGTCACAGAGTGTATCTTCACAGATCAGTCACAGAGTGTATCATCACAGATCAGTCACAGAGTGTATTATCACAGATCAGTCACAGAGTGTATCATCGCAGCAAGAAATAAATTACGATCTACTTTTCTTATTGCTTACACGGTAAGTGCGTGGCGTTATGTCGCTATTTTACGGCAAGGGAGCGATATCTGCGCCTTTAGCTCAACACATCCGTCTTCGACATGACTAGATTTGCTTCACAATTTTGCCCTGAAGGAAACATTTTGGCAAACTTTTTTTTTTCAATTTGCAACTGCCTAGTGTTCTTTAACGTGCATGAGTGCAAACAGGACCTCCTGTTTTACGCAGAAATCTGAGTTCCCTCGACATATCTCACTACTCAGCGAGCAGGGGCGAATAAAGCCATTAAGAAACTACTGATTTGAAGTGAACAATGTCCATCGCCTATGACGCATTTGAATCCGAGATATTCATGACCACTGGCCAACGCCTTACCTTTAGAACACCCAATCCCCCTAGAAACAAATTAGAATAGATCTCTGTGTTAGCCAACCATCGTTGTGTAGGTAGCACATCTAGGATGATAAATGTCATAGAAGAAAGATGTATTACATTTTATTTTATCACAGTGTGGTTATGATTAGTCGAAGGCCCCGGTATCACAGCAAACGAATTAAAATCCATAATTACTCAACAGTCCGCGTCAGTGGAAACATCCGAATTAATATATCTCATTGAAGAATCCAAATAAGGAAAGGCTGTTGCACTCCCCATCATAGCAGCTACAGCACACGCCAAAAGAAAACGGCCAAGCTACAGCAAAAGTAAATATAGCTGAACTGTCTTTCGTTATACGATAACATCATTCATCGTAAGCAATCTGAACATCGAAATACGATCCGGATGAAAAACACAACTCGCGGTGTGCACAGAGCACTAAACTCAGTAGCAAATAACGTGGGCGAGTTCAAACGGGACCTACTACCACGCAGCACGTGTTATCGCGTATTTGGAGATGGTTTATACAATGAAGATCTGGAGGATGTACTACAGGGAAATCAATGGGTTGATTTCGTGATCCGTCGAAATAGTAACAAACAAAGAGGAAAGTGTAGTAACAAACAAAGAGGGAAATGTAGTAACAAACAAAGAGGGAAATGTAGTAACAAACAAGGAGGAAAGTGTAGTAACAAACAAAGAGGGAAATGTAGTAACAAACAAGGAGGAAAGTGTAGTAACAAACAAAGAGGGAAATGTAGTAACAAACAAAGAGGAAAATGTAGTAACAAACAAGGAGGAAAGTGTAGTAACAAACAAGGAGGAAAGTGTAGTAACAAACAAACTGGAAAATGTAGTAACAAACAAGGAGGAAAATGTAGTAACAAACAAAGAGGAAAGTGTAGTAACAGACAAGGAGGAAAGTGTAGTAACAAACAAACTCGAAAATGTAGTAACAAACAAGGAGGAAAATGTAGTAACAAACAAAGAGGAAAGTGTAGTAACAAACAAGGAGGAAAGTGTAGTAACAAACAAGGAGCAAAGTGTAGTAACAGACAAGGAGGAAAGTGTAGTAACAAACAAGGAGGAAAATGTAGTAACAAACAAAGAGGAAAGTGTAGTAACAAACAAAGAGGAAAGTGTAGTAACAAACAAGGAGGAAAGTGTAGTAACAGACAAGGAGGAAAGTGTAGTAACAAACAAACTGGAAAATGTAGTAACAAACAAGGAGGAAAATGTAGTAACAAACAAAGAGGAAAGTGTAGTAACAAACAAGGAGGAAAGTGTAGTAACAAACAAGGAGGAAAGTGTAGTAACAAACAAACTGGAAAATGTAGTAACAAACAAGGAGGAAAGTGTGGTAACAAACAAACTGGAAAATGTAGTAACAAATAAGGAGGAAAATGTAGTAACAAACAAAGAGGAAAGTGTAGTAACAAACAAGGAGGAATGTGTAGTAACAAACAAACTGGAAAATGTAGTAACAAACAAGGAGGAAAATGTAGTAACAAACAAAGAGGAAAGTGTAGTAACAAACAAAGAGGAAAGTGTAGTAACAAACAAAGAGGAAAGTGTAGTAAAAAACAAAGAGGAAAGTGTAGTAACAAACAAAGAGGAAAGTGTAGTAACAAACAAAGAGGAATGTAGTAAAAAAAACAAAGAGGAAAGTGTAGTAACAAACAAAGTGAAATGTAGTAAAAAACAAAGAGGAAAGTGTAGGAACAAACAAAGAGGAAAGTGTAGTAACAAACAAAGAGAAATGTAGTAAAAAACAAAGAGGAAAGTGTAGTAACAAAGAAAGAGAAATGTAGTAAAAAACAAAGAGGAAAGTGTAGGAACAAGCAAAACAACAAACACGGAAATAACGACGATGTAGTGAAGGTTAACTTGCGAAGTGATCGTCTCTTGCATAACGTCATGTGGAAAGTGTAGTAATGAATTTTCATTTCTATAATGGCTCAAAACGTACACCCTACACAATCATTCAAACAAATGTGTTGCTGTGAACACACACACACACACACGCGTGCGCACACACACACACACACACACACACACACACACACACACACACACACACACACACACACACACACACACACACACACATTGATGATGCTTGAAATTAAAAACAAATATTTATTACAATTAACAACAGTAACACTCTCACTACACACAAGTTAATTTATTTGTAGATAATATTGGCTTTTGAAAAAGTCCTAACGAGAAGGATGAACTCGCTATAATTGTTTAATGTTCAGCTCTAGTTTTATCAACAACCATCTTAACATCACCCCGATTATTTGCAGTCAGTTTCTATTTTTAGTTAACAGATTTGTAACAGCGCTGAATCAACTCTCCACTAAATGTGATGAAGGAAATGCAATCAACAACTTAAATACTACTGTCCACAATCCATGACAAATTTTGGTATCTGATTTTTTTAGCCACAACTGTTGATAACCGTCTTTAAATATAAATTCCTCATTTGCTGTTGCTTCAGTCAGTTTGCATGTAATATTGGAGATTATTCTGTGTTTGTACTTGAAATAGGCACAAAAGCCAATGTGGTCTATTCAGTGTAAGAATGTCACCAAATCGTTGATTGAAGTCAGAATTAAGAGCATTCAAGTGCTGACAATAGATATCAATATCTTCATCATGTTTTTTCCACTGTTAATACATTTGAAAACTGGCTTACTTCCCCTCGTCCTAAATTACGTTTGTACAGAAGTTTTGCAATAAACATGGCATAACCAGCTTTTGTTTTCATTACATTTATTTCATTGCCTTGGTGCTGTGGATTTGTAGCATTAAAACTGTGAAACATGTCTGTCAAATGAGCTACGTTAGTTCTGGAATCAATCAAGTAGGCTCGTAACGCAATATCTTCATTTTCTAGAAACTAACATTGAGTCAAAGAGTTTCAAAAACCGATCCAAACAGGCACCTTTTGATAGCCAACAAACTTCCGTATGAAGCAGCAAACGATTGAATACTTCATCACTGTCGGAATTTTAATAATAATCAAAATGCAATTAACCATTACTAAATAATTTTACTTTACTTGGTCTTATTTAAACATTAGGCTAGGAAACAGAACATACAATTGAAGCCTTTGAAATGTGGATTTATAGAAGATTAAGAAGAATTGGATGGAAGGAAAACAAAACAAACGAAGAAGTTTTAAAACAACTAAAAATGAAAAGAGAACTACTAAACACAATTAGAATCACAATTAGAAAGAAATTAGAATCAGACTGGCTAAAGCAGCAATGTCTTTCAGAAGCCTTGAAAAGTTGTGGAAATCAAAACTCATCAGCACAAACACAAAACTTAGGCTATTCAAATCAAATGTACTATCAACCCTTACGTATGCGTGTGAAAGCTGGAAAAAAACAAGAGATATAGAAACAAAGTTGAACGCATTCGAAAATAAATGTCTAAGGAAAATACTTGGTATAGAATGGAACGAATTCAAAACAAACGAGGAAATTAGAGAAATCGCCAATCAACCACTAATATCTTCAGTAATAAAGAAAAGACGATGGTCATACGTTGGACATGTGATGAGAAGAGATAATAATCGAATAGCAAAGCAAGCCCTCATATGGGAAACAACAGGTAAAAGAAAAAGAGGAAGACCCAGGGAGACACTGAAAAGAACATTGATGAGAGAGGCAAGAGCAGCAGGAATCGGCTCCCTCAATGAGATAGAACTGCTTGCACAGAACAGAGACAGATGGCGAGATTTGATAAAATATCTTTAAAAGAAAACTGCTAGAACAAAAATTCATATAGGAGAAGGTGTATCTTGGTCTACGCCCTATGGGCCGGTTACGGCTCGAAAGGTCAATAGATAGATAGATAGAAACACAATTAAAAAAAGACAAAGGAGATTTGTGGGGCATGTTAAAAGACATAGCAGAATATTAAAAGTCATCAAAAATACGAAGTAAAAGAGGCAGACCAAGACTAACATGGACGAGTAGCATAACAAGTTGACAAGTCAGCCTTTGACAACCTGCCCAATCAAAGCAAGAGACAAATGTGTTTTTCAACCGGATCGTGTTTCGATGTTTCAATTGCTTAAGATGAACGGTGATATCGTATGACGAAGGACAGTTCGGTTACGTTCACATTCTGTGCGTCTACGCCTTATGTCTTTGGCGTGTGCTGTGGCTGGATGGAAGGGGACTGCACGTGAGTTTCTTTGTTAGGATCCTTCAATGAGATGAGATGCTATTTTGGATGATTCCACTAGCATGTGCGGTTGAGCAATTATGGATTTTAATTCGCTTGCAGTGATGCCGAGGCGATTAACTATAACTATAAGAGACAGAGCGGAATGGCGCTCCATGATTGCCAACCTTCGACACGGAAACATCACTCAGTGAATGAATCAATTGTCTTATTTAAAAAAAAATTTTCCTGAGACGAGCCTTATCGACCATTTAAGGCGTGTGGTTATGCTAGATATTATAAATAAAGTAAATTTTTAAAAATGTATAAAGTTACTCACGTACAAACGACTGTGTTATTTAAATAACAATAATATACATATCACTTTGTATATGATCCGTAAAGATCGAAGGTGTCCAATATGCATTAATAATAATAAAAGTATGTTTACTGCATGCAACTACTTGTCATACAAATCAGAAACAATCTAAAATAGATTTCATCCAAGATGGCGGATCTAGTCCACGTCCTCTAGATCGCTGCAGAAAGTGCATTCGGGGTCTGATTAGTTTCGGTTCTCCGTTGCACTTTTCTGCGTTAAAGTCAAAATGATGATATACTTATTACGATCATTATTTTCAGGGGGACGTGAACTTCGGGGTATATGGTGGATAGGCGGCAGGAACCATTGAAGGCTATGCATGAAAAGTGTTCCTTGTTGCAGTTTTCTCATATTCCCACTACATGGGGGACTTGTTGGTCTCGAGGCAAGACGCCGGCCTCGGGACAGAAAGATTACAGGTTCAAATCTCGGCTACACCAGTTGGGATTTTTATTTATGATTTCGCTCTGCGGCAACCACCTCTGGTCTCAGCAGCGAGACCCGGCTTGAAACGTCAGTTACGCATCGACGGAAAAAAAACAGGGGTACCTCCGAAGTCGGAGTTATCTGCCTGTGCGGCGAGGAACCCCTGTGCACACGGCTGCCAGGGAAAAATGAATTAAAACGCATAATTCAGTTTCTAGGGACTTCGTCAGAGTTGAAAGCTGGCTAACGCAACAACAACAACATATATATATATACATGTATGTATACGAGAAGCGGTCCCACAGACATACATATATATATATATAAGCGAAAAGAGGTCACATGGTCTGTTTCACGCTACTAATAAGTCGTTAAGTAGGAGGAAAGCATGTGTTTCTTTGTAAAGACACATTATTGGTTTAAATTTTCATAATGTACGTAGCGCGCGATGATGCCGTGCGAAAGTCCGGGCATTCAAGGTGATATAGTTCTCCCTTCGCTACTTCACCTATATCATAATGATAACAACTTCTACAAATTGGGCTACATGTCACTTCTTTAGTTCAATAATCATATTTTAAATTGTTATCGCGCATGACAAATCGCGCGCGCACCATGTACTGGGTAATTGAGAAATTGCATCGAATAGGTTATCTTTACAACGATACATAGCATTCATGTTCCCTTTTGCTTCAAAGATTTAGTTTTATAGTAAAGTGAAATATTTTGTCTTTACCGATGATTGTGTGAGTGTGTGTTCCTGCGTGTATGTATGTGAGTAATGATGATTAAAGGCACAATCACAACAAACGTAACCTACAACCCTCACAGAGAGACAACGTTTCTTATATTTCCCTAAACAAAGAGGAAGCACTAAAAACAGTAGCTGGTTGATTACAACTGATCTCACCGAGCATCAGTTAGAGACCTCGAGCAACCTGCCTGCCAAAATGAGAAACGTAATTATCAATTAAGGTGGCTTCAAACAGTTCTCTTAATTGTGAAAAAATTAAAGAAAATAATTGCAGGCTGTTATAGAGCTGTGAGCTGTAAGCCTTCATTATGACAATACCGCTCGTTAATTCCCTCCCTTCCCCCTTTTTAATTATTATTTCCTTTGCTCAGTTTCGATCTCTGAAAAGCGAAATTTGCAAAAGCTTACAAATGGAGGAAACAAATATCATCTTTCGCGAGTGATGGAAAATCATAGATTTGTTATACAACAAAGGGAATGGTGAAGTTTAGTACAGATATCCAACAGGCTTCTAGATTCACTCAGACTTAAATTGATACTTGGTAATTTTAATTGGGGGGGGGGGGGGGGATTTATGCTCTTGCATAGTGCTGAACACATTACACAAAATATGAGTTTTAAGATAGACCAGAACAATGTGAGTATAAACATGCTATTTCATATACGATAAGGGAATTACGGTAAAAGAAATGTGGGTATAAACATGCTATTTCATATACGCTAAGGGAATCACAGTAAAAGAAATGTGGGTATAAACATGCTATTTCATATACGCTAAGGGAATCACGGTAAAAGAAATGTGGGTATAAACATGCTATTTCATATACGCTAGACTTCCGTCTACAAGATGGCGGATCTAGTCCACGTCCTCTCGATCGCTGCAGAAAATGCACCCAGGGTCTGATTAATTTCGGATCTTCTTTGCACTTTTCTGCGTAAAAGTCAAAATGATGATATGCTTGATACATCTGTGTCGCTAAGACGAGGTCGTAGGTCGACAACAGTCCGTTTTTGACGAATCAAGTGTTGTGAGTGAGACATTCCACCGTCCAGACTTCATCTGTGCTTTACGTCACATTAGTGCTGTTCAAGACCGTTATTGGGATTCTTTGACGCAAGTTATTTCCACGTTACACATTAATGTAAATTACTTCGTCAGTCGCAGTTTTGTCTCTTTGGGGAAGTTGCTTCGTGTTTTGTTCGTCGTAGACTGTTTACACTTGAGTAATCAGACATAAGTCTAAAGGTATCGAGATTATGAGTTTGGCGACATTGTGTCCTACGTCATCGTATTGGTTCCCTAAACCGGCCGTGCGCAAATCTTACGGTCTGCTGTTTGATGTGCAACAAGAATAAATTGACGACTGACTGTGTGTCTATATGTTCGGAATTGGAGTCATCAACGATGGCCTAACATCATCAAGTGCTACGATGATCATCATTTTCGGGAGGACGTGACTTACCGGTATATGGGGATAGGCGGCGGGAACAAATGGAGGCTATGCATGAAATGTGTTCCTTGTTGCAGTTTCCTCATATTACAAGTCGCATGTCTGTGTTAGTCACCTCTAGTGACTCGGGCAGATGGTGCTCGTAAACCTGGGAAGGCCGACCATCTAAGGGCAGAATCCCCCGACAGAAAAGATCAACTGCTGCCTTGCAGGAAGATTGGGGACAATCAAAGGCTAAGGAAAGCAAACCTGAAAAAATGCTGGCTGAAATCGGATGCACTGGGCCACTGGCGCAGAACACAGTGCAACGTATTAACGGGTGTTCAGTCAGAGTGGATCTGACAGACTCTAATTGTGATGTTCTGTCTGTGGGGGCGATCAACACACTTAGCCTGACAGCTGACTTCATATGAGAGTCTGGAATCCTTACTCTGATTGAGTCCTGAACGCAGAGAGAGAGAGAGATATATACGCTAAGGGAATCACAGTAAAAGAAATGTGGGTATAAACATGCTATTTCATATACGCTAAGGGAATCACAGTAAAAGAAATGTGGGTATAAACATGCTATTTCATATACGATAGCGTAAAATCACGGTATTCATCACGGTTTTCCCTTTGCCTCTGGTGAATAAGAGGTTGGCTATTGGCTCCCAAGTAAGCGTGTTTTCCCGACCTAGATATACACGGCTTCATCAATCCCCTGATCATGGAAAAACAACAGACAGTGAAGAGAAAACAGTGACAGATGATGGCTGCTGAGAACAGCATGGACAAATATAACGATGGTCACACTTCATCATCATCGGGTTGCATGTCCATTATAGAACATTGCACTCATCATAACCAAGTCGAAAAGAATCTATCTCTAGTCAGATCTCCTAATTCTTTTGTTGTCATGTTCAGAATTCTTTTGATGTCTTGATACACATTCTTCTTGGCCTGTTCCATATCTTCCATTATTGTTCTTTCAATTGAATAGTCCAGGAAAACAGTGGTGCATACGTTAGCCACGAGTATCATGACGATGGAGATGACGGTAGTGACCAAGGCATTCATCTGGTTAGAGTCACAAGACTACACCCACGCCTGTATATTGAGTGATTCGATCAGCATGATGACAAAAGTGGAGGCGGGACCTGTACGTATGCAATGGGTATAGTCATTGCAGAAGTCAAAAATACGTAAGGTCACCTTTGTCTACGTTCCATGACATGTAGGAATACGGGGAAATTCAAGAGCGGACAGGTTTGCGAGCTGTGCTGTTGTTGAGGGCGGTCAACCAATGGATCGGGCGGACATCATTAATGCTCTCTGGGAAGTTGGAAGGACACTGGACTTCGACAACCATGAGTCCACGTCACTCATTCGGATGAAAGAGATGGGGGTTAAGATGTGCACAGCCACAAACGAGAAACTTAGTGGGCGTGTAAGAAGACTAATCAACCAACACAGAACTGGAGTCGTCAGTCGCTGGACACTGCGAGACTTGCTGAGGAGCGGATCTTAGTGTTATAGCGTTGTAATGTTCTTTATATTATAACTTATTATTTCTGTAACTTGACAACACACCACATCACATTGATTCTATAACAGGTAATATTGATAACAGAGTCTTCTTTTGAACAACAATTATAATCAGTTTATTGACTTCTTCTGTTTTGACAATGATGATCGCTAGTGGCGGATGTACTACAGAAATTAAGGTTTACTTAATTTTGGACATACTTAGGTTATCACCGATGAATATGTAACGTCCATCAGTGCATATTTTAATACAACATTATTCAACTGACAATCATTCAACTTGTCTACTTACGACTTGTAGAATATATGAAGCACACAATTCTTGAAACACTTTTCAACACTTCTATTCTTAACTTCTAACTGTTTTGACTCTATCTTACTTTGTCCTGAACTTCCTAACTGCTTCTATAATAAAAACTAAAACTGATTACTAACTTCTTTTCTAACTTCTTTCTTTCTAACTTTCTTTCCTAACTTTTGACTGCTTCTCTTCTAACCTTCTAAATTCATCCTGAACTGCTTACTTACACTGTTGTATAGGAATTTAAATACACCACTACTCTCTTTCACCTGAGGCTCAGCAGCCAATCAGCTGCTGCCAAGTGACAACTTGCTCTCCTCTGGTCACATGCATTTCGTGTCCGAGGTGTCTGAGATCGGAACTCTTCCCCAGATTGACGAAAACAACTTGTTTTCGCGAAATCTCTATGACCTATTCCGTCCTGGTAGCTATTTACCTGACAGTAACACCATGAGGTCAAAGCATGCTATATGTGTGATGGTCACTTACAATAACAACTTGCCTGAAGTAATGTATCTTCTCACACTCACAAACTGGCTGAAGGAATTTACCATGGACTTAACTATTGTGTGTCGTCCCAATTCAGGACATCACCTTCTTCCGTCCCACTTCTGTGTGTCCTTTACCTGAACCTCTACTCTCCCTATATTTCTACAATAACTTAACTTGTGACTAACTTGTTATTCTGCTGGTCGCTATCATTTGTCCCTTGGTAAACAACTGAGTTACCTGCCCCTTATGCTTCCATTAGCTCACTCTATTACACTTAGCACCTATGGACATGTTCGGAGTGTAATGATGATGACCCGACAATAACTCAACAACTCAATTGTTTTTTTCTAGTGACTGTGTCTTTTGTTTGTGGCCGTAGTATTTTAACTTCCTCTGTAATTAATATACATCGCTGAAGGTACTGAAGTTAAAAAAAGTGAGGCATACATGACTTTATGAAAGAGACCAAAACTCCGCAAGTTAACCTTCACTACATCATTGTTATTTCGATGTTTGTTGTTTTGTTTGTTACTACACTTTCCTCTTTGTTTGTTACTACACTTTCCTCTTTGTTTGTTACTACATTTTCCTCTTTCTTTGTTACTATATTTTAATCTGTGTTTGTTACTACACTTTCCTCTTTGTTTGTTACTACACTTTCCTCCTTGTTTGTTACCACACTTTCCTCCTTGTTTGTTACCACACTTTCCTCCTTGTTTGTTACCACACTTTCCTCTTTGTTTGTTACTATATTTTAATCTTTGTTTGTTACTACATTTTCATCTTTGTTTGTTACTACACTTTCCTCCTTGTTTGTTACTACATTTTCCTTCTTGTTTGTTACTATATGTTAATCTTTGTTTGTTACTATATTTTAATCTTTGTTTATTACTATATTTTAATCTTTGTTTGTTACTACACTTTCCTCCTTGTTTGTTACTACATTTTCCTTCTTGTTTGTTACTATATGTTAATCTTTGTTTGTCACTACATTGTTCTTTCTGTTTACTTGAAAAAGGTAGATATCTAAGGGGCGGTAAGCAATTTTTTCTCACAATGGAGGCGGTGGACCAAAAATGCTTGGTAAGAACTGGTATGGCACATGATGATGATGAAGCACTGGTTTAGAAAGTGCAATAGAAACGCCTGGGTCGCCGCCGAAGCACAGTGAAAGTGCGTTAGCTGGGATTAATCATGAGAGCTCTCATTGAATATTAACAGATTTGGCGATGTGGTGCGTCGCATCAAAGTGTGTGCTGAGACTTCTTAACTCTTTCCGTACGACTGGACACACTATGCTCCATGCCGAATTCAGTCATGTACGTTTAGCCGCACTGTTCGTCACTCTCAAATTGATTAGTGTTGATCGTCATCAAAGCATATTCTTTTTAAATGTCTTGTACCATCTTGGTGTTGGTAAAATATAATTCCTTTTTCAATTATCTAAAAATACATATATAATATGTTAAGTGTTAGATAAATGTTTATGGTTATGGAAGACCCCGGTATCATTGCAAACGAATTATAATCCATAATTGCTCGACTACCCGTGCTAATGGAATCATCCAAAATACTCTCTCATCTCCAAAACAAAGTAAGGTAGCTGTAGTCCCCATCTTAGCAGTCTCAGCACACACACCAAATGACATATGGTGAAACCGTACAGAAAGTGAACACAGCCATCTGTTCTCCATCATACGATATCGTCATTCATCGTAAACAATCGGAATATCGAAACACGATCAAAACAGATGAAACGCACAGCTCACAGTGTGCACAGAGCACCTAACTCAGTAGCTCTTGCAACAAGCTGGATTTGGAATATGAGAAAACTGCAACAAGGAACACTTTTCAGACATAGCCTTTAATGGTTCCTGCCGCCCTATCCACCATATTGACCGGAAGTTCACGTCCTCCTCAAAATGATGATCGTCATATTTTTCTAAAATGTACAGCACTTGATGATGTTAGGACATCATTTTGACTCCAAATGCGAAGTTAGATAACTATAAACATGTAGATTGATATCTAAAAACATGAACGATTGTGATTTTGAAATCTCTGCCGGTAAGTTGATAATAACCTTCCGTACTGAAAGAGTTAAAACTTACCCAAAGCAGCAACGACCTGATATTTGCTCAGATCTGAAAGCGCACTCTAACAATAAATCACAGCTTAATTGTATGTGTCTCTGCGGTTGATGAAACGTGGATCCACGCCTGCGACATTAACCAAACCACAATCTAGTCAATGGAAAAGCCCACAGTCACTTCGACACAAGAAAGAGAGAAAAAGCAAGAGCAATATCAAGTCGACAGTGATTTTACTCTTTTTTTTCAATCAAGAAGGAAAATATTCACAATGATTTGTGTTTCCGGGTCAACCAGTTAGTTCTCCATACCGTGTCGATGTCCTGAAACGTCTACAAGAGAATGTGTGAATAAAGCAATCCGACAATTGGCGGGAAAAAAACATGGCTTCTCCATCACGACAATGCAGCAGCAGGTGTTACCTTCAAGACTCGACGGCTTCTTGTCCATCATTATCATCAAGTACCGGGCCTGTTGGCATAGGTGATCATGTCTCTCCACAACTTTCAATCACGACAGTTATTTATAATTTCTGTTGTTGACCTTCTGCCAAGCCATTCTCTTAAGCTGTCTGGTACTTTTTCTCTTTGCTTCCCTCTTTCCTTTTTTTCCCTCAATTTTCCCAGTTGTTACAATATATTCCAGTTGCTCTCTTCTCACAAGATGGCCAAAAAATGATGATTGTTTCTTCCTAATATTGGAGATTAGCTCTCTTTTTGCTTTGACCTCTTTCAGAACATTTTCATTACTCTTCTTAGCTGTCCTTGGTATTCTCAACATTCTTCTGTAAAACCACATTTCTACAGACTCCAGTGATTTCCTTGTCTGTTGTTCTATTGTCCATAATTCGCATCCATAAATTACGACAGGCTCTCCATAACATTTAAGAACTTTTTTATTGTTTCTATTGTCAAAAATGGATTGCATGGGAGCTTCCTCATGGGCTTTTGTCCAGTAACAACATAACAAAAGGTTAAATGCAAAAGGAAAAAAAAAATTCAACTCAAATGATAAATAAGTCCTATTATATCGCGGTGATTCATGGAGAACTACAAAAATGACAATCGTGAAGATACAGAATTTAATTAAAGGATGCTTGCGCAGAATATAAAAGTGGAGATGGCAGTACAACATCATTAATTTAGAACTATGGAAAAGTACCAGCCATATACCACTGATCAAAAAGATACAATAAAGCTTGACGCTGGACAGGACACACACTGAGGAAGCCATCTGGGAGTAGCACACGACAAGCACTTTTTGCTACCGAGAGGACACACAGAGGAAGGTTAAAATATAATTGGAGAAGACAGGCTGAAGCAACGAGCGGATGGGGAAGACATGGAATGAAATTAAAAGAAGTTCAGTAACTGGAGAGCTTGAAAATTGTTTATCGAAAACAAAACTCCACGTGGAGTTGAACGGATGGAACAACAAAATGATCGAGCTGTCTCATCTTCCTCGAGGTCCCACCATGTTCATCAGACCTTTCTACCATGAGGCGTATTCTTCTTTCCAAGACTAAAATGAAGGCCAAAGAGATGAATAATTCAGACGGTGGAAGAAATTCAATCAGAGATCGTTTTCAACTCCGCTGAAAGAAAATGACTTCAAGAGATACTTTCAAAACTGGCAGCACCGTAGAAATAGCTGTTAACACTCAGAAGGGAAGAGCCGCGATAGCTCAGTGGTTAGTGAACTGGACTACAAAGGACAACGGTAGGGTTCGATCCCAACCGACGGCTTCCGGGTTCACCCAGCCTTTAATGGGTACCGGATTTTTTCTGGGAAAGTAAAGCGGCACGGGCGTAACACTGACCTTATCATCATCATGTGCCATACCGGTTGGTGTAGGTGATCATGTCCCTCCACAACCTTCTATCTACTGTGCATCGTATCAGTTCTGTTGTTGACTGTTTTCCATGCCATGACACCAAGCTATCCAGTATTTTCTCTCTTTGTCGCCCGCTATCTCTCTTTCCTTTTATTTTGCCAGTTGTAACCAAGTATTCCAACTTTCCTCGTCTCATGATGTGCCCGAAAAATGTTGATTGCTTCTTTCTGATGTTTTTTAAGAGCTCCCTTTTTGTGTTGGCCTCTTTGAGAACTTCCTCATTGGTCTTTTTAGCTGTCCAGGGAACTTTCAACATTCTTCTGAGAAATCCCATCTCTGTGGCCTCTAATCGTCTTTTCATTTGTTTACATACTGTCCACGATTCGCTTCCATAGGTCAGAATTGGTTCTATATAGCAACGATGAACTCTTTTTCTCATTTTTTATTGACATAGATTTGTTGCATAAGATATTTTTCATTTGCATTTCACATGCTATTTTGGCCTGAGCTATTCTGCTTTTTATTTCTGTGGTGCATCTCCCATCTAATGTTATTATTGTGCCCAAGTATTTGAAACGTTGCACTTGATTCAGATTTGTCTCGTTTATTTTTATGCTGCATGATGGTGGTGATTGTTTCTTCGATATGACCATTACTTCTGTTTTCTTACTATTCAGACTGAGACCTTTCTTGTTGCTTTCTTTTACTATTATGTCTATCATTTCTTGTAGTTCATTCTCTGTCTCTGCTATTAAGACCGTGTCATCCGCATATCGCAAATTATTTATGTTGTGACCGTTGACTTCAATTCCTTTTTTATCTACTATTGATCTTATAATATATTCGCGACCACATTACCTCAAAAATCATGTGCCGAAGGTCTGTAAAATTTATGGTCACTAACACCATATTCCCTATACGCCACTTGGCGTGACAGGGGTACTTTATTTTTTTTACTCAGAAGGAAACTACTTTGAGTATGATTTTTGTTGTTCGTGACTTATCATCATTGTCCTCCGAACATGTTCTTAGGTGTTTACTTCCTTCTTCAGAATGTCTCTCGAGTCTAGCGACTGAAGACTCCAGTTCTGTGTTGGTTGAAATGTGCTCTTATGCACAAACTGAACCTCTCGTTTCTGGCTTTACGCATTCTTCCTCCTATCTCGTTCATCCGAGGAGGTGACGTAGACTCATCGTTATCAAATTCCTGTTAATTTGCCGCATCTCTGAGGGCATTAATGATGTCTGTCTGATCCTTTGGTTATGTCCTTCGACGACAGAACTGCTAGTCAACCTGTCCGCTCTTTTATGTCTCCGGACTCGCATGTCCAGAGGCGTAGACAAAGGTGACTCTACGTTCCGTTAACCTCTGCAGTGACGTAAACTCACAACCTGCTTACAGAAACCGCCTCCACTTTGCTTATCATACTTATTGAATTTAGTTTGATGGTTACCATTAACTTTTAACAGTTGTCGGGAGACTTCGGTAGACTAGAGAAAACCACCCGACTAGGCTACCCACGTTCGAACACACGGTGTTTGATTCCCGCTGGAAGCAGTGTGAGTTGTAGTCGTGGTTAAAAAAAAATATCCCCGCGGTAAACCCAGCCGCTGGCAGAAGAAATGGGTACCATGGTATTACTCTGGAGAGGTGAGGAATGCCGCCTGGTATCAATGTATGTGTATCAATGATGAAGCTATTTTGTTCAGACGTCGCCGAACACCTCTGGAAAGGCGCCCAGCACATGTGGGTGAAAACTCGCGTGCTATGATAGGCGCCCAGCACATGTGGGTGAAAACTCGCGTGCTAAGATAGGCGCCCAGCACATGTGGGTGAAAACTCGCGTGCTAAGATAGGCGCCCAGCACATGTGGGTGAAAACTCGCGTGCTAAGATAGGCGCCCAGCACATGTGGGTGAAAACTCGCGTGCTAAGATAGGCGCCCAGCACATGTGGGTGAAAACTCGCGTGCTAAGATAGGCGCCCAGCACATGTGGGTGAAAACTCGCGTGCTAAGATAGGCGCCCAGCACATGTGGGTGAAAACTCGCGTGCTAAGATAGGCGCCCAGCACATGTGGGTGAAAACTCGCGTGCTAAGATAGGCGCCCAGCACATGTGGGTGAAAACTCGCGTGCTAAGATAGGCGCCCAGCACATGTGGGTGAAAACTCGCGTGCTAAGATAGGCGCCCAGCACATGTGGGTGAAAACTCGCGTGCTAAGATAGGCGCCCAGCACATGTGGGTGAAAACTCGCGTGCTAAGATAGGCGCCCAGCACATGTGGGTGAAAACTCGCGTGCTAAGATAGGCGCCCAGCACATGTGGGTGAAAACTCGCGTGCTAAGATAGGCGCCCAGCACATGTGGGTGAAAACTCGCGTGCTAAGACCCCAATTCAAATCTCTTACTTTACCGTTAAGAGTTGTCATTTTTGTTATGTTATGAGTAGCGGTATAGCGCACATTTCGTGTGTATACTGACTGGTGATGAAACCCCACGGGGATGCACATAATCCTCGACCATACACCAGGAATAAATGTGTACATTTACTTCTTCTTTCCTTCCTTTCAGCGTCGAGGGAAAATATAATTTGCGGTCTTTTGCTTTTCTGTTCGCTTCTGCTGCTGTTATGTTTCCGAGTGTTTCTAATATACCATCGATCCATCTTTTTTGTGGTCGGTTATTGAAGGCTCGTTGTGTTGTGTTTTGATCTTTCTGCCGTGTCACATAGTCTGGGAGAAGATTAGCGGAAAGATTTTGTGAACATCTACGTGATGTCCAACAGATTACTGGTACTCCGGTGTCTTCCCACTTTTCAAGTCCCCTGATCACAAGGGCAAAGACGACATCCGTACTACTGGTATTGTCCTTTGTCACTCTGGCGACCGCAGCCGCTGTACTTTGGAAAATCGCCTCATAGTCCAGTATGGTTCGCTGACCCCAAGAGGTATGAATGTATCACACTCATACACATAGTTTCCTTTTGGTTGCTCCTTTCCTTTTGCATAGCCTTCTCTACTGCACATATTTGGGTTCTTTGGTCTACTTACTATGCCATGCTATTTATAGTTCTTCTCCTCTAGTCCCTTATGAGACACTTCAGTGTTCTCCTCTATACCTTTTTTTCTGTGCTCCTTACCCCTCATTTGTTTTTATTGTACCCCACTCTCAGACATCTCACTCTTACCGCCTTTTGAGCACCTGTTAGTCTACGATTCTATTCTTTCTCCTTTGTGTTTGCACACTGACCCCTGTGTGAACTCCTCTGGTTCTGTGTGCATTTGCGCACATTTTTGCACGTTTCTCTACGTTCACGACAGCCGCACTTGGTTGCTATTTCTTTTTGTTTTGACAGGATAGATAATTTTGTGTTCTTTAACACATTTCGATTGTTTTTGTTTTGGTTGTTTCATTATTAGTTTTGTGTGTGTTTTTTTTTTGTTTGTTCCTGATGAATGCCAATTGGGCCGAAATGTCGTTTAGTCTGTGTCGTCCACTCATCACGTAAAGCTTCTTACATACCATTTTTTAAATATTTTTTTTATTTTTCCTCACATTCAGCTTTACTGCAGCTTCGCATTTTAACCCTTCACATAGCCAAACCATTTTATCTGTTGTTTCTTTAGATATTCTATGGCGGGGGTAATTCCAAGCTTTTTTCTCAGTTCTTAATATCTGATCTTGTCTCTCAGACTGTTTCCTGCCATTCGTGTACATGTGACCCCTTGTCTATTTAGATGTCTTACGTACGATGCACGATGTACCTTTGTCGGCACACCGTTTGAGACCACCTTTGCTTGTGCCTGCTATTTACACTTGTGCGTGTATACACTTTCGTGACTTTATTGAGAGACTGAACTTGGTGAGAGACTGAACTTTGTGTGTTTGCCTTTCTTTTTAAACAGCTTGTTCCGTTCGTCCCTTACGACCAACTTGAGAGACTTTTCTGCGTGTTAAACATAACAACAATTAACAACACATCGATAACACATTGACCATTGATCGGCTGCCTTTATTTCTTCTTTTCTCACATCTTCTGACATGACAATTGTTGTTTATCTATTCAATTTCTCTCTTTTCATTCTCTATTATATTATTATTTATTCTATTCTAATCTTCCTATTCAGGTTCGATCCTAACTTTTGTAGGACCGTTCCCCATCGAACAGCACTCCCTACTCTATCTATTGCTGTTGCCTGCTGGTCTCTCCTTGTCAGAATTATAATTGTTGCTATTACTAACTGTTCAGCCGTTCTTTGCTTGTTCCAGTTTTTTTATCTCAAGCTATCTCCTTGGCCTTCCATTTCATGCTTTTGTCACTTGCTTATGTTGGACCGTTCCCCATCGAACGGCTCTCCCTACTCTATCTATGGCTGTTGCCGGTTCCTTTACTTCTGTTAGACCAGTTCCTTAATTGTCTGTTGCTGCTGGCATTTGTTTTATACTCATCTGCTGATTGGACCTCTCTGCTTGCATCTCCTTTTATCTCAAGCTGTCCTCTTGGGCTTGTATCCCAACTGTTCTCTGCTTATAGGCTTCTACTGTCGTTCTTGCTTTACATGACTCTCAATTTTCCAACTGCTCTCTGCGGCTGCCGATCTCTAACTGAATTATATTATGCTCTCCTTTCCAACCGTCCAGCAAACTACGTCATCCTATATTTCTACGTCATCTCTTTTCCACGTCACTTCTCTCTTTATCCGCACTGTATTGCACCAATTTTGCCTCTACCTCCTTTGGTGCGCAATTCTCTTCTACATACATTTACAATATTCTAAATTTGACAAGGCTACACGTGAATGCACGTAATCCAGATTGTGGCGAGGCTACACGTGAATGATTAATCTACTCTTGAATATGCATAATACAAGCTATGATGATGTCACAAACAAGCACACACTGTGTCCTAATTGGATTAAACGGAACATGAACACACACACACACAATAAATCTCAAGTCTTGAACACACGCAAAGAGCGAAATGACTTATTGTGTCACCTCTTTTGCGCACAGAATGTTCATTTTCTAACTATTTCACTCTAAGTGTTGACAGCAATCACTCCTGTGCTACACACATAATCCGACGCTTGAAGAAAGCACAAGTTTGCACACATAATCCTAGATATCACGTTGCTACAAGCGCGCGCGCGCACATACACACTCACACGCACGCACGCACACATAATTAAAACTGCAGCCATGGTTTCTAACATCTGTATTGACACGAAAAACTGGTTTTTGCCTTCTCCACAAACCTGATTCGTGTGTCTCATCTATGTTAAGAGGGTCGCTGTAGTGTCACGTGATCGGTTTGCCAATCAGAAGATACCAAATACGTTTAGACGAATCAAGGTTTTTTTTTTTTTTTTTGCTTTTTTTTTCCAGCGGCATCTTTCCTCAAATGTAGCTGAGACAATAAATAAAGATAAATTGAGGTTTATATTCAGGTTGGGTACGTAAAAATTTCCCTTGCAGTTGAACACTGAAAAACGTAATCTGTACGCCGCTTCTCGCTCTTATCTTCACGAAACAGTCAGATTCCTGCCATATTTCTGGAACAATAATGAACGGTCGTTGTGAACTCGTGGGAATCATCATGGCCCTTGTCGATGCGCGATGTTGGTGGGTTGTCCTGAGATCTTCCGTTGTCATCAGAAAAGAGAAGGAAATATTAATCGCCCTAGTCCAGCTATTGTAATGGCGGTCCTAATACAAAGATAAATGCATCTTTCCTAAAGGTTTTTTGTTCGCATAAATTTGACTGCAGCGATTGTTGTGTCAGAATGTTTAAGATTCAGTCTATGATGAGACTATATCATTAAATCACTGAGCTATGACACGATTATTGGACAGGAGACACATTTCAAGTTATTCCATCTACTTTCTATGAGATTCACATATCAGAAACCCCATTCAAAAAGTTGATTTACTTAAATGTGTAGCAGTGTCTGTGTTTGGCACATGGTCACCTACCAACGAGATATTTTGGGCTGAAAACAAAGAAACATGTGCGGCAACAGTTTCAGTTGCTTCTTGCTCAAAGACACCCCATTTCAATTACATTAATAGTAACTTATTATTGTAACTGATGGCGGATCGGCGACATGGATCCGTTGAGGAAAAGTCTGAAAAGTGTTCCTTGTTGCAGTTTTCTCATATTCTAAATCTGCCGGAGCTACTGAGTAGTGTTCTGTGCACACTGTGAGCTGTGTGATTAATCTTGATGATGTTTAACATTCATATTGCTTAGGATGAATGATGATATCGTATGACGATGGACAGTCTTGATGGTGCTATACTACACCTTATGTCTTTTAACGCGTGCTGTGTTTGCTTCCATGGGGACTGCAACTGCCTTTCTTTGTTTGGATATTCGATGAGATGTTAATTCCAATGATTCCACTGGCACGGGCAGATGAGCAATTATGGATTTCCATTCGTTTGCCGTGATACCGGGACCTTCGAATAACTATATGTATATATCTATATAAAAGTAAAGTGCCCCCAGTCACGCCAAGTGACGTATAGAGAATATGGTGTTAGCGACCATAAATTTTACAGACCTTCGGCACATGATTTTTGGAGTAATGTGGTCGATATTACGCCCGTGCCGCTTTACTTTCCCATAACAAATTTCGGTACCCATTAAAGGGTGGGTAAACCCGGAAGCCGTCGTTTGGGATCGAACCCTACATCTTGTCCTTTGTAGTGCAGTTCACTAACCACTGAGCTGTCTCGGATCCCATATATATAGATGGGATATTGTTTAATCTCATACAAATCTAGTTTAAGGAAGTGGCTTTTCTATTTGCATATAACGTAGCAGGAGACTCGGATCACGGTAGGGTCTAAATTTATTTTTTACGACTGCACTGGACAGTGACCTTTATTATTCGGTTCTATAAGTACCCCCTGATAACCCCAAATAATGGAAAATGCCCTCAGGATGTTTTTTTTTTTTTTAAAGTAGTGAGAACCGGTCAAAAATTGTGACATCTTTGAATATGATGTTAGTTCCCTCATTTGAAAACACCCGTCACACATTTATAGGTGATAACTTTGGTACCATGACAGGGCGCTCATTCAATCCCAGGTAGCACTCTCAAGGCTATGTGGTGTTCATACAATACCAGATATCACTCTCAAATGTTATGTGACGCTCATACAATTTCAGATATCAACCTCAAAGACTATGTGTCGCTCATACAATTCCAGATATCACTCTCAAATGCTATGTGACGCTCATACAATCCCATATATCACTCTCAAAGACTATGTGACGCTCATACAAACCCAGATATCAATCTCAAATGCTATGTGACGCTCATACAATCCCAGATATCACTCTCAAAGACTATGTGACACTCATACAATACCTGATATCACTCTCAAAGACTATGTGACACTCATACATTCCCAGATATCACTCTCAAAGACTATGTGACACTCATACAATCCCAGATATCACTCTCAAAGACTATGAGACACTCATACAATCCCAGATATCACTCTCAAAGACTATGTGACACTCATACAATCCCAGATATCACTCTCAAAGACTATGTGACACTCATACAATACCAGACATCACTCTCAAAGACTATGTGACGCTCATACAATCCCAGATATCACTCTCAAAGACTATGAGACGATCATGCAATCCCAGATATCACTCTCAAAGACTATGTGACACTCATACAATCCCAGATATCACTCTCAAAGACTATGAGACGCTCATACAATCCCAGATATCACTCTCAAAGGCTATGAGACGCTCAAACAATCCCAGATTTAACTCTCAAAGGCTATCTGACACTCATACAATCCCAGATATCACTCTCAAAGGCTATGTGGCACTCATGCAATCTTAGATATCACTCTCAAAAGGCTGCGTGACGCGCATACTATCCCAGATATCACTCCCAAAGGCTGCGTGACGCGCATACAATCCCAGATATCACTCTCAAAGACTATGTGGCGCTCATACAATCCCAGATATCTCTCGCTATGACTATGTGGTGCTCATATATTCCCAGATATCATTCTCAAAGGCTATGTGACACTCATGCAATCCCAGATATCACTCTCAAAAGGCTGCGTGACGCGCATACTATCCCAGATATCACTCTCAAAAGCTGCGTGACGCGCATACAATCCCATTTATCACTCTCAAAGGCTGCGTGACGTCATACAATCCCAGATATCACTCTCAAAGACTATGTGGCGCTCATACATACCCAGATATCACTCTCTATGACTATGTGGCGCTCATACAATCCCAGATATCACTCTCTATGACTATGTGGCGCTCATATAATCCCAGATATCACTCTCAAAGACTATGTGGCGCTCATACAATCCCAGATATCACTCTCTATTACTATGTGGCGCTCATACAATCCCAGATATAATTCTCAATGACTATGTGACACTCATATAATCCCATATATCATTTTCAAATGCTATGTGGCACTCATACAATCACAGATATCACTCTCAAAGTCTGTGCGACATTCATACAATCCCAGATATCGCTCCCAAAGGTTGCGTGACGCGCATACAATCCCAGATATCACTCTCAAAGGCTGCGTGACGCACATACAATCCAAGATATCACTCTCAAAGTCTGCGTGACGTCATACAATCCGAGATATCACTCTCAAAGACTATATGGCGCTCATACAATCCCAGATATCACTCTGAAAGGCTATGTGGCGCTCATACAATCCCAGATATCACTCTCAAAGGCTATGTGGCGCTCATACAATCCCAGATATCTCTCGCTATGACTATTTGGCGCTCATATAATCCCAGATATCATTTTCAAAGGCTATGTGACACTCATGCAATCCCAGATATCACTCTCAAAAGGCTGCGTGACGCGCATACTATCCCAGATATCACTCTCAAAAGCTGCGTGACGCGCATACAATCCCAGATATCACTCTCAAAGGCTGCGTGACGTCATACAATCCCAGATATCACTCTCAAATACTATGTGGCGCTCATACAAACCCAGATATCACTCTCTATGACTATGTGGCGCTCATACAATCCCAGATATCACTCTCTATGACTATGTGGCGCTCATATAATTCCAGATATCACTCTCAAAGACTATGTGGCGCTCATACAATCCCAGATATCACTCTCTATTACTATGTGGCGCTCATACAATCCCAGATATAATTCTCAATGACTATGTGGCACTCATATAATCCCAGATATCATTTTCAAATTATATGTGGCACTCATACAATCACAGATATCACTCTCAAAGTCTGTGTGACACTCATACAATCCCAGATATCGCTCTCAAAGGTTGCGTGACGCGCATACAATCCCAGATATCACTCTCAAAGGCTGCGTGACGCACATACAATCCAAGATATCACTCTCAAAGTCTGCGTGACGTCGTACAATCCGAGATATCACTCTCAAAGACTATGTGGCGCTCATACAATCCCAGATATCACTCTCAAAGGCTATGTGGCGGTCATACAATCACAGATATCAATCTCAAAGACTATGTGACGCTCATACAATCCCAGATATCACTCTCAAAGGCTATATTACGCTAATACAATCCCAGATATCAGTCTCAAGGACTATGTGGCACTCATACAATTCCAGATATCACTCTCAAACGCTATGTGGCACTCTTAAAATCCCAGATATCACTCTCAAATGCCATGTGGCTCACATACAATCCCAGATATCACTCTTAAAGACTATGTGACACTCATACAATCACAGATATCACTCTCAAAGACTATGTGATACTCATACAATCCCAGATATCACTCTCAAAGACTATGATACGCTCATACATTCCCAGATATCACTCTCAAAGACTATGTGACACTCATAGAATCCCAGATATCACTCTCAAAGACTATCTGACACTAATACAATCCCAGATATCACTCTCAAAGACTATGATACGCTCATACAATCCCAGATATCACTCTCAAAGACCATCTGACACTCATACAATCCTAGATATCACTCTCAAAGACTATGTGACACTCATACAATCCCAGATATCACTCTCAAAGACTATGTGACACTCATACAATGCCAGATATCACTCTCAAACACTATGTGGCGCTCATATAATCCCAGATATCACTCTCAAAGACTATGTGGCGCTCATACAATCCCAGATATCACTCTCTATTACTATGTGGCGCTCATACAATCCCAGATATAATTATCAGATTATTTGGCACTCATATAATCCCAGATATCATTTTCAAATGCTATGTGGCACTCATAAAATCCCAGATATAGCTCTCAAAGGTTGCGTGACGCGCATACAATCCAAGATATCACTCTCAAAGTCTGCGTGACGTCATACAATCCCAGATATCACTCTCAAAGACTATGTGACGCTCATACAATCCCAGATATCACTCTCTAAGACTATGTGACACTCATACAATACCAGATATCACTCTCAAAGACTATGATACGCTCATACAATCCCAGATATCACTTTCAAAAACTATCTGACACTCATACAATCCCAGATATCACTCTCAAAGACTATGTGACACTCATAGAATCCCAGATATCACTCTCAAAGACTATCTGACACTCATACAATCCCAGATATCACTCTCAAAGACTATGATACGCTCATACAATCCCAGATATCACTCTCAAAGACTATCTGACACTCATACAATCCTAGATATCACTCTCAAAGACTATGTGACACTCATACAATCCCAGATATCACTCTCAAAGACTATCTGACACTCATACAATCCCAGATATCACTCTCAAAGACTATGTGACACTCATACAATGCCAGATATCACTCTCAAAGACTTTGTGACACTCATACAATCCCAGATATCACTCTCTAAGACTATCTGACACTCATACAATCCCAGATATCACTCTCAAAGACTATGTGATACTCTTACAATCCCAGATATCACTCTCAAAGACTATCTGACACTCATACAGTCCCAGATATCACTCTCAAAGACTATGTGACACTCATAGAATCCCAGATATCACTCTCAAAGACTATCTGACACTCATACAATCCCAGATATCACTCTCAAAGACTATGATACGCTCATACAATCCCAGATATCACTCTCAAAGACCATCTGACACTCATACAATCCTAGATATCACTCTCAAAGACTATGTGACACTCATACAATCCCAGATATCACTCTCAAAGACTATGTGACACTCATACAATCCTAGATATCACTCTCAAAGACTATGTGACACTCATACAATCCCAGATATCACTCTCAAAGACTATGTGACACTCATACAATGCCAGATATCACTCTCAAAGACTATGAGGCGCTCATATAATCCCAGATATCACTCTCAAAGACTATGTGGCGCTCATACAATCCCAGATATCACTCTCTATTACTATGTGGCGCTCATACAATCCCAGATATAATTCTCAGATTATGTGGCACTCATATAATCCAAGATATCATTTTCAAATGCTATGTGGCACTCATACAATCCCAGATATAGCTCTCAAAGGTTGCGTGACGCGCATACAATCCCAGATATCACTCTCAAAGGCTGCGTGACGCACATACAATCCAAGATATCACTCTCAAAGTCTGCGTGACGTCATACAATCCCAGATATCACTCTCAAAGACTATGTGACGCTCATACAAACCCAGATATCACTCTCAAAGACTATAGGACACTCATACAATACCAGATATCACTCTCAAAGACTATGATACGCTCATACAATCCCAGATATCACTTTCAAAAACTATCTGACACTCATACAATCCCAGATATCACTCTCAAAGACTATGATACGCTCATACAATCCCAGATATCACTCTCAAAGACTATCTGACACTCATACAATCCTAGATATCACTCTCAAAGACTATGTGACACTCATACAATCCCAGATATCACTCTCAAAGACTATCTGACACTCATACAATCCCAGATATCACTCTCAAAGACTATGTGACACTCATACAATGCCAGATATCACTCTCAAAGACTATGTGACACTCATACAATCCCAGATATCACTCTCTAAGACTATGAGACACTCATACAATCCCAGATATCACTCTCAAAGACTACGTGATACTCATACAATCCCAGATATCACTCTCAAAGACTATCTGACACTCATACAGTCCCAGATATCACTCTCAATGACTATGTGACACTCATAGAATCCCAGATATCACTCTCAAAGACTATCTGACACTCATACAATCCCAGATATCACTCTCAAAGACTATGATATGCTCATACAATCCCAGATATCACTCTCAAAGACCATCTGACACTCATACAATCCTAGATATCACTCTCAAAGACTATGTGACACTCATACAATCCCAGATATCACTCTCAAAGACTATGTGACACTCATACAATGCCAGATATCACTCTCAAAGTCTATGTGGCGCTCATATAATCCCAGATATCACTCTCTAAGACTATGTGGCGCTCATACAATCCCAGATATCACTCTCTATTACTATGTGGCGCTCATACAATCCCAGATATAATTCTCAGATTATGTGGCACTCATATAATCCCAGATATCATTTTCAAATGCTATGTGGCACTCATACAATCCCAGATATAGCTCTCAAAGGTTGCGTGACGCGCATACAATCCCAGATATCACTCTCAAAGGCTGCGTGACGCACATACAATCCATGATATCACTCTCAAAGTCTGCGTGACGTCATACAATCCCAGATATCACTCTCAAAGACTATGTGACGCTCATACAATCCCAGATATCACTCTCTAAGACTATGTGACACTCATACAATACCAGATATCACTCTCAAAGACTATGATACGCTCATACAATCCCAGATATCACTTTCAAAAACTATCTGACACTCATACAATCCCAGATATCACTCTCAAAGACTATGTGACACTCATAGAATCCCAGATATCACTCTCAAAGACTATCTGACACTCATACAATCCCAGATATCACTCTCAAAGACTATGATACGCTCATACAATCCCAGATATCACTCTCAAAGACTATCTGACACTCATACAATCCTAGATATCACTCTCAAAGACTATGTGACACTCATACAATCCCAGATATCACTCTCAAAGACTATCTGACACTCATACAATCCCAGATATCACTCTCAAAGACTATGTGACACTCATACAATGCCAGATATCACTCTCAAAGACTATGTGACACTCATACAATCCCAGATATCACTCTCTAAGACTATCTGACACTCATACAATCCCAGATATCACTCTCAAAGACTATGTGATACTCTTACAATCCCAGATATCACTCTCAAAGACTATCTGACACTCATACAATCCCAGATATCACTCTCAAAGACTATGTGACACTCATAGAATCCCAGATATCACTCTCAAAGACTATCTGACACTCATACAATCCCAGATATCACTCTCAAAGACTATGATACGCTCATACAATCCCAGATATCACTCTCAAAGACCATCTGACACTCATACAATCCTAGATATCACTCTCAAAGACTATGTGACACTCATACAATCCCAGATATCACTCTCAAAGACTATGTGACACTCATACAATCCTAGATATCACTCTCAAAGACTATGTGACACTCATACAATCCCAGATATCACTCTCAAAGACTATGTGACACTCATACAATGCCAGATATCACTCTCAAAGACTATGTGGCGCTCATACAATCCCAGATATCACTCTCTATTACTATGTGGCGCTCATACAATCCCAGATATAATTCTCAGATTATGTGGCACTCATATAATCCCAGATATCATTTTCAAATGCTATGTGCCACTCATACAATCCCAGATATAGCTCTCAAAGGTTGCGTGACGCGCATACAATCCCATATATCACTCTCAAAGGCTGCGTGACGCACATACAATCCAAGATATCACTCTCAAAGTCTGCGTGACGTCATACAATCCTAGATATCACTCTCAAAGACTATGTGACGCTCATACAATCCCAGATATCACTCTCAAAGACTATGGGACACTCATACAATACCAGATATCACTCTCAAAGACTATGATACGCTCATACAATCCCAGATATCACTTTCAAAAACTATCTGACACTCATACAATCCCAGATATCACTCTCAAAGACTATGATACGCTCATACAATCCCAGATATCACTCTCAAAGACTATCTGACACTCATACAATCCTAGATATCACTCTCAAAGACTATGTGACACTCATACAATCCCAGATATCACTCTCAAAGACTATCTGACACTCATACAATCCCAGATATCACTCTCAAAGACTATGTGACACTCATACAATGCCAGATATCACTCTCAAAGACTATGTGACACTCATACAATCCCAGATATCACTCTCTAAGACTATGAGACACTCCTACAATCCCAGATATCACTCTCAAAGACTACGTGATACTCATACAATCCCAGATATCACTCTCAAAGACTATCTGACACTCATACAGTCCCAGATATCACTCTCAAAGACTATGTGACACTCATAGAATCCCAGATATCACTCTCAAAGCCTATCTGACACTCATACAATCCCAGATATCACTCTCAAAGACTATGATACGCTCATACAATCCCAGATATCACTCTCAAAGACCATCTGACACTCATACAATCCTAGATATCACTCTCAAAGACTATGTGACACTCATACAATCCCAGATATCACTCTCAAAGACTATGTGACACTCATACAATCCTAGATATCACTCTCAAAGACTATGTGACACTCATACAATCCCAGATATCACTCTCAAAGACTATGTGACACTCATACAATGCCAGATATCACTCTCAAAGACTATGTGGCGCTCATATAATCCCAGATATCACTCTCAAAGACTATGTGGCGCTCATACAATCCCAGATATCACTCTCTATTACTATGTGGCGCTCATACAATCCCAGATATAATTCTCAGATTATGTGGCACTCATATAATCCCAGATATCATTTTCAAATGCTATGTGGCACTCATACAATCCCAGATATAGCTCTCAAAGGTTGCGTGACGCGCATACAATCCCAGATATCACTCTCAAAGGCTGCGTGACGCACATACAATCCAAGATATCACTCTCAAAGTCTGCGTGACGTCATACAATCCCAGATATCACTCTCAAAGACTATGTGACGCTCATACAATCCCAGATATCACTCTCAAAGACTGTGTGACACTCATACAATACCAGATATCACTCTCAAAGACTATGATACGCTCATACAATCCCAGATATCACTTTCAAAAACTATCTGACACTCATACAATCCCAGATATCCCTCTCAAAGACTATGTGACACTCATAGAATCCCAGATATCACTCTCAAAGACTATCTGACACTCATACAATCCCAGATATCACTCTCAAAGACTATGATACGCTCATACAATCCCAGATATCACTCTCAAAGACTATCTGACACTCATACAATCCTATATATCACTCTCAAAGACTATGTGACACTCATACAATCCCAGATATCACTCTCAAAGACTATCTGACACTCATACAATCCCAGATATCAATCTCAAAGACTATGTGACACTCATACAATGCCAGATATCACTCTCAAAGACTATGTGACACTCATACAATCCCAGATATCACTCTCTAAGACTATCTGACACTCATACAATCCCAGATATCACTCTCAAAGACTATGTGACACTCATACAATCCCAGATATCACTCTCAAAGACTATCTGACACTCATACAGTCCCAGATATCACTCTCAAAGACTATCTGACACTCAAACAGTCCCAGATATCACTCTCAAAGAATATGTGACACTCATACAATCCCAGATATCACTCTCAAAGACTATCTGACACTCATACAGTCCCAGATATCACTCTCAAAGACTATCTGACACTCAAACAGTCCCAGATATCACTCTCAAAGAATATGTGACACTCATGCAATCTTAGATATCACTCTCAAATGCTATGTGACGCTCATACCAATCCCAGATATCACTCTCAAAGGCTCTGTGATGCCAAAACCATATTGTTCGTAAAACGAAAAATTCGTTATGATTGGAACTTCCGGACCACCCTTACTTGTATAACGAATCGCAGTTTTCGTTCTTGTATAGTTTAGTTCGTCCTTATTCAAGTGAGTATAAAACAACTATAGAGGAGAGAAAACAAGAACAGTCAGATAATTTGTTCATGAATTTTGCATGTAAGCAAACGTAGGAGTTAGAAGATGAAGTTGATGAAGGAGAATTGCCTCCAAATCGCAATTTCCTTCATTATCAATGTGATTTGACAAACCATTAGGCCTTGATGCTACATCGAAATCCCGTCGTGATTCCGTGACGTTTTGCTCCGAGCTCGCGTTTGACAGGGATTTGGCCAAATCATGTATGAAACGCTCGTCTAGCATTATGAATTTAGAAAAAAAATGTATCAGTTAAAAAATAGAAACACCAAATTTAATGAAACTGAATTTATTGAGAACGTTACATTCAACGCTTGAGTAAGGTAGCCAGTTTTGCAGTGATCAGTTTAGAAATAAAGAACATATAGAATATACCTGACCTATAGAATATACTAAAGTAAACACTGAAAAGAATAGCAACAACAGTGAGCATCAGCTCGCTTACCGAGATTGAAAGTCTCACCCAGATCATGGAGAAGTGGCGAGAAACAATGACGAGATACAATGACGAGATACAATGACGAGATACAATGACGAGATACAATGGCGAGATACAATGACGAGATACAATGACGAGATACAATGGCGAGATACAATGACGAGATACAATGACGAGATACAATGGCGAGATACAATGACGAGATACAATGGCGAGATACAATGGCGAGATACAATGGTGAGAAACAATGACGATATACAATGGCGAGATACAATGGCGAGATACAATGACGAGATACAATGGCGAGATACAATGACGAGATACAATGGCGAGAAACAATGTGGGTCCAAAACAAAATCTGACGTACAAGTCGGACATGAAACATCTGGCATTTCTGCTCAGTCTTTGGCTCGAAAGGACAATGGAAAGATAGAAGGTAACGCATCATAGAGTTCAAAGACGTCAATAACATAGTTATAATAACACTGTTATCATCACACGTAGACGCCAAATAAATTATCTCCTTTTTTTTCATCCATCTGATGTTCCCTAAAAGTGTCGCAAGAGAATGGGGAATGTAGAACATAACCTAGTGGCTGTAGATGCAGCAATTACTTTGTTCTTGTTGCTCATTTCCTTATATTGTGTCGTTCTTGGGCGTTTCTGGACGTCATATTTTAAGGACAATAATGAGTTATGAAAACGTTCTGAAAGAGGCCAAAGCAAAAAGAGAGATAATTTCCAATATTAGGAAGAAAAAATCATCATTTTTTGGCTAGTGTAATGAGAAGAGAACAGCTGGAATATATTGTAACAATTGTGAAAATTGAGGGACGAAGAGATAGAGGGAAGCAAAGAGAAAAGATACCAGACAGCTTAAGAGAAAGGCTTGGCAGAAGGTCAACAACAGAAATGATAAACAACTGTCGTGATCGAAAGTTGTGGAGAGACATGATCACCTACGCTAGCAGGCTTGGGACTTGATGATGATGATGAATGAGTGAGTGAATATGTATGGTTACGACCTACAGTATATGACGGACATTTTAAAAAAGCAAGCGACCGAGGTAGCGACTGAAAGCCCTTATATTTTAGGTGCGGGGGTGGGATAGAGTTTAGAAACTGTACGAAAGTCGATGTGAATGATAAAAAGATAATGCTTATGTAATACAAGGTACTATGGGGTACAGTTGCAAACTGAAGTGAACCATCGAGCACATGAATTGTGACTTGATTTCAATCCAGCACTCTATAGATACAATCTCGCAAACAGCAAGGGAAAGAATCGATTCATCTAAAATAAAATGCTACGGAAGAGACTGTACGATTGCTTGTACACTGAAAAAGAGCAATGAAGACATACTAAAAGACTTAAACATTAAAAAGAACTAACCTACAAACACCATTCTATAGAGAAAATTAAAATACTATGGTCTCTTCAAAAGATGCAGCAGGCTTAAAAGAACAATAATGGAAGACATGGTTTTCGGGCGACGCATTAGGGGCAGACCAAGAAGAAGGTGGTTTCAAGACATCAAGCAGACCTTGAACATGAACAACAAGAAATGGGAGAATCTGGCTAGAGACATAAATTCTTTTAGACGGAATGTGGTGAATGTAAGGTTCTGTTGGAGATCTGGCTAGAGACAGAGATTCTTTCAGACAAGCTGTAGTGAATGTAAGGTTCTGTTGGAGATCTGGCTAGAGACAGAGATTCTTTCAGACAAGCTGTAGTGAATGTAAGGTTCTGTGGGAGATCTGGCTAGAGACAGAGATTCTTTCAGACAAGCAGTAGTGAATGTAAGGTTCTGTGGGAGATCTGGCTAGAGACAGAGATTCTTTCAGACAAGCTGTAGTGAATGTAAGGTTCTGTTGGAGATCTGGCTAGAGACAGAGATTCTTTCAGACAAGCTGTAGTGAATGTAAGGTTCTGTTGGAGATCTGGCTAGAGACAGAGATTCTTTCAGACAAGCTGTAGTGAATGTAAGGTTCTGTGGGAGATCTGGCTAGAGACAGAGATTCTTTCAGACAAGCAGTAGTGAATGTAAGGTTCTGTTGGAGATCTGGCTAGAGACAGAGATTCTTTCAGACATGCTATAGTGAATCTAACGTTCCGGAAAAGACATGCGACCTAATGATGAAGACGATGATTCTATAGGTACCTATATTTGTTACCAAATTTTTCTTAGGAAATGAAAAACGATACTGGCGTAATACAGACCATATTTGCTCATTTTCTTTCGATAATAAAAATATAAATGTACGCAATACTATATTCCTTATATGCCATTGTGCGCGTTGTGGTTGTTTTTTTTTTCTTCCCTTGTTCAGAGTAATATCCAGTCCAGCGGTTACAAAATACGTACTTTAACCCAGTAGATGAATAAAATTAGGGGCCGTAGATGTTCATGGCATGGCCACTCGGAAAGAGAGGGCTACATATTAATAAGTTCATCTCATTCCGGAGACGGTAGATAGGGAAAAAGTCACAGTTCTCCACAATTGATTATTTGATGTTTGTTCTTGTAGTTCTTCGTTCCTCCTTGTCCCATGGTTGAACCTTTCCTACTAATTGTTCTGTACAGTGTTTTTTTTTAGTCTTCCTTATTTTCTTTTACCCGGTAGTTTCCACATGGAGACTGTTGGGGACGCTTTTATTCATCCATTCTGAGCTCATGACCAAAGTATTACCAACGCCTTCTTATAAATCTCGTTGCATATTTGTTTAGTGTTTTTGTGTAATTTTGTTTAGTTTTGTCAGGATATTACTACAAGTTAAGCTTCATTTTATCTTGTTTATCCGCATTTTGTATAGTAGTCCGTTCTCTTTTGTTTGATTCCCATTGAAGGCTTGACCACGTCGTGGACCTTGTATTGTTTTCTTAAACCATAAAATTGTAACTACCGGTTTCTCTATTCTTTTCTGTATTTTTTTATTGTCAGCATTACTGCCATCTCCAGACTCATGTTTTCTCTCATTTGGTCATAATTGATTCGCACGTCGTGGCCAGCCAACCATTAATGCGAGAGACATCAATTATTTTTGCAAATAGTTTTCTTTTGAAGTGAATATTGTCGTCCTTGATACATGATTCTTATCAGTGGCGGGTTTGAGGGTGTGTGGTTATCATCGTTTCTGTGTTATTGATTTGGGATAGTACTGCTATAACTGTGCATAAGTGTGTGTGAGTGTGCGTGTACGTAATGTATGTCGTGAAAGTGTATATATGTATGTGATGATGACGTCATGGGACGCACCAAGATGGAAGCTTGTTCGCGTTCGAGCCATGGTGTAAACAATGTTGACTTTGAATATCACGCTACCTGTTATCACAGCGAGTTGGCGGATTTTTTTAAATGTAACCACGGCTTTGAAAATTAATGTTTGTACACAGTTCGTTAACCACCGATGTAGATCAAGTCTTTATTCTGCTGGCTTCGTTCGCGACCTTGGAAGTTAATGACCTAACTTGTGCAAACGGTTGGTTTGGGGCAAATTGTACGTTACAATGTCACTGCTATAATGACTCAGTGTGTGACAAAACTACAGGGACATGCCCAAACAATGACAGTTGTTAGCACGAATATTCCGGACCCCAGTGTCAGTACTTGGATCTCGTTTACAAATACGCCCAAAAAGCGGAATCTACTTTCCTGTTTGATAACAACGACACCACATGTAATCCGGACACAGATTCTACATCATTTGAGGCAACTCTCAATCAATCTTTGCCGTTCTCCTGGTTTAGAATGTATGTGAATGACTTAACAGATCCGGACAGTTGCACGGTAAAACTAAATGGTTCTGCCTCATGTAACATTGAATCAGGGTTTGTAGATGGTTCGCGCGAGATTGATGTCTTTTGCTCTGGGGCTGGTCTGATCAACAAGTTACGGATTGAAGGGGCGACAGTTGCAAATATCTGCTCAATCTACATTGGCGGGGGTCGGAATGTGGCTCTCAAACAGAACACAAACCAGACCGACACATTTAATGCTTGTTATACAGGAGACGGATGTGGACCAGAGGCCGCAGTTAATGGCATAACAAAGACCAATCTCTATGACAATGACTGCACACACACACACACAAACACACAATTGAGAAGTGGAACAAATTCTGTTTACTGGAATCTGAACTTTGCCACGCCCCAAAAGACTCTCTCCACTCGAATTTATCATCGAGCTGGCACTATGATTCGGGTAAAGAATGCCACTCTAAAGGCTTTCTCTGACAGTGGCGGCGTAGTGTTCCAGTATATTGATATATCATACCCAAATATTTCTGTGAACACTTTTGTAGTCACCACACAAGCGACAATGGCACACATTAAGATTGAGTTCTCACCGACCATTTCGCAGGCCGACAGTGCAGTGACGGTGTGTGAGGTGCAAACATTTACAGACACCTATTGTCTGGACGGGCATTCTTAGTCGTTTTGTGGAGTGTGTGCTGCAAAGGCTGCAACGTCATCATCGGTACGTGTCACGGCAACCGTTCACATGGGATCTATGGACACGACTGCTCCGGGTCTTGTCTTAGTGTCTGTCCTTTATGTGAGGAAAAATCATGAAAATGCCTACAATGTAAACATCCTGGCTACACCTGTAATGACGCTTGTCCCGATGGTAATTTTGGGCTACAGTGCAAACAAACGTGTTCTGATGGCTGTGACATCATATGTGACCCGGAAAGTACAGACTGTACGTGCAAGGAAACTTACTACGGGACAGACTGCACTCTCAAATGTCTGGATAACTGTTTCAACGACACTTGTGAACAGTCAACCGGGAACTGTACATGCAAGGGAAAATTGTACGGGTCAGACTGCACTCTCAAATCTCCGGACAACTGTTTGAACGAAACCTGTGAACAGTTAATCGGGGCCTGCGTCTCGTATATCGATGATTCCCACGTTAAGAAGAGTCTGCCGACTACAACAAACCCAATCATATGGATTCCTTAATGTGTTTCTGTGATGGACATGGTTCATTTCTTGATGTGTTTCTGTGCTAGCCATGGCTCATATCTTAGCTTGTGTGTGTGTGTGTGTGTGTGTGTGTGTGCGTGCGTGCGTGCGTGCGTGCGTGCGTGTGCGTGTGCGTGTGCGTGTGCGTGCGCGTGTGCGTGTGTGTGTGTGTGTGTGTGTGTGCTGGCCATGGCTCATATCTTGGTGTGTGTCATGTTAGTCATATCTCATATCTTGGTGTGTCCGTGTTAATCATATCTCATATCTTTATGTGTGTATGTGTTCAGTCATATCTCATATCTTAGTGTGTATCTGTGTCAGTCATGTGTCATATCTTTGTGTGTGCATGTTTGGGTTAGTAATATCTCATATCTTTGTGTGTATGTTTATGTTTGTCACATCTCATATCTGTTTGTGTGCATGTCTATGTTGGTCATATCTCATATCTTTGTGTGTGCATGTCTATGTCAGTTATATCTCATATCTTTATGTGCATGTTTATGTTAGTAATGTGTCATATATCTTGATGTGTGTCAGTGTTAGTCATGCCTCGTATCGCTGTATGCATGTCTGTGTTAGTCACATCTCACATCTTTGTGTGTGTATGTCTGTGTTAGTCACATTTCACATCTTTGTGTGTCCGTGTCTGTGTTAGTCCCCTCTAGTGACTCGGGCAGATGGTGCTCGTAAACCTGGGAGGGCCGGCCATCTAAGGGCAGAATCCATCTACAGAAAAGATCATCTGCTGCCTTGCAGGAAGATTGGAGACAATCAAAGGCTAAGGAATGCAAAACCAATAAAATGCTGGCTGAAATCGGATGCACTGGGCCACTGGCGCAGAACACAGTGCAACGTTTTAACGGGTGTTCAATCACAGTGGATCTGGCAGACTCTAATTGTGATGTTCTGTCTGTGAGGGCGATCAACATACATAACCTGACAGCTGACTTCATGTGATAGTCTGGAATCCTACTCTGATTGAGTCCTAATCGCAGAGAGAGAGATATATGTATGTATGTGCGTGTGTATGCATCTGTATGCGTAAGTAAAAAAAAAGTAAAGTATCCCAGTCATGCAAAGTGGCCTATAGGGAATATGGTGTTAGTGACCATACATTTTACAGACCTTCGGCACATGATTTCTGGGTTAATGTGATCGGTATTACGCCCATGCCGCTTTACTTTCCCGGAAAAAAATTCGGTACCCATTAAACGCTGGGTGAACCGGAAGCCATCGATTTGGATCGAACCCTACCTGTTGTCCTTTGTAGTCCAGTTCACCAACCACTGAGCTATCGCGGCTCCCAACTGTATGCGTGCATTATATATATATATATATATATATATATATATATATATATATATATATATGTTTATAACATAAAAGAAGAGAGAACAACAAACTATACCACTCTGACTCAAAACAAGACATAGATTATGTGTGTACGTTAACAAACTCCAAGCTGCCTAGTTTCCTCATTGTACATGCCGACCTTGTCTTCAGACTCCAGAGCTCGTGTTGCAGACGTGTATTGAACAGAGAGCAAAGAACGATAATCAGGCTCTTCTGAAGATCAGCTGCCAACGACCAGGTTCGTGGAGTCATATCATTTCTTCCTGTTGATCACGAGAGAAGTCACCCATATTTATCGACTTCTTAATGCTTTTGTTAATATCTTTTATCGGTTAAATTTGGTTCCTCATGCTTCTTGTGTACTTTAAACTTCCAGAATAGAAATTATAAGATGCTATCCATAAGCGGCTGCACCCAAAGTCAACTAGAACAACTACATTTTCACTTACACGATTCACTGCAGCTGACACTTCAGGGCATGCATTATATCATATCAGCCATGTACACCAGAATTTGATAAATATTTTATCTCCATGGAAAAGATATTGCAACTTTGTTATTACATTTGTTTATGAAATCTACTGTTGGCTTCCTGCTTTTCTTTTCCTTTCAAATGTCAAGTACAGTTTCTGGTTCCCTCTATCACATCTCTTAAATTGTTTTCTCACAATGTCCTCCATCTTTTACCATCCTAATAGCATGTCTGCGACTCTCAGAGATTTCCTTATTTGTTAACTGAGATGAAATGCTATAGAATAACCGTCCGTCTTCGTTGACAGAACAACAAGCAGAAGTATCATAAGGGAATCAAAACTACCGAAGTTGAAGCAATAACGATAACTGACATGTACAGGCTATGTCAAACACCACACTGGCTCTTTGTGAACATAAGTGAGAGTATTGTTCTTGGAAATAAGTGAAGGGGCTTACAAGACAATGGGAAAGAGATATTAAGAACTCTCTGCAGACACTTATACTGAGACAGACAGCACAGTCACAGCAACAAACATTTTATATTGACTCAATAAAGCTACGTCGCTCTCTTAACGATCGTATATATATATATATATATATATATATATATATATATATATATATATATATATATAGTGAATATGTGGGCCTTCCTTCAGCGAAATGGCCGTCTATTCTTGTGTCCGCGAGATGGCGTCTAAATATTTGATTGATGCATTCTAACTCAGTCTGATTGCTTTGTGATCTTTTCTTGCCCCGTAGACCTTGTTATATGTAGACTCTATTCTTATTTCTATACAACTTTTTTTTATCCTGCTTGTGAATAAATAGAAAAGTTCGCATTTTCTCTTTCTCGTGTTTATGCTTCATCTTATTTGTTTCAATTTTATGCAAGACCCTCCACTTAGATCGATAACTCGTAATCTCCTTCCCGCTATTTATTTCCTTTGGTTTATGTATAACGTGTGCGGCTGGTCTTTGTGTGTAATGATTATTTCTATGTAGCCGTCCAGGGTTGGAAGCCGATATTATTATTTCCATTTCTATGACTTTTCATTTGGACGGAACGAAATATTATTTTTGTGTTTGATCTATTTTGGAGCACTACTTTAAAGATTGAGAGCCGCTCTAGCTCAGTGGTTAGTGAACTGGACTACAATGGACAAGAGGTCGGGTTCGATCCTGACCGACGGCTGCCGGGTTCACCCAGTCGTAAGTGAGTACCGGATTTGTGAAGCCGCACAGGCGTAATACCGACCACATTACCCCAAAAATCGTGTGCCGAAGGCCTGTAAAAATTATGGTCACTAGCACCATATTCCCTATACGCTACTTGGCGTGACGAGAAGCTTTACCTTTTTTACATTAAAGATTTTTCTTGATTTGGGGAATTTTGTTAAAAGATGAATGCCAACACATTAAAGTTGAGAGATGTTCACAGATGAATAGACTTGGTAGAGGAATTGCTTTGTCAACAGGCGGGTGTACATCCTTGCTACATCAATCGTTCGCTACGTTTGCGAAACGTGGACACTTATAGCAGAGCGACATTAAGAAAATACAAGATACAAAAATGAAAAGTTATCGTAAGATTTGGTGCATTTCTTACTTAGATCGTATCACAATTGAACAATCTTAAAGGGAAACAACAGGCAATCGGAGTACCTTATGATGATTAGACTATCGTGAAGAAACACAAAAAGATTCAGTCGGGCCATGTATCTCCATCGGCTGGCTAGCAAAGATCTTCTGCAAGTAATTGTGAAAACAGCGAAAATGAGAGGTAGGCAGAGAAGGAAATGGGAAGAGCATCAAAGAATGGACAGACTTAGACTTTACCGCCTCACAGAGTGATTGCAGATAGAGAGAATGATTAAAGAAGATAGAGAAAATGATTGAAGATAAAGAGAATGATTGAAGAGAGAATGATTCAAGATAGAGAGAATGATTGAAGATAGATAGAGAGAATGATTCAAGATAGAAAGAATGATTGAAGATGGAGAGAATGATTGAAGATAGAGAGAATGATTGAAGATAGAGATAATAATTGAAGATAGATAGATATAATGATTGAAGATAGATAGAGAGAAGGATTGAAGATAGAGAGAATGATTGAAGATAGATAGAGAGAATGATTGAAGATAGAGAGGATGATTGAAGATAGATAGAGAGAATGATTGAAGATAGAGAGAATGATTGAAAATAGATAGAAAGAATGATTGAAGATAGAGAAAATGATTGACGATAGAAAGAATGATTGAAGATAGAATGGAGAGGAATGGAGACGGTTCATGAACTTTGTCAGTGCGACCATACCAACGGCCTGTCGACGACTCCCAGCGTTATGGGATGAAGAATGTGCACGAGATTGCTGACCATGCATTTGAGGAGAGAAGCTAACAGGATGTTGTCATTTGCTGTCCATGCAGTTGAGGAGAGAAGCTAACAGGATGTTGTCATTTGCTGTCCATGCAGTTGAGGAGAGATTTATGCTAGCTGGAAGTCGTCATTTACTGTCCATGCAGTTGAGGAGAGGAGCTAGCTGGATGTCGTCATTTACTGTCCATTCAGTTGAGGAGAGATTTAGGCTAGCTGGATGTCGTCATTTACTGTCCATTCAGTTGAGGAGAGGAGCTAGCTGGATGTCGTCATTTACTGTCCATTCAGTTGAGGAGAGGAGCTAGCTGGATGTCGTCATTTACTGTCCATGCAGTTGAGGAGAGGAGCTAGCTGGATGTCGTCATTTACTGTCCATTCAGTTGAGGAGAGGAGCTAGCTGGATGTCGTCATTTACTGTCCATTCAGTTGAGGAGAGATTTAGGCTAGCTGGATGTCGTCATTTACTGTCCATTCAGTTGAGGAGAGGAGCTAGCTGGATGTCGTCATTTACTGTCCATTCAGTTGAGCAGCTTAAGGAGTTCAAGACCAGGGTAGATCAAGAATCACGTGGCTTCTAGAAATCAAAGAGACCTTGAACTTGACAACAGAGGAATTTAGAAAATGACTAGAGGCAGATTCTTTCAGACTGGCTGTAGTGAAAGCAACGCACTGCAAAATGCGTGCGACTAGGTGAGAACATGTCAAGGGGAAATTTATTTAAATAATGGAAAAATAGAAATACTTATGCCTAGAGGTTTATTGTATCTTAATCTTTGAATGCACCTCGACCACCATCATAACCATTATCATCATCTGACATGTTGGCCAAATCAATCCCTTCTAAAAAAAAAAAAAAAAACAATTGTCATTTAAGCATTTCTCGACAGTGTAATTCCATTTTTTTATTTATTTTTAAGTACCCCCGTCACGCCAAGTGGCGTATAGGGAATATGGTGTTAGTGGCCATAAATTTTACAGACCTTCAGCACTGATTTTTGGGGTAATGTGGTTGGTATTACGCCCTTGCCGCTTTACTTTTCCAGAAAAAAATCCGATACCCATTTAAGGCTGGGTGAACCCGGAGCCGTCGGTTGGGATCGAACTCTACCTCTTGTCCTTTGTAGTCCAGTTCACTAACCACTGAGCTATCGCGGCTCGTAATTCCATTTGCTGTCCTACAATGTGTATAGTTCATCGCCCACTCTCTGTTTTCTTTCTCTTTTCAACAGCTTCTTGTTTCCAATATTCTCAGATTTTGTTAACAATTTTTGGGTCAGATTCTTCATTTCCCATTAAATGTCCACTTACTATCTCCCATCTTTTATATTCATTTCCCATTAAATGTCCACTTACTATCTCCCATCTTTTATATTCATTTCCCATTAAATGTCCATTTACTATCTCCCATCTTTTATATTCATTTCCCATAAATGTTCACTTACTATCTCCCATCTTTTATATTCATTTCCCATTAAATGTCCACTTACTATCTCCCATCTTTTATATTCATTTCCCATTAAATGTCCACTTACTATCTCCCATCTTTTATATTCATTTCCCATTAAATGTCCACTTACTATCTCCCATCTTTTATATTCATTTCCCATTAAATGTCCACTTACTATCTCCCATCTTTTATATTCATTTCCCATTAAATGTCCACTTACTATCTCCCATCTTTTATATTTAGTCATCAATGTGCTGCTCATACAATATCGTTTTGCCTCCAAATGCCCATGCACAGGCAATTCTTTGCAGAAACTAAATTTCCGCTGCTACAAACAAGATTAAAAACATGTAGAGAAGAACCCAGAGAATTTTTCAAAAGTGTAAAAGCAATGAGAGTAAGAAATAATGATTATAACCCAACCACTATAATAAACGACAAGAACGGTAGACCAATCAGCAGCAGGAAAAACATAATAATCAGATGGGGAGAATACTTTAAGGAACTATTAAACCAGGGAAATACAAACGGAAATACAGAGTTTAAACATAGGCACTATGATGAACAGGAACCGAATATACTTAAAGCAGAAGTAGAATGGGCATTGAAACAGAATAAAAAGAACAAAGCAGCTGGTATAGATGGAATAACAACAGAAATGCTACTAGCCTGTAAGGAAACAGCTATAGATTGGCTTACTATCATATTCAATATGGCTTGGGAAGAAAGAAAAGTCCCAGACGACTGGCAAAAAGCTATCATTGTCCCATTTTGGAAGAATAAAGGAAGTAAAAGGGAGTGTGAAATGTACAGAGGAATATCCCTATTGAGTCAAGTTGGTAAAATGTATGCTAAAATATTAGAGAGGAGAGTAAGATACATAATAGAACCTCAATTAAGTAATAATCAATTCGGATTCAGAAAAGGCAAAAGCTGTACTGATGCTATATTTACATTGAGACAACTATGTGAAAAAACAATAGAATATGACAGAAACCTAAATATAGTGTTTATAGATCAGGAAAAAGCGTTTGATCGTGTGGACAGGAACAAACTTTGGCAAACTTTAGAAACATACGGGGTAGCAGGACAACTACTAGAAAATATAATAGCACTATATAAAAACAGTCAAAGTGCCGTCAAAACATCGGAAGGTCTGTCAGAATGGTTTCAGGTTACAACAGGAGTAAGACAAGGATGTGTCCTCTCACCACTCCTCTTCATCATATATATGGACAAAATAAATCAGGAAACAACCAACAACAAGGACAAATCAAATAATAACATAGAGGTAGAAAACTCCAACATCAATGAGCTACTCTTCGCAGAAGACCAATGCCTAATATACGAGGATAAAAACCTGCTACAACAGCATTTAACATCTCTAGATAAAAGCTGCACAAACTACAGTATGAAAATTAACACAGCAAAAACAGAGGCTATAAGAATAAGCAAATTAAGACACCCATTAAACATCAAGATCAAAGACAAAGAAATAAAACAAGTAGAGGAATTCAAGTATTTAGGCACAATGTTCACAGAAGATGGAAAACTAGACAGAGAAATTGACATGAGAATACAAAAAGCAAATGCTGTCACATACCAGCTTTCACCATTGTTAAGACATTCAAACATTTCTATGCCAGCTAAACAACAAATGATAAATAGCATCTTCATACCAACTTTGTGCTATGAAAGTCAAACATGGACCCTTTCTAAATCACATTTAAGAAAGATCAATACATGTGAGATGCGATGCTTGAGAAAAGTAACAAACAACACAAGAAGAGATAGAATACCAAATGAAACCATAAGAAAAATGGTAGGAACAAAACCCTGCCAAGAATATATAGAACAACAACAACTTAAATGGTTTGGCCACCTGGTTAGAATGAATCCTCACCAATCACCATCAAGGGCGTTCTTCTCGAGAATGCATGGAAAAAGACCAAGAGGAAGACCCAGAAGAAGATGGATAGATGCAGTGACAGAGACGTGTAACAACAAAGGAAAATCACTAATTCAGACAATTCGAGCAGCACAAGAACGACAAATGATATAAACCACGACACCTTTTAGGTACAAGTGAAAGAGAAAAGAAGAAGAAGAAGTAGACAAACAAGATTTACGGTGATTATTGTTATCCACTCACAGTGAGCGCTGAGCTTATTTATACGAGCGAATGTTTAATATGTTGCTGAAGAATTATTTTTAACCAGAAGGTAGCACAGTAAAAGGTTATATATGACAAGTGTTCAGCTTTAACTGACATATGACTTAAATCGTGGAAATAATTTCGCGGAACACGCATGAGATGTAGCGATTCACTAGAAATAGACTTTTTATTCCTTCTTTGAAAAAAAACACACAAACACACACGAGAGTCTGAGAAGAGTTTTGCACTCTATAAAGGAGTCACTAAGTCAGGCATGGATGCTTTGTATCATTGTAACGGCACATTATTGCTTGAAATTTTCCAAGTGCACCAGCGCGCGAGGTACTTTGCGAATGATAAATTTTCTGAAAACTAATACAGTTGTCGCCCGTGCTCTGCCGGCCCGAAAAGGGAGTAAAGAATAGTGGCGCTGTAACCTACCAGGCATGTTCGTAAGAGGCGAGAAAGAAGGGTTGAGCATGGGACTGGCTATCCAATACTGTAAAAAAATAAGCCGAAAACACTTCACAAACATGGACACGTCAAAGTGACTTGGAAAATGTTTGTTGAAGACCTATGCTCCACAGGGAGCTGAAAGGTAGAAGAAGTATACAGTTGTGTATCTAACAGCGTCATGGGTCGGTCAAAAATTTTTTTCTGTTGTGTCAGTGATGAAGACAACGTTAGAGAAGTCGCAACTCCAAATATTCAAAACAAAAGTTCCCCTAAACGAGCTCCATACGAGTACACGTCATAAATGTTTATTTATTATAGCTCTCTAGTTGCACACACCAAACTCGCCACTTTAATAGTTTACTGGCAGCTGAAAGTCTCTGAAACAGAAATACTTGTCATGGACGTCTATGGACTCTACATCGTAAACATGCATAGTGTTTAAGGTAATCGGCGACCGTATAACACGCTCTAGATTTTATTGCACACCTCAGAACTAGATTCTCGAATCACTAAAAGTCACTCGGCGTGACGGGCCTCTTTACTTCTTTACTTATCAACTGATTCATAGTCTTGACCAATCTCTTGTAATTAAAGCCTTTTCTCCTATGAAATCTATATACTCAGCTAACTCAAGGATCTTTCTTATTCCTGATCTCATGAAAAATTCATGAAAACTTATCACAGCTTTTCTAAATAATGATACCAGGATAGTATAGCAATATCAACTATTCTCCATTGTTCAATCTCTGTTGTCATGCTGCTACATGGCTAAACACGTTAATATGTTTTTGTACAAAACCAACCGAGTGCAGGGAGCCGCGATAGCTCAATAGTTAGTGAATTGGACTGGACTACTAGGGACAAAAGGTCGGGTTCGATCCTGATCGACGGCTTCCGGGTTCACCCAGCCTTAAATGAGCACCGGATATTTTATCTTGGAAAGTAAAGAAGCACGGGCGTAATACCGACCACGTAACCCCAAAAATCATGTGCCGAAGGTCTGTAAAAATTATGGTCACTAACACCATATTCCCTATACGCCGCTTGGCGTGACAGGGCTCTTTACCTTTTTTTTTCTTGTTACAACCGAGTGCAACACTTGTCGAGTGCCATGTGGCTACAATAGAACAAATGTGTCAATTGACAAATATTGTTCAGGTGCTAAGTTTTACTTAATAATCAGCGCCATTATATTTGCTTAGTGGATATTACTACACTTAACTGTGAAGGAATCAAGATATGAAAATTGATGGACTTTAGTCGTTCTCTTAGGTATTCTCCCCTCAAGGCGATGCACTTCTGCCATCGCTCCCTCACGTTCCTGACGCCCTGACTGTAGAAGACATCAAAACTGAGTCTCTGTCACGTTTCCAGTTCAATAATCATATCTTTAACTT